>SJYT01065778.1:655976-705484 GCA_006410635.1 Cephalophus harveyi | reverse complement strand
TTTCTCATGATGTACTCTGCATATAAGTTAAATAAGCAGGGTGACAATATACAGCCTTGACGCACTCCTTTTCCTATTTGGAACCAGTCTGTTGTTCCATGTCCAGTCCTAACTGTTGCTTCCTGACCTGCATACAGATTTCTCAAGAGGCAGGTTAGGTGGTCTGGTATTCCCATCTCTTTCAGAATTGTCCACAGTTTATTGTGATCCACACAGTCAAAGGCTTTGGCATAGTCGATAAAGCAGAAGTAGATGTTTTTCTGGAACTCTCTTGCTTTTTCCATGATCCAGCGGATGTTGGCAATTTGATCTCTGGTTCCTCTGCCTTTTCTAAAGCCAGCTTGAACATCAGGGAGTTCACGGTTCACGTATTGCTGAAGCCTGGCTTGGAGGATTTTGAGCATTACTTTACTAGCATGTGAACATTTAGCCCCTGTCATTCCACTCACTATGGCTGTCCCCTCATGACCTAGTAACACCCTACACCTAATTCCATGACATTGGGCTATAAGATTTCATTACATGAATTTCATGGGGAATAAACATTCAGATGATAGCAGGCTGCTTGAGAAAAGTCAATTTGACTGGTTCTATTTCTACACCACTAATGAGTGTTGTATCAAGGATTTAGTTTTGATGAGAGCATATTAACAGGCTCTTGTGGACTGTCTTGGGTCCTTGCAAATTCCTATGTTGAAGCTCCAAGTTCCAACACAATGGTAATTAGAGTGAGATGACGTACCTCACAATGGGATTAGCAGCCTTTTTAAGAGCTACCAGAGTATTCTCTCTCTCTCTTCTCTCTGCCATGTGAAAACACAGTAAGAAAATAGCCATCTGAAGTGTAGAAGAGAGCTCTCATCAGAAACCAACCATGCAGGCTAATAATTTTTTTAGAGCATATGGATGGGAAATAATATTTGTAAGGGAAATAATGAATCCAAACCTTAAGGCTTTATTTAAGGATGTTTTTCTTTTATGAAGTCTCCACATGGAAAAAGCACTTAAGATACTTACAATGTCAAGAGGTCACTGGGTTATCTGGCTCCAATAGTAAAAATTGTGCCACATCTTGGTGGAATGCTTCCTCTGCAGCCAGAGGGTTTGAGTTCTTCTCAAAAGATACTGTAGGCATTTTAGTTCACATAAAGAACCAAGGAGAATGCCCAAGTGGGGCAAAAACTGTCTCCAATATCTAAAAATTAAACAAAATTATGGGCTTCCTTTTTGGTCAAGGAGACCTGAAAAGACAATAGCCTTTCTTTGACTGATGCAGAGATTGAGTGTTGTGAATCTGCTCATAAGGGCCCAAGAACATTTACTTGGTGAGCAGGTCCATGAATTTTATTCTGGGTATTTCTGTTTTTAAATTACTCAAATTAAGTACTCAGTATTAAAATAACAGAATATTCTCAATAAAATACATAATCATATAAATATTGAGAATTAGTTATAAAAATAGCATAATGTAGTTCCAGAAAAGGTAACTATATTTGCTTCTGGTTTAAAGTGTGTAGCATAGAGGCAATATACTATTTCATACAGGGGTATTCTTCTAATTAAATAAGTTAGCCCATTTTCAACGTAGCTCTCTCTGGATTCCTGGCTCAGAATCTTCCTTATGTGAAATAGCCTCACTGTTCAAGAGCAAAAAAAAAAAAAAAAAAGGCAGGAGAGCAGTGGGATAAGGTGGGATTGTTGGAAGAAAATGGGAAAGATCGAATAAAAGGGGAACTTCAAAAGGCAGTTGAGGAAAAGGGAATGAAAAACAGATTACAAAGACCCAAACAAGAGATAAGAAAGTAAACAGAAGAGGGAGCTTGAGCAAAGAAGAACCCAAGTGTCGTATGCCTGCAAAGAAATGCATCTTCCAAAATCCTTAGTGGTGAAAAGAAATGTGTTAGGTAAAACATCTAAAAGAGCAAATGGAAAGAAATGCTTTAAGGGGGAAGAAGGTAACAGGTTAGTTAAAAAGAGAACTAAAACCTATTAAGAGACAAAGAGAGAAAACAAGCAATTAATTAAACCAAACAATTGAAAGATAAATCAGACTCAAAGGAAGTAAATTAATGGAAACAAATTTTAAAAAATTAAAATGACTTCTGTATTTTAAACCAGCCCCAAACCATGTGTAACCAATAAATACACACACACACACACACACACACATGCCTACACTCTCATTCTACAATTAGCCAAAACGTGATTTCATAAGTTATTGTAAAATGATTTGAAATTTTATTATGAGTTCCAAGCAGTCAGAGATTCATATAAAATGTTTAAATGATAAAGAAGAAACCTGTGTTTTTAGCTAGAACCAACTCTTTTGATATGTGTAACAAGTCCAGTAAGTAAGGGCATATCTCTTATTTAATATCATCAAAATGGTCATTTTAAGGTCCTAAAGTAATAATGCTACATACCAAGACAAAAAAGAATATGTTTCTGCACATTTTATAAGGTATTGGCCAGCTTTATTCATTTACTTTGGATCTATAAATGCTAAATTCATCTGACTTGGCAATGAGGGCTACACTGGCTTTAATTTACTCCATAAGACACTTCCCAACTTTATGAAGTTTGCCATGTGTTTATGCACATAAAAACCCTTTCATGGACTGAAAATGTTTCTTAAATGAATATAAGACTTACTGAGAGGTTTATGGACATTGTATTAAATTATACACCACATTTTAAAAATATTAATCCAGGTTCTTTAGATGCTCAATGTTATAAGGGCTAACATGACGCTTCACATGCTGAGTACTACAAATGGAAATATACAGTGTCTTTTTTTGCCCCCATTATACTTTGAATATTTACTGTGTTCCTGACATTAAACACTCTACCTTTCAAAGGCTAAAAATTTTCATCTGTTTTACTTGTTTACCCTCAAAATTTAGATTTGCATGTTGAAAAAGTAGGTAATAATTTCTTAGAACTAGANTATACAGTGTCTTTTTTTGCCCCCATTATACTTTGAATATTTACTGTGTTCCTGACATTAAACACTCTACCTTTCAAAGGCTAAAAATTTTCATCTGTTTTACTTGTTTACCCTCAAAATTTAGATTTGCATGTTGAAAAAGTAAGTAATAATTTCTTAGAACTAGAAATAAAATCCAGAATCTTCCCTTTCTTAGCATGTGTCTTTCATTCAAAATTCAATAGTAAATATTTGAGCACCTTCTATGTTTTATATACTGTTAGGTATAAAGAATATGAGATTGAACAAGGGACACATGCTTCATTCACAAAGATTTCAGTATAGTTGGATGTAGCATAATTAATAACACTACATTTCATGAGTACATAAATTAAAGGAAGTATGAGGTTCAATGCAAGTTCAAGTCAGGGACATCTAAGTTATACTTGGAAAGTCAGAAAAGTTTCCCAAAAATTAGTGACCTCAAAGTTGAAACATTCAAAGTGGATAGATATTAGCCAGATGAAGAATATAAGGTGAGATTGGTTGCATAGACATATCCTGGGAGTGCAAGGAAACTGATAATAATTCATTATGATTGCATCACAGATGGAAAGTGATGAGAGGAATCTGGAAAGGCAAGCAAATACCAGATTTCAAAAAGCCTAGTAAAGTATTCTTAGGACTTTGAACCAAAGAGCAATAGGTGTCTCTCAATCAAACAGGTCTGATTTGATGGGTTTTTGACAGCTATCTCACGTGAGAATGTGGGCTTAAAACGGACCCTTGCTTGTTTTAAAACTCTGATATTTGCACCTTGAAAGTCTTAATTATTTTAAACAAGATTCCCTGCTTTTTTATTTTTTCATTTTTTTACTCTCTTCCAGAAATTATACAGCTCATCCTACAATTGGAATTATAAATGGCTACATGTAATGAAAAAACAAATATGTGAATAAATAAGATTAAATTCTGTTTCTCTCACATGAAAAAGATTGAGTAAGCAGGCCAGAATTGGTCTGACCAATCCATAGACATCAAGGACTCATGTTGCCTTTCTGTAGCCCCATCTAAAATCCTTAGCATATTACATGGCTTCTAACCTCATAGCCTCAAGTCCAAAATGACTGGTTAAGTTCCAATATCATAACCATCTTATAGGCACAAAAAGGAAAAATGGCAAAAGTGCACACCTCCTTTCTGAGACTATATTCTTTAAGGAGCCTTCCTGAACACATTTGTGGTTCTGCATTTAAGAAAGAAGAAGGAAAAGCATATAATGTAGCCAATTAAGGAACTCTTATACAGAAAGCCATGGAATGCATTCAGAAGGGGAATACCAATGTCAGATTTGCATTTTATAAAGAGTATGCTGGCAGAAGTGTGGAGGAAGTTGAAATCAGAGACAATAATGCTAGGTCAATAATGTAATCTTGCCCGGAGTTGATGGTAGATCCAAAGAAAATTGGCAGTAAGGGTAGAAAGAAGTGACAAGTTCACCAACCAGCTAGGACTAGAATGCACAAGATTTAGTGATTGAAAGTGTGGAGCAAAGAGAAGGAATTGAGTTAAAGCTCAGGTTCTTTTGGGGGTAGTTCTAGTGCTATTCAAAGAAACAGAGAACAAAGCAGGTTAGGGGATCAGGTCAATATTTAAGAAGTGTGGTAATACTAAATTGACAATATTTGAGATTTGGTTGTATCTGTGGGCCTGGAGCTCAGGACAAAATAGAAGCTGAAGACATATTTAAGGCATCAGTATAGGAATGGTACTGAAATGGGAGTGGTTACTTTTGTTCTCTCAGGGAGATCTAGCCTTAAGAAGAAGATGTAGTCTAAAGAAGGAAAATATAACAGATACAGTCATAATTTCACTTAAAGTACTTGATATATCTTATAAGAAAATAGGTATTAATTTTAATTGACCTGAAAGAAAAGACCCTATCATACCCATAGTTGAAAAAGGAATCAGTCACAGTAAATAAAGATCTCTAATCCAGTGCCATCATTGCACAGAGGGTGAAATCAAGTGCCATACAGAGTCCACCTGCATGTCATTTCCTCTATCTGAAAGGTCACTGCTTGAACTCCTGGATAACTCCTATTATCATCATACTTCAAAAACTAATTTATATGTGACAGATGATGTGCAAAGCACACATATTATTGTATAGAGCAAGACAGACAAGGTTCTGCCTTTATGGACTTCACAGAAGAAAACCGGTTTTGAAAAAGTCATTATTACTGTGTCATGTGACTAAAGGGGAAAGGCATGGTCTTCTCTAATCTCTGTGAAGAGAAAGAGGTAATACACATATTATTGTATAGAGCAAGACAGACAAGGTTCTGCCTTTATGGACTTCACAGAAGAAAACCGGTTTTGAAAAAGTCATTATTACTGTGTCATGTGACTAAAGGGGAAAGGCATGGTCTTCTCTAATCTCTGTGAAGAGAAAGAAGTAATGCCTCTTCCCTTGAGTTAACTCTCTGCCATGTCCCATTATAATAATAACATTGGGCTATATGCATTTTTTTTTTTTTTAGCAAACACTTCATTTATTTAACTTAAAAAAAAAAAAAAAAAACCTTTTACAATAATGTGTTGGTTTATGCTATGCATTCATATGTGCTAAGTTGCTTCAGTTGTCTCCATCTCTGTGCAGGCTACTATGGACTGTAGCCTGCCAGTCACCTCTGTCCATAGGATTCTCCAAGCAAGAATACTGGAGTGGATTGCCATGCTCTCCTTCATGTTTTCTGCTGTACAACAACACAAATCAGTCATAAATATACACACATCTCCTCCCTTCCTAGCCTCCCTACCCTCCCCACTATCTCATTCCTCCAGGTCATGATAGATCCCCAGACTGGGCTCCCTGTGCTACATAGCAACTTCTTATCAGCTATCCATCTTACACCTGATACTGTATATATGTTGATGCTACTTTCTCCATTCATCCCACTCTCTCTCTCCTCCACTGTGTCCACAAGTTCGTTGTCTACATTTGTGTCTCCATTCCTTCCTTGCAAATAGGTTCATGAATATCATTTTCTAGATTCCATTTATATCCATTAATATGTGATATTTTTTTTCTCTTTCTGACTTACTTCACTCTGTATAACAGGCTCTAGTTTCATCTACCTGACTAGGACTGATTCAAACTTGCTCATTTTTTTGTGCTGTGTAATATTCCATTGTATATATGTACCACATTTTCTTTATTCATTCATATGTGGTCAATGGACATCTAGGTTGCTTCCATGTCCTGACTATTGTATATAGTGCAACTGTGAGCGTTAGGAAAACAAAGAGCCCAATAAAAAAAAATGAGCATTTCTCCAAAAAAACACATACAGATAGCCAATAAATACATAAAAGATGCTCAACATCACTAATTATTAGAGAAATGCAAATCAAAACTACAATGAGGTATCACCTCACACCAGAAATAACGCCCATCATCAAAAAATCTACAAATAATAAATGCTCTAGAGGATGTGGAAAAAAGTGAACCCTCCTACACTGTTGGTGATACAGCCATTGTGGAAAACAGTATGGAGAGTCTTTAAGTAACTAGGAATAAATCTACCATATGACCCAGAAATCCCACTCTTGTACATATACTCAGAGAAAATCATAATCAAAAAAGACACATGTACTCCAATATTCACAGTAGCATTGTATGCATCTTTATTTGCATGTTTTAGTATTTTGTGTACACATCCAGATTGAGGCTCCCAGAGCATAAATCATAGTATTATGCCTTCTGTGCTCAAAATATCTCACTCATAGTCAAAGCCAAAAATGACCTATTGCACCTGTCTCTTGTTTACCACTCTGACTTCTTCTATTTCTCTCTCCTTCACTGGTCTCTTGCCCTAAACACATACCAAGAGACTGCCTTGAACTACCTTAACCTCTTTCAAACCGCTAACCTCTCTCTGTTTAGAACATTCTTTCTTCAGATACCTGATTAATTTATGCCCTCACTTCCTTCAGATCTCTTCAAAGTCTTAACCTTAACATAGACTTCCTGACTAGTCTATCTAATACTGTGCACTCTCTTTCTCTCCACATTCTAAAACCCTTTAATCTATTTTATGTAATAAACTGCACACATTACTTATTGTTGCTGTTGATTCTCACTTGTTTACCTCTCTACCCACTAAAAAATGAGTCTCATAGGGAAAGAAAATATGCTGCTTCAGTCATCACTGTATTTCAGTACCTAGAATAATGGCCAGCACCTAATAATTAGGCACTCAATAAATATATGTTGTATGACAGGTTTTTTTCCAAATATACTGAAAGTTCCTTGAGAGTAGATACCATATGTACTTGTCTTTGTGTCCAGAGCATCCACCCCAAATCCTAGTATATATGAGACTTTCAAAATAATGACTGAGGAATGAATGAATGATGATAGCTTTAACCCAGAGTAGTTTTACCATAAGTATATAGATAGTCAGAATATATGAACACTTCATTTGACATTTTATAAAATGTCACTACACAGGATGAAAAAAATGTCAGGGTTCCATTTGTATATCATCAAAAGATGAGAAAATAAATTTCCTTAAGGTATGATGAAATTGCTTCAATTAAGACAGTCTGAGTATTGAAAAGGGATAGCAACTAAATCTATAAAAGATTAAAATGTAAATAAAAGTGTATTATAGTACCAGTGCTATACATTGCTGCTGCTGCTGCTGCTGCTAAGTCGCTTCAGTCGTGTCCGACTCTGTGCGACCCCACAGATGGCAGCCCACTGGGCTCCGCCATCCCTGGGATTCTCCAGGCAAGAACACTGGAGTGGGTTGCCATTTCCTTCTCCAATGCATGAAAGTGAAAAGTCAAAGTGAAGTCGCTCAGTCGTGTCTGACTCAGCGACCCCATGGACTGCAGCTTACCAGGCTGCTCCGTCCATGGGATTTTCCAGGCAAGAGTACTGGAGTGGGGTGCCATTGCCTTCTCTGGTGCTATACATTAGATCCCCAGAATTTATTCATCTGTAACTGGAAGTTTGTACCCTTTGACCAATATCTCGTCATCTCTGCCACCCACCTTGCCCTGGCAACCACAGTTTTAGTCTCTGTTTCTATGAGTTTGGCTTTTTTTAGTTCTCATATACATAAGTGAGATTTCCAGTATTAAACTCTCTCCATCTGACTTATTGCATTTAGCATAATGTCTTGAAGGACCATCCATTACAAATAACAGGATATTCTTCTAACTCATGGTTGAATAATATTCCACATGTGTATGTATATGTGTATAAAATCTCCATTCATCTGTAGGCAAACACATGTTTTTTTTTTCCCCCATATTTTGTCTATTATGAATAATGCTGCAATGAACATGAGAGTGCTCTTCGAGATCCTGATTTCATTTCCTTTGGATATATACCCAGAGGTAGGACTCTGGATATATGATAGTTCTGTTTTTAATTTTTGAGGAGCCCCTATGCTGATTTCTATTGTCAAAACACCAATACATTCCCACCAACAGTGCACAAGGGTTCCCTTTTCTCCACATGCTCCACATGCTCACCAACACTTTTTGTTAAAAGTCATTCTGACAGGTATTAAGTGATAGCTCATTGTGTTTTTGATTTGCATTTTATGACAGAAAGTGAAGAGGGACTAAAAAGCCTCTTGAGTGAAAGTGAAAGTGGAGAGTGAAAAAGTTGGCTTAAAGCTCAACATTCAGAAAATGAAGACCATGGCAATGGTCCCATCACTTCACGGCAAATAGATGGGGAAACAGTGGAAATAGTGTTAGACTTTATATTTTGGGGTTCCAAAATCACTGCCGATGGTGATTGCAATGATGAAATTAAAAGATGCTTACTCCTTAGAAGGAAAGTTATGACCAACCGAGATAGCATATTCAAAAGCAGAGACATTACTTTGCCAACAAAGGTCCATCTAGTCAAGGCTATGGTTTTTCCAGTGGCCATGTATGGATGTGAGAGTTAGACTGTGAAGAAAGCCGAGCACCAAAGAATTGACGCTTTTGAACTGTGGTGTTGGAGAAGACTCTTGCGAGTCCCTTGGACTGCAAGGAGATCCAACCAGTCCATTCTAAAGGCGATCAGGCCTGGGTGTTCATTGGAAGGACTGGTGCTAAAGCTGAAACTCCAGTACTTTGGCCACCTCATGCAAAGAGTTGACTCATTGGAAAGGACTCTGATGCTGGGAAGGATTGGGGGCAGGAGGAGAAGGGGACAACAGAGGATGAGATGGCTGGATGGCATCACTGACTCAATGGAGGTGAGTATGAGTGAACTTTGGGAGTTGGTGATGGACAGGGAAGCCTGGCATGCTGCAACTCATGGGGTCGCAAAGAGTTGGACATGACTAAGTGACTGCACTGAACTGAACTGAACTGAATCTTCCCAACATAGGAGCACCTCAGTACATAAGACAAACACTAACAGACATAAAAGGAGAAATTGACAGAAACACAATAACAGTAGGAGACTTTAATACCCCACTCATGCCAAAGGACACATCATCAAAACAGAAAATTAATAAGGAAACACAAGTCTTAAATGATACATTAAATGACATGGATCTCATTGATAACTCCAGGACGTTCCATTCAAATGTAGACGAATACACCTTCTCAAATGCACATGGAGCATTATCTAGGATAAAACATATCTTGGGTCACAAATCAAACCTCAGTAAATTTAAGAAAATTGAAATCATGTCAAGCATCATCTCTGACCACAATACTATGAGACTAGATAACAACAACAAGAAAAAAAAAAAAAGACTGCAAGAAACACAAACACATGGAGATTAAATAACACATTTCTAAATAACCAGCATGCTACTGAAGAAATAAAAAGGGATATTAAAAAAAAAAAACTAGAAATAAATGACAATGAAAACACAACAACCTAAAACCTATGGGATAGAGATAAAGCAGTTCTAAGAGGGAAGTTTATAAGAATACATTCCTACCTCAAGAAATAAAAACAAAACAAACAAAACTACAACAACAAAAGCATCAAATAGACACCCTAACTTTCCACCTAAAACAACTGGAAAAAGAAGAACACAAATACACCAAAGTAAGTAGAATGAAAAAAATCATAAAGATCCGAGAAGAAATAAATGAAAAAAAAAAGAAATAAATAATAGTAAAGATTAATAAAACTAAAAGCTAGTTCTTTGACAAGATAAACAAAATTGACAAACCTTTAGCCAGATTCACCTAGAAAAAAGAGAGAAGAATCAAATCAACAAAATTAGAAATGAAAAAGGAGAGGTTACAACAGACAATGCAGAAATACAAAGAATTACAAGAGACTATTATGAACAACTATATGGCAATAAAATAGATAACCTGGAAGAAATGAACAGATTCTTAGAAAAGTTCAATCTTCCAAGACTGAGCCAGGAAGAAATAGAAATTATGAACAACCCAATTACAAGCACTGGATTGAAGCTGTGATCAAAAATCTACCAAAAAACAAAGACCAGGAGCAGATGGCTTCACAGAAGAATTCTAAGAAACATTTAGAGAAGAGTTAATTCCTATTCTTCTAAAACTCTTTCAAAAAATTGCAGAGGAAGGAATACTTCCAAAATCATCATATGAGGCCACCATCACCCTGCTATGAAAAACACACAAAAACAACACAAAAAAAAGAAAACTACAGACCAATATCACTGATGAACATAGATGCAAAAATCCAAAAAAAAAAAAAAAAAAAACAGAATTCAGCAATACATCAAAAAGCTCATATACCATGTTCAAGTTGGGTTTATTCCAGACTTGCAAGGATTCTTCAATATATGCAAGTCAATCATTGTGATACACCATATTAACAAATTGAAAGATAAAACCATATGATAATCTCAATAGATGCAGGAAAAGCCTTTGACAAAATTCAGCACACATTTATGATTAAAACTGTTCAAAAACTGGGCAAAGAAGGAACCTACCTCAAATTAGTTAATGCCGTATATGATAAGCCTATGGCAAACATTATTCTCAATGGTGAAAATTGAAAGCATTCCCTCTAAGAACAGGAACAAGAGAAGGGTGTCAACAGTCACCATTATTGTTTAATGTAGTTCTGGAAGTCCTATCTGCAGAAATCAGAGAAGAAAAAGAAATAAAAGGAATCCAGATCAGAAAAGAAGAAGTAAAGCTCTCCCTGTTTGCAGATGACATGAAACTGTACATAGAAAACCCTAAAGATAGTACCAGAAAATCACTAGCGCTAATCAGTAAACTTAGCAAAGATGCTAGAAACAAAATCACTACACAGAAATCACTTGCATTTCTGTATACTAACAATGAAAAATCAGAAAGAGAAATTAAGGAATAATTCCACTCACCATTGCAACAAAAAAAATTAAATATCTAGGAATAAATTTACCTAAAGAGACAAGAGAACTGTACAGAGAAAATTATAAGACACTAACAAAAGAAATCAAAGATGATATAAACAGATGGAGAAATATTCCATGCTCCTCAGTTGGAAAAATCAATATTGTGAAAATGACTATACTACCAAATGCAATCCACAGATTCACTGTGATCCCTATCAAATTACCAATGGGATTTTTTCACAGAACTAGAACAGAAAATTTCACAGTTCATATGGAAATACAAAATATCCTGAATAACCAAAGCAGTCTTGAGAAAGAAGAATGGAGCTGGAGGAATCAAGCTTCCTGACTTCAGATTACACTACAAAGTTACAATCATCAAGACAGTATGGCATTGGCAAAAAAACAAAAAAAAGGAAATATAAACCAATGGTACAAGATTGAAAGTCTGAAAATAAACCCATGCCCTTATGTTTTACTGTATTTTTGACAAAGTAGGCAAGAATATACAATGGGGCAAAGACAGCCTCTTCAATAAATGGTGCTGGGAAAACTGGACAGCTACATGTAAAAGAATGAAATTAGAACACTTCTTAATATCATACACAAAGATAAATTTAAAATGGATTAAAGACGTAAATGCAAGACCAAAAACTATAAAACTCTTAGAGGAAAACATAGGCAGAACACTTGCTGACATAAATCAAAGCAAGATCCTCTATGATCCACCTCCTAGAGTAATGGAAATAAAAACAAAAATAAACAGGTGGGACCTATTAAACTTAAAAGCTTTTGCACAGCAAAGGAAACTATAGGCAAAGTTAAAGGACAACCCTCAGAATAGGAGAAAATTATAGCAAATGAAACACAGACAAAGGATTAATTTCCAAAACATACAAGCAGCTCATATACCTCAATGCCAGAAAAAGAAACAACCCAATCAAAAAGTGGGAAAAAGACCTAAATGGACATTTCTCCAAAGAAGACATACAGATGGCTAACAAACACATGAAGAGATGCTAAACATCATTCATTATTAGAAAAATGCAAATCAAAACTACAATGAGATTACCACCTCACACCAGTCAGAATGGCCATCATCAAAAAGTCTACAAACAATAAATGCTGGAAAGGGTGTAGAGAAAAGGGAACATTCTTGTACTGTTGGTGGGAATATAAATTGGTACAGCCACTATGGAAGACTGTATGGATATTCCTTTAAAAACTAGGAATAAAACCACCATATGACCCAGCAATCCCACTCCTAGGCATATACCCTGAGGAAACCAAAATTGAAAGAGACACATGTATCCCATTGTTAAATGCAGCACTGTTTACAATAGGTAGAACATGGAAGCAACCTAGATGTCCAGCTACAGATGAATGGATAAATAAGTTGTGGTGTATATACACAATTGAATATTACTCAGCCGTAAAAAGGAACACCTTTGAGTCAGTTCTAATGAGGTGAATGAACCTAGAACCTATTATGCAGAGTGAAGTGAGTCAGAAAGAGAAAGATAAATACCATATTCTAACACATATATATGAAATCTAGAAAAAATAATACTGAAGAATTTATTTACAGGGCAAAGTGGAGAAACAGATATAGAGAAAAGATTTATGGACATGGGGAGAGGGGAAGAGAGGGTGAGATATATGGAAAGAGTAACATGTAAACTTACATCATTATATGTAAAATAGATCAACAACAGGAATTTACTGTATGGCTCAGGAAACTCAAACATGGGCTTTGTATCAACCTAGAGGGGTGGCTGGAGAAGGCATTGGCAACCCACTCCAGTGTTCTTGCCCGGAGAATCCCAGGGATGGGTGTGTCTGGTGGGCTGCAGTCTATGGGGTCACACAGAGTTGGACACGTCTGAAGTGACTTAGCAGCAGCAGCAGCAGCAGCAGCAGCAGCCACAGAGGGGTGGGATGGGGAGGGAAATGGGAGAAAGGTCCAAAAGGGAGGAGATATATGTACACCTATGGCTGATTTCATATTAAAGTTTGACAGAAAACAGCAAAATTCTATAAAGCATTTATCCTTCATTAGAATATACATGAAAAAAAAAAAAAAGGTGAGAAGAGACAAAAGGAAAAAAGGAAAAGTGCGAACTAATAATAATGAATGGTATCTCACATTCTCTCTTGTTATTAAGACAGAGAAAGTATTGCAATCTAGAAATATTTTGCAATATTTATGGCAATACTGCTGTGTTCCAGGCATTTGTTATATGCTTAGAATGCTAGTAATCAGTAAGGAAAATTGAGTCATGTATGTGCATCATCTTACTAAAGAACTTTGTCCACAATATTATAGCTATTGTGACTATGAGTATATTTACACTCAGGAGTTAACACTGGGTACTTTGTCCTGGACTGGAAGAAACACAAGCTGGAATCAAGATTTCCAGGAGAAATATCAATAACCTCAGATATGCAAATGACACCACCCTTATGGCAGAAAGTGAAGAGGAGCTAAAAAGCTTCTTGATGAAAGTGAAAGAGGAGAGTCGCCGAAGAATTGATGCTTTTGAACTGTGGTGTTGGAAAAGACTCTTGAGAGTCCCTTGGACTGCAAGGAGATCCAACCAATCCATTCTGAAGGAGATCAACCCTGGGATTTTTTTGGAGGGAATGATGCTAAAGCTGAAACTCCAGTACTTTGGCCACCTCATGCGAAGAGTTGACTCATTGGAAAAGACTCTGATGCTGGGAGGGATTGGGGGCAGGAGGAAAAGGGGACGACTGAGGATGAGATGGCTGGATGGCATCACTGACTCAATGGACGTGAGTCTGAGTGAACTCCGAGAGATGGTAATGAAGAGGGAGGCCTGGCGTGCTGCGATTCATGGGGTCACAAAGAGTCGGACACGACTGAGTGACTGAACTGAACTGAACTGACTTTGAACTTTTTAGATTTTTGTGAGAGGGCCACAGTCTTTTTGATTTCTTTTGTTTTTCTTTCTTTCTTGATAGGTACATGATATTAAATACCTCATCTGTCTTTCACATTATCCAAGGGGCTGTTTTATTTTTGCATGATATGAGTTACCTTTTTATAGCCCCCAATATTAGAATCTTTCCTGTGTATTATTCAATTGCAAAACACATAATGTAATTTTCTGATATACCAAGATCCTCTTCCTGGCCTCAATTTTTATGAGTCAGGAGGGGATAAGCTTTTTTACAATTGCCAACAACCTAAATAGTGTAATGTCTTAATATAACAAAGGTTGCATCTAGCTCATGCTGCATGTTTATCAGGTGGTAAGAAGAATGTGTTTATTTTAGTCACTTAAAATATCAAGTTGATAGAGTTTGTGTCTCAACAAAGTTTTAATGTTCAGAGAATGGGGAAAAGATATCATGAAAAACCACACATAGACTCTTAACTCTCATGCCTGGAAATGACACTTGTAACTTGAGTTTATATTTCATTGTTCAAAGCAAGTTATATTTCTACCTGAGAGTTCAAACGCATGGGAATATATAATCTCACTTCAGGAAGAACCTCAAACACCTTTTTGAAAATTAATAGTCTGTCTCACCTGACACTTTTACACAGTAAGCCCATCTTGTTTACTTTAAGGTATCTCCAATTACTTGCTCCATTCATGACTTTCATTTTTTTAAACAATGTGCATACATATATTTATTTATGGCTTCATCTGTGCCACAAGATAAATTATAATGGTTTTGCAAAGACCACAGTTCATCTGCATACAAGGCAAAGTGTCTCTTCCATTTGGTTTTGGAATATGTGTAAATCTCCTGTATGGTACTCTATGGGTTGTCTTTTCATTTTATTTATGGTTTACTTTGCTGTGCAAAACTCTTATTTTATTTTCATTACTCTAGGAGACAGGTTGAAAAACATATTGCTGGAATTTATCTCAAAGAGTGTTCTGCCTATGTTTTCCTCTAAGAATTTTATAGTATCTGGTCTTACATTTAGGTCTTTAATTCCTTTTGAGTTTAGTTTTGTGCATAATGTTAAAGAACATCCTAATTTCATTATCATACATGTCCAGTTTTCCCATCACCATTTGTTGAAGAGACTGTCTAATCTCTATCATATAGTCTTGCCTCCTTTGTTGTAGACCAATTGATCATATTGTGCATTTATTTCTGGGCTTACTATCCTGTTCCATTGAACTCTGGTTTTGTTCCATTACATACTGTTCTGATGACTATAGCTTTGTAGTATAGTCTGAATTCAGGGAACCTGAATACTCCAGCTCCATTTTTCTTTCTCAAGATTGCATTGGCTATTTGGAGTTGTTTGCATTTTCATACAAATTATAAAATTTTTTTGTTTTAATCCTGTGGAGAAAAGTCATGATGATTTGATAGTGATTGCATTGAATCCGTAGATTGCCTTGAGAAATATAGACTTATGGCAATATTGATTGCTCCAATCCAAGAACATAGTATATCTTTCCCTATATGTCATCATTGATTTCTTTCATCTTAGTTTTCACAGAAAAGATTTTTTTTTTTCTTTTAGGTAGTTTTATTCCTATGTATTTTATTCTTCTGATGTGCTGGTAAATGAGATTGTTTCTTTAATATTTCTTTTTGTGTTTTGTTAGTGTATAGAAATGAAACAAATTTCTCTATATTAATTTTGTATCCTGCAACTTTACCTAATTCATTGATAAACTGTAGTAGTTTTCTGGTAGCCACTTCAGGATTTTTTTTTTTTTTTTAATGTATAGTGTCTACAGTGACCATTTTACTTCTTTTTCAAGTTGGAATCCTTTTATTTTTCTTCTCTGATTCCTGTGGACAGAACTTCCAAATTCATGTTGAATAAAAGTGACTGGAGTGTACATCTTGTCTTATTGCTATTCTTAGAGGAGATAATTACAGCTTTTTACCTTGAGTATAATGTTAGTTGTAGTTTTGTCATATATGGGCTTTATTGTGTTGAGGTATATTCCTCCTATGCCCACTCTCTGGAAAATTTTTATCATAAATTGATATTGAATTTTATCATGTTTTTTAATGCATCTATTGAGATAAGATGATTATATGATTTTTATTCTTCATTTTGATGATGTGGTGTATCACACTGACTGATTTGTGCAAGTTGAAAAATCTTTTCATCCCTATAGCTGTGTGTTATAATCTCTTAAGATCCTTGTATTTCTAAATTTATTGATTTGAGTCCTCTCTCTTTTTCCTTGATCAGTTTGGCTAACAATTTATCCATTTTGTTTATCTTTTCAAAGAGCCAGTTTTTAGTTTCACTGATCTTTTCTGCTGTTTTCTTCATCTATATTTCATTCATTTTTCCTCTGATCTTTATGATTTCTTTCCTTTCCTAACTTTGGGTTTTGTTTCTTCTTCTTTTTCTAGTTGCTTTAGGTGTAATGTTAAACTCTTTGAGATTTTTTTCTTGTTTCTGGAGGTAAGACTGTATTGCTATAAATTTCCCTCTTAGAACTGTTTTTGCTGCATTCTACATGTTTTGGATCTTTGTGTTTTCATCATCATTTGTCTCTAGGTATTTTTTTATTTCCTCTGATTTTTTCGGTGATCCACTGGTTATTTAGTAGCATATTGTTTAGTCTCCACGTTTGTGTGTGTGTGTGTGTGTGTGTTTTCACAATTTTTTCATGTAGTTGATTTCTAATTTCACAGCATTGTTGGAAAAGATTATTGATATGATTTTTGTTCTCTTAAATTTACCAAGGTTCACTTTGTGACTCAGCATGTGGTTAATCCAAGGGAATATTCCTTGTGAACTTGAAAAGAATGTGCATTCTGCAGCTTTTGGATGGAATGATCATTTATTCTAACATGCTATTTAAGGCCTGTGTTTCCTTATTGATGATCTGTCTGAATGACCTGTCCATTGATGAAATGGGGTGTTAAAGTCGTCCACTATTATTACATTACCCTCTGTTTCTCCTTTTATGGTTGTTAGTATTTGCTTTATATATTGAGGTGTCACTATGTTTGGTGCATATATATTTACATTGTTATATGTTCTTCTTGGATTGATTCCTTGATCATTATCTAGTGTCCTTCATTGTCACTTATAACCTTCTTTATTTTAAAGTCTATTTTGTCTAATATGAGGATCGCAACTCCAGCTTTCTTTTGATTTCCATTCACATGGCATACCTTTTTCCACCTCCTCACCTTCAGCTGGTATGTGTCCCTAGATCTGAAGTGGGTTTCTTGTAAACAGCATATATATGGTCCTTGTTTTTGATTCCATTCAGCCAGTCTATATTTTTTGTTTGAAGCATTTAATCTGCTTATATTTAATGTAATTATTAATATGTATGTTCTTATTGTCATTTTGTTAATTTTTTAAATTTATTTTTGTAGGTCTTTTTTTATTCCTTCCTCTTTTCTTCTCTTCCCTTGTGATTTGATGACTAACTTTAGTGTTGTGTTTGGATTCCTTTTTCTTTTTTCTGTATAGATTACAGATTTTTGATTGTAGTTACCATAAGATTTTGATGTAGCATTCTATATATAATCAAGATTATTTTGCATTGCTTATATTCACTTCAATTGTGTTTCCAGTATCCTGTGTTTGTACTCCCCTCTTCTTACAACTGCTGGTATTTTTACAACTGCTTCATATTAGTGTGTGAATGATTTCCTTCCTTTACTGATGAGCTTATCATCTGTAATTGTTTTGTTTCTAGTTGTATTTTTCTCTGCCTCTTCAATACATGTTTCCTGAATTTGTGGTTGCTCCATAGCTTTGTACCTTATCACCTTAGATTTCACTTTCCAAAAAAGCACTGACCTTATCCTCCTTCTTAGTTTCAGAAAATGTTACATTAAGATTCATAGCAGAGACTGTGCAGCATATTTTACCAATTTATATTTAATTTCTATCTTCCTGGTCACAAATGAAGACTAGTTTTACCAGCTTTGATGCCTGTTATTGGGTTGATGCTATATGATGGAGTTTTGGCAAGTGACATACAGGCTTCCCCTAGTATCTGAAAGTAAAACTTTCCTATGAAACCTCTTGTGAGTTGAAATAGTGTAAAGCAAAGAAACAAATACCTTAGGACACATCTTGATAACAGATGCACAAAATAAGTGGAGATTAAGTGCAGATGCTCACAGGCATTTTACAGTCATAGAAGCTTGATGTTGAGATGCTGAATGTAGTTTCTGAGAAAGAAGGTTGGTGGTGCAACTCTCTCCGCTTCATGTGTGCACTTCCTCTTTAATGGCTAGTTCCAAAACAAATGCTGAATGCTACTTTCACTTTTTTCTTAAAAGTTAAAATCCTTTTTGGATTTCTTCTGGTTAGCAAAAACAGATACTAATACATGTCTTTTATAAAAACTAAGTGAAAGTGAAAGTGAAGTCGCTCAGTTGTGCCCGACTCTTTGCGACCCCATGGACTGTAGCCTACCAGGCTATTCCCTCCATGGGATTCTCCAGGCAAGAGTAATGGAGTGGGTTGCCAATTCCTTCTCCAGGGGATCTTCCCGACCCAGGGATCGAACCCTGGTCTCCTGCATTCCAGGCAGACACTTTAACCTCTGAGCCACCAAATGGATACATCATGAAGCAAATTTTCAAAAAACAAGGGATATCTGAATTTGTAGGACATAGTATCTATGGAAGCTTGGTTCTGAAATAGTCTATATACATCTTCTCCACCCTTTCTGTGGTTATACCAGAGAGCAAGTATTCATGAAAGTTACATGATAGCGTGGAAGGCACACTGTGTTGCCATATGAGGATAGATTGCAAAGTATGCCATTACAGCTGCACTAGACACAAAATGAACAACTAATCTATGTGGACTTCATTTGTAGAGATTTCAGTTCATTTGTTACTGGAATTGTGACTCATAAAAATATGAAAATAAATCAAAAGATGAAAAGTGCTTGCAATGATAACACCTATGAAAATAGAAATAAGCTTTGTCTTGTGTATTAGTCTCTCAGTAATTTCCAACTCTTTGTGGCCCCATGGACTGTAGCCCACCAGGCTCCTCTGTCCATGGAATTCTAGAGGCAAGAATACTGGGGTGGGTTACCATTTCTACCTCCAAAACTTTGTTTGAATTTAAATTATTTTAAACTTGATAAAATATAAACTTTACATATAAAATTGATGTGTTAAAATAAGTAGTGTAGAAAAAAAATAAACTGAACATAAATCATTAGTTTCAGGGAAAATAATATTTGAATGAAAGTTTGGAAAGAGTTACTAAAGCTATTTTTCCATCATAGAAATCAAAAAAGACTAACATTCTAAAGAATCAGTTTATATTAAGATAATTTATATGCATAGACTTCACCCTGGTTTCAAATTATTCAAGAAAAATTCCTGAACCTAGCCAATCACTAATAATTCAGAATTATTCTCTCAACCACTTACTCTGTAGGTCCTATAAAAAAATCCATTATGTATAGTTAGTCTTAATACTAAATCTGATTTCAAAGAATATGTGATGAATCTCTCAAATTACAGACAATTGCTAAGCTTGACTCAATTTAGATTGAGTTCAAAAACATGAATCTCACTCTATACTGCAGGGTTCTAAATAGCCTCACTCCTTCATAAACTCACTGTCTACAGTCTTTTCCCTTCAGCTTTCTACATATGTGTACCTTTTATAGTCCAGGTGAACTTCTTATCACCTAAAGCTCATTATAATTACCATTTAGTGTTTCCTTCATTTAAGAATATTCTTATATCCAAGTAAATGTTATAATTTTCACCTTAAAATTATTCGTTTCCTCTTTAGCTCTTTAAATTCGAAGCTGTCCTTGCATCATTATGCTGAAAATCTTCATTCTAGGATCATGTAAGAACCACTCCTGAAAAATAATAAGATTTTAAGCAATATCATCACAATTTGGGCACTGGAATTCACCTAGAAGTCATTTAGACCAACTTATCACTGAACCACATCCTAGAATGTGCAGTTGTTGTTCAGTTGCCAAGTCGTGTCTGACTCTGCAACCCCATGGACTGCAGTATGCCAGGCTTCCCTGTCCCTCACCATCTCGCAGACTTTGCCCAAGTTCATGTTTGTTGAATCCATGATGCCATCCTATCATCTCATCCTCTGTCACCCTCTTCCTCTTTTTCCTTCCATTTTTTCCCTGCATCAGGATCTTTTGCAGTGAGCTAGCTGTTCATATCATGTGGTTAAAGTTTTAGAGCTTCAATTTCAGCATCAGTTCTTCCAATGAGTATTCAGGGATGATTTCCTTTAAGACTGACTGGGTTGGTCTCCTTGCTTTCCAAGGGATTCTCAAGAGCCTTCTCCAGCACCACAGTCTGAAAGCATCAGTTCTTCAGTGCTCTGCCTTCTTTATTGTCCAGTTCTCACATCTGTACATGACTACTGGAAACACCATAGCCTTGACTGTATGGATTTTGTTGGCAAAGTGACGTCTTTGTTTTTTAACACACTATCCAAGTTTGTCATAGCTTTTCTGCCAAGAAACAATTGTCTTCTAATTTCATGGCTGCAGTCACTACTGCAGTGATTTTAGAGCCCAAGAAAAGGAAATCTGTCACTGCTTCCACCTTTTCCTCTTCCATTTGCCATGAAGTGATGGGGTTGGATGCCAAGATCTTGGTGTTTTATTTTTTTTATTATTGAATTTTAAGCTGGCTTTGTCACTCTCTTCCTTTACCCTCATCAAGAGACTTTTTAGTTCCTCTTTGCTCTCTGCCATTAGAATGGTATCATCCCCATTTATGAGGTTGTTGATATTTCTCCCAGCAATCTTGATTCCAGCTTGTAACTCATCCAGACTGCCATTTTGCGTGATGTGTTCTTCATATAAGTTAAATAAACAGGGTGACAATAAACAACCTTGCCATAAGTTGCTTCCAAGATGGGAATCTCAGCACTTTTTTTTCCTTTAGAGTTTGTCTGCCAAGAGATACTATTTTTTTTAATATTTTTAATTTACTTTTAATTGAAGGATAACTATTTTACAAAATTTGTGTTGATTTATGCCCTACAACAACATGAATCAGCAGTAAGTGTGTGTCTGTGTGTATATATATTCTCTCCATCATGAAACTCTGTCCAAATCCCACCCTCATGCCACCCCTCTAGGTCATCACAGAGCACCTGGCTGAGCTCCCTGTGTTATATAACAGTTTTCCACTAGCTATCTATTTTACACATAGTAGTGTCTATATCAATGCTATTCTCTCAATTTGTTCCACCACCTCCTTCCCACCCTGTGTTCACAAGTCTATTCTCTGTTTTGTATGTCTATGTCAAAACTTTTTTTTTTTTTAAGAAAAGCCTATTCTCTGATTAACAAAGTGAAATGTTTGTACTTAATACTTCTACCAGATTATCCAAATTCTGTCTTTAGAAACAAAAGGAAATAATTATATTCTTTGCTTTGCAAAACACATTAATATATTTTCAAGACAGCTATTATTCCTCAAATATTTCTTCAATATATTTCCCAAATATTTTCTCCTGCAAAGTAAATAAACATACATTCAGAAATGCATGGTTTTCATTATTCATTCTATATATGAGATTAATGCCCTATACTTTATCATTCAACATTTTCAATGTCACCTCTAAATGATAGTGATAGTAAGGTTGCTTCTGATATGATAATTATATAATGATAGCTAGATAATTTTCTTGAGCATTTCTAGGTTTTATTTATTACTTTGTGGATTTTGTATTTATTATCTCACTTTTTGCTTAGAGTGTTGTGTTACAGACTAAGTTTTGTCTCCTCAAAATTCAGAGGTTGAAGTCTTATCAACCAATGGCTGTATTTTGGTATAAGACCTTTAAGAAGATAATTAAGGTTAAATGGCTTAAAAGCATACCATAAGTTATCCATGTGGTAACATATAAGCACAAGGATGTAAATAAAAGTTTGGTATAAAAATAGGGAAGAACTACTATGGTATTACAAAGCTTAGAAAAGGCAAGGAAAGCACCCATTTTGAATAGCAAGCAATGCAGAATATGCTACCAAGAGGGGAATAAATAGTAGACAGGGAAGAACTAACAAGCCAGCTTATGACATGCAAGTTTCTAGTTCTTAATAAGTATATAACACTCCAGTTCACCAATATCCTGTGTTATAAAACAGGCTCTGGGATGATCATTGTTGATGTAAAAGCTTATTAAAGTCCTCTGATAAACAAGAGCCATCTATTCTATGCCATTACTCTTTAACAACACAAAGAATTAACAGAAATATTGAAACTGAATTTTACCTTTAAATATAAGATTCTTAAGCAAGGTTTACGTTTCCAGTAATCTCTAAAAGTAGATTGACGGTTTAGAAATTTGTTTTCCTTAGAGAAAATTTCCTCAGTCATATATATCTTTAATATTTGAATTTGTTTTCTCATAAGGTACCCATGTCCATATTAATTTATATTCCGTATTTTCATTCATTGTTTATGCAATTACTTTAAAAAATTTGCTTGATAGTATTGTTATAGTTTCCATGGCTTCCAAAGTTTAGTTGTCACCATTCTCCCATTGCTAATGCAGAAAAAAATATCAATTAATTTGTCTTCAAAATAGCAAGAAAATGTAAGCTCAAATAGCCTATTCTAAGCTATGTTCTAAATGAAGAGGAAAAAAATGTTAAACAAAATAGGTCTTTGCCCTTGGATGTCATTTTGAAAGGACTTCATGCAATTTTACAAAGAACCATTATGAATAAGCAGTTATTATGAATTTACACATGGCCTTGACTGGAGACACCAAAGGGTCATACATGCATGGATTCAGCCAGCCCAATTAGAAACTATGCTCAGTTTCTTTCAGACATCACAGCTGGATGCAAAGCACTAATAAGGAAATCTATTATTTCAAGATGTGCACTGCAATCATAATTTTATTGTTTTCCATTCCATCTGTAGGCAACCACTAGAATGTTTGGTGAATAAACGTGAGCTATAACAGAAAATGAAAGCACGTGGCTAGTACAGTTCAAGAGAAAATCAAGAGGCTAGTTCTTATTTCTGGATTTAGTTTTCTTTCCTATATATACTACTTCAAACTGTGCCATTACCAACTCAAGTCAGATCTATTGACCCTGTAAATATAATTACATATTGGATCATCAAATTAACAAAGTAAATTAACTTTTACAGGTGGCATTATTCATTATACCTTGGAAAATCGTAAAAATCTTTTACAAAGCACACTAAAAGGCAAAAATCAAAGATTAAAGAGATAGTGAAAACATTAGAACCAAACTCAGATATAATAAGTATTTTAAAATTGATAGACTAAAAATTTAAAACAACTATTATTAATGTGCTAAACATGTTCTTTCCATTTCTTTTCTAATGGGAAAAAATAACCAACATGCAAGAACAAATGGGAAACATAAGCAGAAAGATGGAAATCCTAAGAATCAAATAGGGATGCTATAGAATAAAGAGGAAAGAATACCACAAGGTTTTATCTAATATGGTAGTCTTCAATTTAGTTCAGTTCAGTTCAGTCTCTCAGTCGTGTCCGACTCTTCACGACCCCAGGGACTGCAGCCTACCAGGCTCCTCCATCCATGGGATTTTCCAGGCAAGAGTGCTGGAGTGGGTTGCCATTAAGTAAGTGGAAGAACTGAGTATAAATTGAAGTCATTTGGCTCAATAGCCTGTAGTGCTTACTGGCTCTATTAATTAGTGCCTGAAATCATTGCAGTATACCTACACTCCCTCAGCTTGTTAGTCTTTCTCTGAAACTACACAATATAAGGACATTTTAGGCACCTTTCCAGGCACCTAAACTGTAGATTATCTGGCCATTATTGGGTTTGTGTTATTCCTTAACTGTTCTCCTTACCCTGCCACTCCTTCTCTGATCCATCATCTACAACATCACGGGAATAACTTAAATGATTATGCTACTCTTGCCTATAAATTTTCAGTGATTCCCATTGATCTTGAGAATAAACAACACAGAATCAATTTGCTCTAATGAAAATAATCATAATACTTTGTAAGAGTACACAGCTATAGCATGGTAACAATATCCTGTCTTTGTGGAAAAACTGATTATTTCATAAGCTTAAATTGGAGGAAGTCTACTTAAGTGGAATACAGATTGATACATGATTTTTCACTACAGAATCTTCCACATTAATTTGCACTTAATGTTGAATTTCTTATTTGTGTTCCCAATATTTATCTCAGGTACACCCGTGGCAGATTCATGTCAATGACTGACAAAACCAATACAGTATTGTAAAGTAAAATTAAAATAAAGAAAAATGTTATAAAAAAAAAAAAAACAGAAGTAAAGTCAAAGAAGTAAAAATGAAGAAAAATTTTAAAAGAGCAGAGAGTTCTGGAACTCCCCTTGTAGTCCAGTGGTTAAGACTCTGTGCTTCCAGTGCAGATTCGATCCCTTGTTGAGGAACTAAGATCCCACATGTTATCCAATGCAGCCAAAAAAATAAAAAAAAGGAGAGAGTTCTTAGACGACAAAAGGCCAAAATGAAATGTTTCAGGCTTATGTACTTTGTCTGTAGGAAGTCACACTCAATTGTATCAGAGAGCCACAAGATGAGGACAAGAGAAAGTAAAAGAAACAGACATTGGATTCATTTATTCATAAATACATTTGAAATTAACTTTTAAAAAACATATATGCCCAACTAAAGACTATGCCTATCAAAGGACAGTGGTACAGTGTATATTTGTGTGTTACCAGACAGAGAGAAACAAAAGTAATGTGCTCTCAGTAATGAACTATATACACCATCATCTTCCTGAAATAATAGAATATTCTGAATACTTATGGAGGAAAACAGTATTGAAATGAACATTTATTTGTCATAAATTTAAACTGACATACTGATTTGTCATATGTTGAAATGATGACAAATTAGGAGTATATTAGTGCAAAATAATAAATAATATGCCATATAAAGATCACCAAGACATTTAGTTTACTCAAATTCTCCTGAAGCAATGTTTTAAATAGCATTTTTTAAAATTGTTGCTATGCAAGTTAATAAAATTTTGTTTAATAGAGTTACGGACTCAATGGATGTGAGTCTGAGTGAACTCCGAGAGATGGTGATGAACAGGGAGGCCTGGCGTGCTGCGATTCATGGGGTCGCAAAGAGTCGGACACGACTGAGCGACTGAACTGAACTGAACTGAACCCATTCTTCTATCACTCTTTAAATGTGAACATCTCATCCTGATTTACATCAACTCAATTCCCCTATAGTCACTGTGGCAAAAAAAAAAAAAAAAAATCAGTTGCCTATTCTACATCTATTTCCCCTTTTCCTTCCATATAGATGTTGATTTAGTTGGTGGTGGGAAACAATATGCCCTATTCTAGGCAATCGATTAATTGGTTTAAGCTAACTGTACTAATCTCATCCTTATTTGAAATTTCAGGAGTAGTTAAGTGAAAATTTTCTAGACAATGAATATAAAGGACTTAGGAAAAATATTTAATCTCTAACACAAATGGAGAGATGAAGGGCAAGCATTTTCCTCTATCCACTTTTGTCAGGATGCAATGCTTGGAGTGTCACCAGGAACAAGGTTAAAATATAAAAGCCCCTAACCTCCCTGGTGGCTCAGAGATTAAAGCGTCTGCCTCCAACGTGGGAGACCTGGATTCGATCCCTGGATCGGGAAGATCCCCTGGAGAATGAAATGGCAATCCACTCCAGTATTCTTGCCTGGAGAATCCCATGGACGGAGAAGCCTAGTAGCGTACAGTCCACGGGGTCGCAAAGAGTTGGACACGACTGAGCAGCTTCACCTTCATCTTCAACCTCCTGTCAATATGTTGAGTTTCTGAACTAACCCTCTAAAATGTTTGTCTTCATGTCACTGATAAGTGAAATCTGTGTTATTTAAGTTACTTTCTAGGTGGTCTGTTATCTGAAGCTGAAAGCATGATAATTGATATTACTTCAGTGTTCTTTAAAAACCAGGTGAATGGAAAAAGAACATTTTTAACAACAATTTTATAGATATATTATTTGAGACTTATGTTTCATTCAATATATCATTATCATATGGGCTGAAAATAGTACATTTCATTATATTGCTCTATGATGCTATTTTTTACCCCCATAGAAACAAGTTTTATTCTACTGTATTGTAAACATCATAAGATCAGATAGTGGATGCTACACTTCACTGACCAAATGATCGCTCACAGACTGAGACATTCATTCTTTCAGCCTCTGGGAAAGCAAAAGGCTATCAGCTAAGAATTTCCTTGAACAAGACAGCTCCCTCTTCCAAGGATATTCCCTGTCTTGAAGTCAGTCTGCATCTGAATACTGGATCCAAAACATCACTGAAGGATGATCCCAACTTCAGTGCTTCTATGGGATTGATTGAATTATCTGTTACCTTTGTATCAAAGTTCAAATTTAGTCTTATTTCAGTCTTGTCACCCTCACTCTCTCATAGGTGTTTCTAAAAGCAGACTGGGATAATACACCTATTTACAGATTCTGATATCTGGGAAATCTGACCTACAACATTCGATAGCAGAGTCACTATAGGAAGCAGATACTAAATTGGCTTTTGGAAGCTTGATTTCCACTCAGTCACCTCACTAGTAAAAGGAATGCTGACAGTCCTTGCTTGGCATGCAGTCTTGGTGAAATTTTTGAAGTTCTCATTGATGATAAACTGGGATTGGTATACCAAAGTAAATAAATGCGCTGGCAGATAGAATATCTCAGGTGTTTATGCAGTTTGAGGGGAGAAAAAGTACTTATAAGGACTATGGAAACTGAGGATACATTTTGGAGGTATATACACACATTTTGGAGGAAAATAAAAGGTGATCACTAATCAACTCAAGGTAAAATGTGAAGGCAGCATGGTCCCCATGGGAGGTTATTAAACAGACTACTATCAGAGAAAAGTTAAGATATTGCCTAAAATTTTCTTATAAGAATAATACAACTAATAGATTGAAATCAGGATCTTGGTTACAAATTAATGAGACTCATATTTGGAGTAGGAGCATTAGGATTGTCATACTCAAAATTTTTAAAACCTGAAGTCCGTCTGAACCCTTTGGGATTATAGAAGTGAACCACTTCTCTCAGTTAAACTAGCATCCTCTCCTTCCTGGAAGATGATTCAGAGTCCCCTGCCTTAACTGAAGATATGTCACTCTGCTTCAGGCTCTATCCTCTTCTTTCATCCCAGCCACTTGACCAATAACTAGAATTAAGTAGCAATATAGTTTGGTCAGGAAAATGAAAGTCTGCTAAGAGAGAAGTGATTATAATGCAATAGATCTGTTGTACTCGTATCAATGGAGTAAAGACAACATGCTCGATCAAGGAGAGTGTTATACAAAATTGGATTAATGATAATATATCAATATGGGGGTACTCTCCCACAATATGGAATTTAACAACCTGATGAAGCCCCATCTAATTGTACTAATCCAAAGCTAGGATGGTTCTTGGAAGCAGCAATGATTGATAACCTACCCTATATAAAGCAGAAATGATAGAACTTCTCAAGGGCTCTGAGAAGCTGACATGTCAGAACAGATACACAGATACACAGGATAGAGCTAGAAAACCACAATTTAACAACAGTAAGAGAATTCAAAAGCCACTCCATTTACTACAGAGATAAGTGATGCTCTAGGAAGAATACACTAAGACCATCAGAGATTCTAAACAGAGATGAGGAAACTCTAGTATGAGCAGTAGAATACAAAAAAGATAAGTATCAGTTGTATTCCTAAGACCACTACAGTGGGTGGTTAGACCCATTAACTTTTCTCTTGTTAGTTTCCCTAGTAATAGGAACTAATCAGAATCCAAAAGGATCTGTCCAAATATGGGATCAGTTGATTATATGAAGCAAATGGGTCTTTGTAGTGAAAAGGGTGAATTACAGTAGCTGATATGGTGTTCCTTATTAGGACTGAGGTGTTCATTAAAAACAAACAAACAAACTCCCCTCAACCAAAGGGAACTGCCATATCTGAGGTTTTCTTCTCTTCCCAGGTTCAGTCTTCATCTGTGTCTGGTCAATACAGGGGTGTGAAATCAAGATCACTTTGACTAAAACAAGGACAATGATTCAGAGCTTCCTGAACAGCATTATAATCTCCTCTCATCCAGTCTCTTGTCCTTCACTTTGTAATAGGAGGTAATGCTGAGGATACTCCCTAATCACTACAAGCTTGAAGATTTGCATCTCTGAGTCTGTTTCCCAGGAAAAACTACTTAAGATAGATATTATTCATTTTTACTTTCAGAATTCTTAGAATACTTTTGGACATCAGTTCAGTTCTCATATAATTCTTTCAAAGTTACTCATCCAAACCATATTTAAGGAAATCCAGATAATATTTTCTTTGACATGGAAAATAGCAACATCTCTAATAATTATCAGAGAACAAACTTTTGAGTATACATTACAGTTAAAATTATATGCCAGACATCTTTATCCATACTTAAGGATTGACTTCTTTCTGAAAAGAAGTATGATATATACTGTGTCAGGTATGCTACACAAAATGGCTTGTCTTATTAAAAATAAGATAGAAAAGGGAGGGGGGGAATGAGATGTTGCTAGGTACACTAGATTAAGAAGGACAAAGAAAGGATACACTTACAGCTCAGACTAAATTTAGCAGACAGAGGAAGTTATAAGGCCTGAATTTTACTTCCCTTGCCTCTGTCAAGGAGCAGACTCTTCAGCCTAGAAAAAGTAGGATAAATATATAATCTAAACAGAAGCCAAAGATGATTGAGGGGATAGTAAAAGAAACTTACATGTTCTTTAGTGAATTCAATCTCCAACCACAGAAACAATCTTACCAAGTCACTGGGAAGAGTTGTAGTGAGACTGTAAAGGCATTGGTAGTATTTTTGAGTAATCATGGCTAGCTAGAAAATGTGAAAGAAAAGATATGGTGGACGATATTTCAAGTTTTGTAAGGGCAAAAATAACAGAAAAATTTACAGACCAGTGAACCTGGATCTAGACCAAATCTTCAAAAGGATTATTTAAAGAAGAGCCTGTAAATACTTGGAAAGGGACATAGCCATGGCTAGATACTAGAATGCTAGACTCTCATCAGTTCCTATGTTGATTCAGACATTAAAATGACAAATCATTTTATTCTTATACACAGAATAGTTCAGAATTTCAACAAGACATTAACAGAGTCCCATGGGAATTATAAATACAAGATAAAATCTGTGAGCTAGATGATGGCAAAGTCTGAAGTTTTATATAAAAAGAACACACTCAAGTCAATTGGAAAGAAATTCCAGAGCACTATGGCTCAAGCTTCATCCACTGCAAAAATTTAGGACACACTTTTTATGTACTTACCACAATGATATAAACAGCCCCATATTATTTTAAGCATAGTAACAAATTTAGAAAATGATAGAAATTGAAAATCTGACTTCTATACATTATCAGGATTATATTAACTCAACAAATGAGGTTATACATAATAAGCTATATATTTAAGTCGCAACACTTTATGGTGAAAACGCTAGCTTCCTGCTAGCATTCATGTGAAAGAGACTGAAGTTTCAATTGATGACAAGAAATAATGACTAAATCACTAGGAAGAAGCTTCCCAAAAGGAATAGGTCTGTCACATTAATAGTAGGATTATTATACAAATCAACACAAATATAGTCCCAACTGTTGGCTTGTGAATCTTGAATTCTGTATAGGGTCCTAATTGTCATTAGTTAAGAGAAAAAGAAAGATCACCAACATTAAACATATACCAAGTACTATTTTAAAGTCACCAGAGAAGCCAGTGCTATTTAATTTTTATAATAATTAGTTGAGGTAGTTAAAATTATTCCAATTTTACAGCTGAACAAATAAAATCTCAAATTGTTTAATAAATTTAGCCAAGCAAGCAAAGCTGTAAGTAGAGACAGTAAGGGCTTCCCAGGTGGCACTAGTGGTAAAAAAACAAATAAACAAAAACACAAGACAATACAGGACACAGAAGAGACTCAGGTTGGATCCTGAGTCAGGAAGATCCTCTGAAGGAGAAAATGGCAACCCATTCCAGTATTCCTGCCTGGCGAATCCCATGGACACAGGAGCCTGACAGGCTACAGCCATGGGGTTGCAAAGAGTTGGATACCACTGAAGTGACTTAGCATGCACGCACACAGAGGGAATAAGATTTAACCAAAATTTGTCAAACTCTGAAACTTTCTTAGAGTTGCTAATGAAAAACTCTAACGTTCTTAATAAAGAAACACAAGCCCATGGAAGATGGGATTTCGATTACCTATAATAACTGATCTTTAGCACTTTTCTTGGGCTTCCCCAGTGGCTCAGTGGTAAAGAATCCACCCGCAAAGCAGGAGATTCCAGTTCAATCACTGAGACGTAAAGATCTCCTGGAGGAGGGCCTGGCAACCCACTCCAGTATTCTTGCCTAGAGAACCCCATGGACAGCCTGCTGGGCTACAATCCATTGAGTTAGTTGCAAAGAGTCAGACTCGACTGTAATGACTGAGCAGGCGTGGACAGCATTTCTCTTCCTTTCTATGATTGTGACTATTTTAAAAGTCATAATTCTTCTGGTCCTAGTTAGGATACTTTTTCTTCTTCTGCACAGCTTTCTTCTCTCTCACACATTTTCTCTCTCTCTCTCTCTCCACCCAACACATGAATGTGAATAAATGCTAAAATATTATTTATAATAAATAAACTATAAGACAAATGCATATGTCCTCACTTGTTTCCAATTCACTCATTCATATCTAGAAATTAATGAGAATCAGAAATTAATGAGGATTTCTTAAGTAGGTTTATTCTATTAATATATGTTTTCAATATCAAACAAATTGAAGCACATTGATAAACTGCTATAAATTCCTTCACAGTGCAAATATTTTTAACAAGTGATGTCTTGGGGATTCTTTCAATAAATTTATGTCTACATACACATGTATAAGTTATTTTACAGTTGTTTTAAATTGCAATTCTTGACTTTTATTAGTATCACTGTAGTTCAAAGTTCAAGTGAAAGTGATGAATGGAAATATTACAAGTCCTAATGCCTAATCTTCAGGACAGATCTTTAGGTTTAAGAACTATTTAAATATCAGGCTAGTAATGACCAAGATAAGCAAGGTTGATTTTGAGCCTAGTGGCATTAAAAAACATATAATGTCTGTAACAGAAGACATTTGTTTTTGACAAGAGATCTCTTGAATTATAAGCCTACAGGCGTCGAGAATGTTCAGTTCAGTTCAGTCATTCAGTCATTCAGTCATGTCTGACTCTTTGCGACCCCATGAATCACATCACGCCAGGCCTCCCTGTCCATCACCAACTCCCAGAGTCTACCCAAACCCATGACCATCGAGTCAGTGCTGCCATTCAGCCATCTCATCCTTTGTTGTCCCCTTCTCCTCCTGCCCTCAATCTTTCCCAGCATCAGGGTCGTTTCAAATGAGTCAACTCTTTACATGAGGTGACCCAAGTATTGGAGTTTCAGCTTCAGCATCAGTCCTTCCATTGAATGAGTCCATCACCAACTCCCAGAGTCTACCCAAACCCATGACCATCGAGTCAGTGCTGCCATTCAGCCATCTCATCCTTTGTTGTCCCCTTCTCCTCCTGCCCTCAATCTTTCCCAGCATCAGGGTCGTTTCAAATGAGTCAACTCTTTACATGAGGTGACCCAAGTATTGGAGTTTCAGTTTCAGCATCAGTCCTTTCATTGAATGCCCAGGACTGATCTCCTTTAGGATGAACTGGTTGGATCTTCTTGCAGTCCAAGGGACTCTCAAGAGTCTTCTCCAACACCACAGTTCAAAAGCATCAATTTTTCAGCGCTCAGCTTTCTTCACCATCCAACTCTCACATCCATACATGGCCACTGGAAAAACCATAGCCTTGACTAGATGGACCTTTGTTGGCAAAGTAGTGTCTCTGCTTTTAAATATGCTGTCTAGGTTGGTCATAACTTCCATTCCAAGGAGTAAGCATCTTTTAATTTCATGGCTGCAATCACCATCTGCAGTGATTTGCGAGCCCCCAAAAATAAAGTCTGACACTGTTTCCATTGTTTCCCCATCTATTTCCCATGAAGTGATGGTGCTGCTTTTGTATTTGATCTCAGTCCACAATACACTCTTGCAATTCTTTGAGGTTTTTCATTTAGACTTTGGAATACAAAGGCCACTACTCCTTCAATTCTGGCCTACTATCTAGATGTTAAAGAATCCACCTGCAATGTGGGAGACCTGGGTTTGATCCCTGAGTTGGGAAGATCCCCTGCAGGAGGGAATGGCAACCCACTCCAGTATTCTTGCCTGGAGAATCCCCAATGGACAGAAGGGTCGCAAAGAGTTGGACATGACTGAGCAACTAAGCATACATCTAATTTTAGGCTGCCTGACTTGCACTGCTCCACCATGCTGTTTATTGTCTTGCCTTCTGCATTTAAATAGATATTCCCTCACTGAAGACCTTGAGGCATTTTTATAGTAGCATGTGTTGCCTGGATGGATCAAGAGGAATACTTTTCAAAATTTGTATATTTAAATTCTGCTCTTGGTAATAATAGCTTGCAAAACGTTCATGTATTTAATCATGTTTAGAGAACATTCTTTTACTTTGATATGGTAGAGAATCTGATTCACTATTGAACTGGAGTATATTAAGTAGTAAAATATTTAAATGTTTCATGAATAACTATGTTCCATGTTTTGAGAATAACGATTTGGTGGCTTATAGCAACCAGTGGGCTTATGATGCTTTATAGCTTGTAAGTTCTCACAAAGGCAGTGGCTTCATAAACCAGAAAATAACTAGGCTATCAAAATCCTAATCCTCAAGGGATTCATATTTAAAATGGAAAGTTTGTGTTATTCACTGGAGAAAAGAATATTTAAATGCTTAACCATAGCATGAAAATGGAATAATTTTTCCAGACTTTAAGCATGTACTGCCTTTGTTGCTGTGGCCTATGATTTTTTTATTTATTAATGATTTTATGTTTATGAACTAAAGTTAACTATAATCTGTTAAATATGAACTTAAGTATTTTTTCTTCAATTTGTGAGATGACATTCAAGAAGCATCTCATATTGGTTTACTTTCAAAGAAAAAGACAAAAAAATACTACAAAACTTTGTGGTGTTTGTTAAAATACATAATGATCAATTTTCAATTAATAAATATTTCTCACATTTTGGTGTGAATTGCTTTGCTAGGTATACATAGTAATGTTGACTTATTACAACCTGTGTTATACTTAAATTGCTCAGTTAACTGTAGCCTCTGTATAATATTTGTGTATTTAGAAGTGCTTTGCCACAACATAGGAACCACATGTAGTATTTGCTGCATTGCACTACTGGAGTATGTTAATAGCTCTTGCCAACAGAGCACAGAAACCAATACAGATGATAATCTAGCTTCAGTTGTTTGAAAAGTGGAAATTATTACAGTGGTATTAACAATGCATGTACAAATTTAGAATTATGTCTAACATTCTTTATATATATGGTTGCCACTTACCATTGATTTGAGCTTCCCTGATAACTCATTTGGTAAAGAATTCACCTGGAATGCAGAAGACCCCGGTTTGATTCCTGGTTCAGGAAAATTCCCTGGAGAAGAGATAGGCTATCCACTCCAGTGTTCTTGGAATTCCCTTGTGGCTCAGCTGGTAAATAATCCACATGCAATGTGGGAGACCTGGGTTTGATCCCTGGGTTGGGAAGATCCCTGGAGAAGAGAAAGCACTCCAGTATTTTGGCCTAGAGAATTCCATGGACTGTATAGTGAAAGTCACTCAGTCGTGCCCAACTCATTGTGACTGTATAGTCCATGGAGTTGCAAAGAGTCTGACATGACTGAGAAAATTTTACTTTCACTTACTATTGATTAATGATACAAAAACTCAAAATTAAAGCAGGTATCAGTGATATGCCTCACCTATGCTGAGCCCTTAGTTCTAACGGAATACCTATGAAGTAGATATTTTTATCATCCATTTTATAGATTAAAAGAATGAAATTCAGGAATTTAAGGAACTCTCCCATTTTCAGCTAGTAAATAAATTAAGGAGTCAAGATGAAAGACAAGGCTGTTGACTTTAACAGTTCTAGTCTTGAATATCCCCTCATTTTATTCTAAAAGAGGCTTTGCCTTTAAGTATTCCTATACTTAATCAAATATTTTTTAACAGTACAAAGTGTGTGTGTGTGTTATGTGTAACATGGCTACAGTAACAAAAAATCCTAACAAAGAATTATTTAAGTTTTGTGCAAAATCAGGTAGTTAATAAGGCTCCTTTGTGCAGTGGATAGCCATCCCCTACTCCATGAGACCTTCCTGACCTAGGGATTGGACCTAGGGATTGAACCTAGGTCTCCCACATTGCAGGCAGATTCTTTACTGCCTGAGCCACCAGGGAAGCCCGCCTAGTGAGTTGACTACTGTCATATTACACATATATGTACCTTAGGTTTCTAATTTACTGTCAGGTACTATATTGCATAAGTTTTTACACATTTCATTGGTAGAGAACAAAAATATTATTAATTTTGTTGACATATAAAGCAGTGATCAGCCAACTAGGGCTTATGGTCCAAATTCTGCTACTTTTTTCTGTAAATAAAATATGCTCATTCCTTTATGTATTGTTTACAGTTTTACTCTATAACTGTAGAGTTAGATAATTGCCATAAGATCATGTGACTATACCAATGCCTCAACCAAAAATGGGAAAATGATTTTTGAAGGAATCAGAAAATGTTGTGAAATAATAGTTTTCAGGAAGATTCACAGAGCACACATTTTGTTTTTATATAAATGAAAATATTTCCATGTGTTTAATAATATATAAGTATCCTATGTGTTTCATTGACTTAATTTGTTTGACTAGCACCCATAGGCATTATAATTTATCAATCACTGTATCTATATGTGATCTAACCCAGAGCGTTCTTGAACTCTTTTGCATGTTTTTACCTTTTTCAGTATATCTTGTCCTGATTTCATTTTGTTCTTCTTTGTGTTATTATTCTTTTACAGAGGGATATAAATGTAGGTATAATTATATATATGTATATATAGATACACATATGACAAGAGTAATGAATATGGATATAGACATACACATCTTTCTAGTTGAACTCTTTTCTTAATGTGTAAGACACTGGAGATACTTTTCAAGACAATGAGTTAGAAATAGCTAATCTCAAGTATCTCCCCTCCATTTTGGAAGATCATATTCCTTCCTCAGGCATGAAGTCTTCTGATGAGTTTTGCTTCGTTTAGAGGTTTTATTAGTTTTCTAGGACTGATATGATAAATTAAAGCAAAATTGGTGGCTTAAAACAACAGATATCCATACCATCTCTGTTCCTTTCAGTCCAGGCTGGAAGTATTTCTACTGGTATAAAATTCTCAAACCCTCTTTGCCCTCTGTGAATTTTGAGGAGATCCATGCCATTAGACATCACGATTCTCCACAGATCCTTTCTGGATAACTCCAATTTTCTTCCTGGCTTTTAATGATTGTTGTTACATACATAAGTCACATGCTTAACCACATGCCTAACTGTTACCTTAGTAAATGGTTGTTCAGCTACACTCTTGGCTCTACCCCCAGAGCATGCTGTCTGGATGGGCTGAAAACTTTCCAAATCATCAAGGGCTGGTTCCTTTTCATTAAACAGTTAATTCCTCAATTTATTTCTTTTCTCTCACAACATACTACAAGCAGGAAGGAAAAATCAGGTTGTACCTCCTAAACGTGGCTTAGACATCTCCTCAACTAAGCATCCAAGTTAACTGTGTACAAGATTTATCTTTCTATATTCAACAGTATAAAACAATCTAGCCTTGTTTTATGCCACTTATAACAAGGATAGCTTTTCTTCCAATTTCCAACAGCTTTTCTTCCAATTTCCAACAGCATGTTTCTCTTTTCCATCTAATACCTCACCAGGAAAGCCATTAGTGTTTCTGGCAACATTCTATTAATAATATATGTATACTCTAAGGTGGTAGAAACTTTTATACAGTTCCATTTATTTCTTTGAGTACTCACCAGAATCACCTTTACTATGTATGTATCTCTACCAACAGTCTCTTCAAAGTGGTTTAGATTTTACTATCATGTGCTTCCAAACACTTCCATTCTCTATTCATTATCTTTAAGATAATGTATTCTTTGTGGAAATGAAAAATATCTCCATGTGTTTAATTAAGATACTTACACATCTGAGTATTTGATTCAGTAACATTCAGCTTCCTAGCACTAAAGTCTAACTTTGTTTCCTAAGACAAATAAACAGTTTAAAAACAAACAAGCAAACAAAAAGCTTTGTTTCACAGTTCTGGAACCTAGAAGTTCAAATGGAGTTGTCAGCAAGACCATGTTTCCTCTGAGTCTTGGTGAGGAGGAGTGAATTCCAATTTTGCTTTTCCCAGTTTCGGTTAATTATCTGCAATCTTTGGTGTTCCCATCTTTGTCTCCATTTTTCTTAACTGTTTTTTCTTGAAGTATTACAGGTATTATACCTGAAACATTGCAAATTAACTTTATTTCATATGTATATATCTATTCTTTTCCAGATCATTTTCCATTATAGGTCATTACAAGATAGGGAATATCTATACAGTGATACCTTGTTGTTTAGCCATCTTATATGTAATAGTTTGCATCTACTAATCCCAAACACCCAATCCATCCCTCCCCCACAGCCCCTTGGCAACCACAAGATTGTTCTTTATGTCTGTGTGTCTGTTTCATAGATAAGTTCATTTGTGTCCTATTTAGATTCCACATCCAAGTAAAATCATATGTTGTCTCTTTCTGACATACTTAACATAAAAATCTCTAGGTTCCTCCATGTTGCTGCAAATGGCATTATTTCATTCTTTTCTATGGCTGAATAATATTCCATTATGTCTCTCTCTGTGTCTGTGTATGTGTGGGCACGTGTGTATGTACGTGATATATACACCCCACATCTTTATCTATGCCCCTGTTGATGAACATTTAGGTTTTTCCCATGCTTTGGCTATTGTAAATAGTGCTCCTATAAACACTGGGGTGCATGTAACTTTGCAAATTAAGGTTTCCTCCAGGTATGCTCAGGAGTGGGATTGTTGGGTCATATGATAATTCAACATTTGGTTTTTTAAGGAACCTTACCATTGTATTTTCCATACTAATTTACACTACAACCAACAGTGTAGGAGTGTTCCTTTTCCTCCACATCTTCTCTAGAACTTATTATTTGTAGACATTTTAATGATGGTCATTCTAACTGGTGTGATGTAACACCTCATTGTGGATTTTATTTACATTTCTTTAGTAATTATCAATGTTGAACATCTTTCCATGTACCTGTTGGCCAGCTGTATCTCTTCTTTAGAGAAATGTCTGTTTAGGTTTTCTGCCTTTTTTTTTTTTTTGGATTATTTTTTTTTTCCCTAGATGTTGAGCTGTATGAGCTATTTGTATATTTTTGAAATTATTTGCTTGTTAGTTGCATCATTTTCAAGTATTTTCTCCCAGTTCATATGTTGTGTTTTCATTTTGTTTATGGTTTCTTTGCTATTCAAAAGCTTTTACATTTAATTAGGTCACATTTGTTTATTTTTGTCTTTTGTTACCCTAGGAGATGTATCTAAAAAAATATTGCTGTGATTTATTTCAAAGAGTCTCCTGCCTCAGTTTCTTCTAGGTGTTTCATAGTATCTGGCCTTGAGTTTACATTTTTAATCCATTTTGAGTTAATTTTTGTATAAAGTGTTAGAAAACATTCTAATTATATTATTTTACCTCTAGCTGTCCATTTTTCCTAGCACCACTTATTGAAGAGACTGCCTTTTCTATGTTGTATATTCTTGCTTCCTTTGTTGTGGATTAATTAAGCATAAGTCCCTAGGTTTCTTTCTGAACTTTCTATACTGCTCCACTGATATATGTGCCTGTTTTTGTGCTAGTACTATAATGTTTTGTTTCCTGTAGTTTTGTAGTATAATCTGAGATTAGAGAGCATGATTTGTCCAGCTCCATTCTTCTTCAAGATTATTTTGGCTATTTGGGAGTCTTTTGTGTTCCCATGCAAATTCAAAAAATTTTTGTTCCTGGTCTGTGAAAAATGCCATTGCATCGAATCTGTAGATTACCTTGAGTAGTATGGTCATTTTAACAATATTAATTCTTCTAATCTAAGAACACAGTATATCTTTCTATCTGTTTGTGTTATCTTCATTTTCTTTCATCATCATCATCATATAGTTTTTGAGTACAGGTCTTTTGCTTCCTTGAGTAGGTTTATTCCTAGATTTTTTTTTTTTTTTTGTATGATGGTTAATAAGATTGTTTCCTAAATTTCTCTTCTTGATATCTGTTTCTTTGTCTCAATTTTACATGACGTTGTGCGTTTCTGTTTTTGTGTCCAAATTTCCCTCCTCTTACAATTACGTGACTTACATTGGATATGGAGCTTATCCTAGTCTTAACTTGAGGATCTTTGCCAAACCCCCATTTCCACAAAAGGTCACACTCAGAAATTCCAAGTGATCTAAAAATTGAACCAGGGACATGGTTCAATTAAGTAAAGAGGTTAAAAAAACTGTGTTGAGAAACTTATGGAAATTCCTTTTGGACTAGCTAACTCTAAAATTTTAACTTTCCCAGAAAAAGGATTTGTACCACTATTGTTAACATTCACTAATCCCATTCCAAATAAAGAAATTTCAGGCTTTATGTAAGTTGTAAGTCATGCTTGGATCTTCTTTTTCATGGAGGAGAGCCAAACATGAGGGTTTTGGGGGCCAAGTTCAGAATCTCTTATTTTGTTAAAGGAATGAAAAAGAAAACTATTTTAATGAATAAATTATCAGGAAAATTGATATCAGCAACATAAACCTAAATTCAGTATGAGCTAGAGAGCCATTTATGCCTGTGAGGATATCAATTCCTTTTAGACACCAGCTTGATCAAGCAAAACAAAGAACAAAATACATCCTGATCTCTCTTCTTTTCTTACGACATTTTATTGCAGAGGTAGATTAGCTTCAAGGATTGGTGCCCCTTGCCAAAGGTCTTTGTGTAAATATCAGGTTTTGTTATGGGTCTATGTGACATCAAATCTCCTTCCTTTCCAGGTGATTGTGTTGGCACCCAGACATGAGCTTCCTTCATCAGTCACAAATCAAACTCCTATACCAACTGGACTGAACATTCACTAAAGACAGACTTTCTGAAGGGAAAAGAACTGGCACATGATTGCCAGACAGGTTGCCAATACTGTCTTTTTATTTCTGTACGTCATTTTATGCTATTCCTTTATAATGTGTGACTGGTCACCCGGAGACTACACTTCCTTTCAGTACATTCTACCCCAAAGCGAATCAAAGACTGTCACACTACATACATTGTGAATCTTAAGCCTACCAATGTAACATAAATTTAATGAAAACAGAAAGAACCATTTATAGTTATTGATACCATTCATCCATTTAGTTATTTATTCATTTTTAAATTATTGCATGCTTACTACTTGCCAGATATCTTTGCATATGAAGAGGTTACAATCTGATTTCATTTTTATTAAAATGTTGTGCTAGTAAAATAAATTTTATTTTATAGGATTTTTAATAGTTTTAGATTTGTACATAAAACACTAGCATAGTGCTTGATTAGTCTACCTTGAATAAATTGTGCAAAAGCATTCTGCATGTGAGATGTTTCTCTGGAATGTTAACACAGACAAAACCTCTAAGAGTATGCATTTTCAATGGAAAAATGCAGGAACTCCTTCACTGAATAAAAAATAATCCACCTTTGTCACAAAAATGTTAACATAATTTCAAACTTCATAAGGGTCTACAATATTGCTTATTTTAATGAACATTTTCACCAAGAATAAATAAATTATCATCCTGCATCTGAGAACACAGAATTGTCTTCCAAGTAACTTCAGCTATGTGCTAATTCATTCATTTTCTTTTGCTTGTTATGCTATTATGGTGATTTTGTGTCTTATGCCATGCTAATTTGTTCCTCTACTTTAAAAAATCAAAATAAATTAAACTGATGAACAAACACACAATTTGCTAATTAGCATCATAACAATTATAATAATAAGGCAAAGAAAATCAGAGAGAAGTAACATATAATCTTAATTTATTATCAATATGAAGAAAGCATAACTGGCACTAATCCCCTGCAAGAAAATCCTCCATAGAGAAGTCTGACTCTTTCAGAAGATCTTTGTTCCTGCTTCATTAACACCCATTAAGATCTGTGCTTACACAATACTACTGACTTTAAATATATTGAAGGAAAAAGAATCCTTACAAAGTAAAGAAAGAGAGAAGGATGAATCAAAATGTAAAGGACATCAATTAAAAATTTTCACTTTACTTAATTTCATTAACTGAATTTTTATATAATCCAATTATAAATCTAAAAAGTTCAGGTTTCTTTGGTGACTTGAATTTTCACATTTAAAGTGTGGTCAATCTGTTACACATCCATGCACAAATCCTTGGAGCCACATCATTTTTGTTCACACACTTCTGAACAAATAACAGTGAATCTCTTCCATTTCAGTACACAAAATGCTGCTTCTTTTCTCTTTTTTATCTATTACAATATATTATAGGTTATATAGTAAGGAAAAAATGCAAAGCAGAGGACACGAAATATGGATCCTAATTCCAAATAGGTGATTAACTTCTTCAGTTGAATGGAGTATGAAAAATAATTCCAGATTTTCTTTTTATTTCTTATAGCTGTACAAAGCAAGGAAATTCAATGGCAATTGACTCCTAAGAATAAAATTAATCTATATTATTTTAATTTAGCTTGTTACTAATTTGCAATAATGTCCTCTATGTTTGTAGTACAAGATTTCATTCTTCAAAAATTTACAACCAACAGTTTTAAAAAATATGTTATTCAGTTCAGGTCAGTTGCTCAGTCATGTCCAACTCTTTGCAACTCCATGCACTGCAGCATGTCAGGCTTCCCAGACCGTCAGTAACTCCCGGGACTTGCTGAAACTCATGTCCATCAGGTCAGTGATGGCATCCAACCAACTCATCCTCTGTCGTCCACTTCTCCTCCTGCTTCAATCTTTCCTAGCATCAGTGTCTTTTAAAATGAGTCAGTTCTTCAGGTGGCCAAAGTATTGGAGCTTCAGCTTCAGTATCAGTCCTTCCAATGAATACTCAGGATGGGTTTCCTTTAGGATTGACTGATTTGATCTCCTGCTAGTCCAAAGGACTCTCAAGAGTCTTCTCCAACACCACAGATCAAAAGCATCAATTCTTCGGAGCTCAGCTTTCTTGATGATCCAACTCTCACATCCATACACTCCTCCTCCTAAGTCGCTTCAGTCGTGTCCGACTCTGTGCGACCCCATCGATGGCAGCCCACCAGGCTCCCCCATCCCTGGAATTCTCCAGGCAAGAACACTGGAGTGGGTTGCCATTTCCTTCTCCAATGCATGAAAGTGAAAAGTGAAAGTGAAGTCGCTCAGTCGTGTCCGACTCTTTGCAACCACATGGACTTCAGCCTACCAGGCTCCTCCATCCATGGGATTTTCCAGGCAAGAGTACTGGAGTGGGGTGCCATTGCCTTCTCCAACATCCATACACAACTACTGGTAAAACCATAGCTTTGATCAGATGGACCTTTGTTGGCAAAGTAATGTCTCTGCTTTTTACTATTCTGTCTATGTTTGTCATAGCTTTTCTTTCAAGGAGCAAGAGTCTTTTAATTTCATGTCTGCAATCACCATCTGTAGTGATTTCAGAACCCAAGAAAATAAAGTATCTCACTGTTTCCATTGTTTCCCCATTTATTTGCCATGAAGTGATGGATGGTCTCAGCAACTCTCAATGATCCCAGCAACTCCCTGCTGTCGAGTGGTGGTTCCTGTGGATCAGCCCACGGTGCCAGCCCGGGCATGCTTCTAGACCCCAGGGAGAACCGCAGGAGCCCGGAGGACGCGATGCAAGCCAGTCAGCGATGCCCTCCCTGTGCAGCTTTCTTCTTTCGAGGATTTTGGGATTTCCAGGTTGCATCTCATGTTTGAAAACGTTCTTTGGATACTGGAGCAGCAGTTGCATTTTCTCCAGGATATGCCAGTGAATATGGATCAATTCAAGGAGCGGTGGCTGCATGGGTGCAGGAGGCCAAGAGGAGCTACTCCAAGTTCAAGGTCAGGAGGGGAGGCTATGAGGAGATACCCCTCATCCAAGGTAAGGAGCAGCGCTGCACTTTGCTGGAGAAGCCATGAAAAGATACCTCACGTCAAAGGTAAGAGAAACCCATGTAAGACTGTAGGTGTTGTGAGAGGCATCAGAGGGCAGACACACAAACCATAATCACATAAAACTAGTCAGTCTAATCACACAGACCACAGCCTTGTCTAACACAGTGAATCTAAGCCATGCCGTGTAGGGCCACCCAAGACGGGTGAGTCATGATGGAGAGGTCTGACAGAATGTGGTCCACTGGAGAAGGGAATGGCAAACCACTTCAGTATTCTTGCCTTGAGATCCCATGAACAGTATGAAAAGGCAAAATGATAGGATACTGAAAGAGGAAATTCCCAGGTCAGTAGGTGCCCAATATACTTACTGGAGATCAATGGAGAAATAACTCCAGAAAGAATGAAGGGACAGAGCCAAAGCAAAAGCAATACCCAGTTGTGGATGTGATAGGTGATAGAAGCAAGGTCCGATGTTATAAAGAGCAATATTGCATAGGAACCTGGAATGTTATGTCCATGAATCAAGGCAAATTGGAAGTAGCCAAACAAGAGATGGCAAGAGTGAACATCAACATTCTATGAATCAGCAAACCAAAACGGACTGGAATGGATGAATTTAAATCAGATGACCATTATATCTACTACTGCAGGCAGGAATCCCTTAGAAGAAATGGAGTAGCCATCATGGTCAACAGAAGAGTCCAAAATGCAGTACTTGGATGCAATCTCAAAAATGACAGAATGATTTCTGTTTGTTTCTAAGGCAAACCACTCAATATCACAGTAATCCAAACCTATGCCCCTTCCAGTAACACTGAAGAAGCTGAAGTTGAAAGGTTCTGTGAAGACCTACAAGACTTTTTAGAACTAACTCCCAAAAAAGGTATCCTTTTCATTATAGGAGACTGGAATGCAAAACTAGGAAGTCAAGAAACACCTGGAGTAACAGGCAAATTTGGCCTTGGAATATGGAATGAACTCACTGGTCATAGCAAACATCCTCTTCCAACAACACAAGAGAAGACTCTACACTTGGACATCAACAATTGGTCAACACTAAAATCAGACTGATTATATTCTTTGCAGTCAAAGATGGAGAAGCTCTAAACAGTCAGCAAAAACAAGATCGGGAGCTGACTGTGGCTCAGATCATGAATTCCTTACTGCCAAAATCAGACTTAAAATGAAAAAAGTAGGGAAAACCACTAGACCATTCAGGTATGACCTAAATCAAATCCCTTATGATTATACAGTGGAAGTAAGAAATAGATTTAAGGGTCTAGATCTGATAGACACAGTGCCTGATGAACTATGGATGGAGGTTTGTGACATTGTACAGGAGACAGGGATCAAGACCATCCCTGTGGAAAAGAAACGCAAAAAAGCAAAATGCTGTGAGGAGACTTACAAATAGCTGTGAAAAGAAGAGAAGTGAAAAGCATAGGAGGAAAGGAAAGATATAAGCATCTAAATGCAGAGTTCCAAAGAATAGCAAGGAGAGATAAGAAAGCCTTCCTCAGTCATCAACGCAAAGAAATAGAGGAAAACAACAGAATGGGAAAGACTGGAGATCTCTTCAAGAAAGTTAGAGATACCAAGGGAACATTTCATGCAAAGATGGGCTTGATAAAGGACAGAAATCGTATGGACCTAACAGAAGCAGAAGATATTAAGAAGAGGTGGCAAGAAAGCAGAAGATAATAAGAAGAGGTGGCAAGAATACACAGAAGAACTGTACAAAAAAGATCTTCATGACCCAGATAATCATGATGCTGTGATTACTCACCTAGAGCCAGACATCCTGGAATGTGAAGTCAAGTGGGTCTTAGAAAGCATCACTATGAACAAAGCTAGTGGAGGTGATAGAATTCCAGTAGAGCTATTTCAACTCCTGAAAGATGATGCTGTGAAAGTGCTGCACTCAATATGCCAGCAAACTTGGAAAACTTAGCAGTGGCCACAGAACTGGAAAAGGTCAGTTTTCATTCCAATTCCAAAGAAAGGCAATGCCAAAGAATGCTCAAACTACTGCACAATTACACTCATCTCACATGCTAGTAAAGTAATACTCAAAATTCTCCAAGCCAGGCTTCAGCAATACGTGAGCGGTGAACTTCCAGATGTTCAAGCTGGATTTAGAAATGCAGAGGAACCAAAGATCAGATTGCCAACATCCACTGGATCATGGAAAAAGGAAAAGAGGTCCATAAAAACATCTATTTCTGCTTTATTGACACTGTGTGGATCACAATAAACTGTGAAAAATTCTGAAAGAGATGGGAATATCAGACCACCTGACATGCCTTTTGAAAAACTTATATGCAAATCAGGAAGCAACAGTCTGAACTGAACATTGAACAACAGACTTGTTCCAAATAGGAAAAGGAGTACAGTCAAGGCTGTATATTGTCACCCTGCTTATTTAACTTACATGAAGAGTACATCATGAGAAACACTGGGCCGGAAGAAGCACAAGCTGGAATCAAGATTGCCAGGAGAACACCACCCTTATGGCAGAAAGTGAAGAGGGACTGAAAAACCTCCTGACGAAAGTGAAAGAGGAGAGTGAAAAAGTTGGCTTAAAGCTCAACATTCAGAAAACTAAGATCATGGCATCTGGTCCCATCACTTCATGGGAAACAGATGGGGAAACAGTGGAAACAATGTCAGACTTTATTTTGGGGGGCTCCAAAATCACTGCAGATGGTGATTGCAGTCAATAAATTAAAAGATGCTTACTCCTTGGAAGGAAAGTTATAACCAACCTAGATAGCATATTCAAAAGCAGAATCATTACTTTGGCGACCAAGGTCCATCTAGTCAAGGCTATGGTTTTTCCAGTGGTCATGTATGGATATGAAAGTTGTACTGTGAAGAAAGCTGAGCACCAAAGAATTGATGCTTTTGAACTGTGGTGTTGGAGAAGACTCTTGAGAGTCCCTTGGACTGCAAGGAGATCCAACTAGTTCACTCTAAAGGAGATCAGTCCTGGGTGTTATTTGGAAGGACTGATGCTAAAGCTAAAATTCCAATACTTTGGCCACCTCATGTGAAGAGTTGACTCATTGGAACAGACTCTGATGCTGGGAGGGATGGGGGCAGGAGGAGAAAAGGATGACAGAGAATGAGATGGCTGGATGGCATCACCAACTCAATGGACATGAGTTTGGGTGAACTCCGGAAGTTGGTGATGGACAGGGAAGCCTGGAGTGCTGCAATTCATGGAGTCGCAAAGAGTCGGACAGAGTCACTCAGTCGACTGAGTGACTGAACTGAGCTGAACTGATGGATTGTCTTGGTTTTTTGAATGCTGAGTTTCAAGCCAGCTCTTTCAATCTCCTTTCACTTTCATCAAGAGGCTCTTCAGTTCCTTTTCACTTTCTGACATAAGGGTGGTGTCATCCGCATATCTGAGGTTATTGATATTTCTCCCGGCAATCTAGATTGCAACTTGTGCTTCATCCAGCCCAGCATTTTGCATGAAGTAATCTGCATATAAGCTAAATAAGCAGGGTGACAATATAAGTCTTGCCCTTCTCCTTTCCCACTCTGGAACCAATCCGTTCCATGTCTGGTTCTAAATGTTGCTTCTTGTCCAGCATACAGATTTCTCAGGAGGTAGGTTAGGTGGTCTGGTATTCCCATCACTTGAAGAATTATCCAGTTTGTTGTGATACACACAGTCAAAGGCTTTAGTGCAGTCCTTGAAGCGGAAGTAGATGTTTATTCTGGAATTCTTTTGCTTTTTTATGCTCCAGTGGATATTGGCAATTTGATCTCTGATTCCTCTGCCTTTTTCAAATCCAGCTTGAATATCTGGAAGTTCTCAGTTCATGTATTATTGAAACCTACCTTGGAGACTTTTGAGTATTTCTTTGCTAGCCTGTGAGATGAGTGCAACTGTGTGGTAGTTTGAACATTCTTTGGCATTGCCTTTCTTTGGGATTGGAATGAAAACTGACCTTAATATATTATAGTGTAATTTTTTTTTAATAATCTTAAAACATCTTTGTATACTTGGGCAAGTCCAATTTGGCTAGGATATAATTTCATTTTAAACTACTGATGCAACTAATTTCTATTATTTTATTAAGGAGTTTTGTGTCAATGTATATGAACTTGCATGCAGTCTTCTCAGTTTCCTTATCTGGTATGGCGGGCAGCCTTTAAGGTGATCTCTCTCCTGCAAATCCCTGCCTCCTTGAATTCACACATTTGTGTAACTCTTCTCTCTCTGGACAGAGTATTGCAGGATGAGATGGGATGTAATTTTCAATATCAGGCCTAAAAATACTGTGACTTCTGTCTTGGTTATTCTCACTCATACTTCTCTCTCAGATACCTATCTCTAGGAGAAGCAAGTTGCTATGTGGTGAGCAGCCCCATGGAGAGAACCAGGTGGAAAGCAATAATGTCTTCCTCCAGTGACTGGCAGGTACTCAAAGCCTGCCAAGAGTCACAGGAGTGAACTTGGAAGTGGAGAGTTTTCCAGATAAGTCCTGAGGTGACTGCAGCTTAGACAGACATCCTGAGCCAGAACCTTTTAGATAAGCAACTCTGAGGTTCTAGAATCACAAAAATAGATAACAAATACTTATTATTTCAATCACTAAAATTTGGGGAAGTTTTACATCTGATTCTGGAATTAAAATTCACTAGCATTGAATAATTTTAGTTCTCTATTTTTCTACTCCCTCTACTGTTTTTACTCTCTTTATAACTTTGTGAAATATTCGAACTGTTTCTTGATTGTCTGATAGAGTACAATACACATTATAAATGCTCTTAGACTTGGGTTTTCTTTGTTGGAAAATTTCAAATTATTGATTTAATTTTTAATAGTTACAGAAATTTTGTGGATTTTAAGTCAGTTTTGCAAATTTACATTTTTCTAGGAAATAAGATGTGTATAAGAGACAGCTCAGTCGACTGAGTGACTGAACTGAGCTGAACTGATGGATTGTCTTGGTTTTTTGAATGCTGAGTTTCAAGCCAGCTCTTTCAATCTCCTTTCACTTTCATCAAGAGGCTCTTCAGTTCCTTTTCACTTTCTGACATAAGGGTGGTGTCATCCGCATATCTGAGGTTATTGATATTTCTCCCGGCAATCTAGATTGCAACTTGTGCTTCATCCAGCCCAGCATTTTGCATGAAGTAATCTGCATATAAGCTAAATAAGCAGGGTGACAATATAAGTCTTGCCCTTCTCCTTTCCCACTCTGGAACCAATCCGTTCCATGTCTGGTTCTAAATGTTGCTTCTTGTCCAGCATACAGATTTCTCAGGAGGTAGGTTAGGTGGTCTGGTATTCCCATCACTTGAAGAATTATCCAGTTTGTTGTGATACACACAGTCAAAGGCTTTAGTGCAGTCCTTGAAGCGGAAGTAGATGTTTATTCTGGAATTCTTTTGCTTTTTTATGCTCCAGTGGATATTGGCAATTTGATCTCTGATTCCTCTGCCTTTTTCAAATCCAGCTTGAATATCTGGAAGTTCTCAGTTCATGTATTATTGAAACCTACCTTGGAGACTTTTGAGTATTTCTTTGCTAGCCTGTGAGATGAGTGCAACTGTGTGGTAGTTTGAACATTCTTTGGCATTGCCTTTCTTTGGGATTGGAATGAAAACTGACCTTTTCCAGTCTTGTGGCCACGGCTGACTTTTCCAAATTTGCTGGCATATTGAGTGCAGCACTTTCACAGCATCATCTTTTTATGATTTGAAATAGCTCAGCTGAAATTTCATCACCTCCACTAACTTTGTTAATAGTTGTGCTTCCTAAGGCCCACTTGACTTCACATTCCAGGATGTCTGGCTCTAGGTGAGTGGTCACACGATCGTGGTATCTGGGTCATGAAGATCATGTTTTTACAGTCTTCCATGTATTCTTGCCACCCCCTCTTAATATCTTCTGCTTCTGTTAGTTACATACCATTTTTGTCTTTTATTGTGCCCATCTTTAGCCACTCCAGTGTTCTTGCCTGGAGAATCCCAGGGATGGGGGAGCCTGGTGGGCTGCCATCTATGGGGTCACACAGAGTCAGACACAGTTGAAATGGCTTAGAAGCAGTAGCAATGCCCATCTTTACATGAAATATTCCCTTTGTATCTCTAATTTTCTTGAAGTATTATTCTATTTTAAATAGACATTCATTCAAAATCGTTTTTGTTTTTCATGAAAATCTTTCCAATTTATCTCTTCATGACTAAGGCTTTTAAGTTTTTTATTTATTTGAAAAATTATTTTACTAAAACTGCTTAATATCAATATCATGAAAGAATAGATAAATGAAGATAGAACATGAAATGTTTTCATATTAAATGATGTGATTTTTCTTAACATTCATATTTTCTTGTTCCTCTATTTTTGTATGCAATAGCTTACAAATATACACATAATTATATGAAATCCTTATCAGAGTTGTAACTTTTTTATAGAGCTCATATGTATCTGTCTCTTATACACATCTTTTGTTTCTAAGGCAAACCACTCAATATCACAGTAATCCAAACCTATGCCCCTTCCAGTAACACTGAAGAAGCTGAAGTTGAAAGGTTCTGTGAAGACCTACAAGACTTTTTAGAACTAACTCCCAAAAAAGGTATCCTTTTCATTATAGGAGACTGGAATGCAAAACTAGGAAGTCAAGAAACACCTGGAGTAACAGGCAAATTTGGCCTTGGAATATGGAATGAACTCACTGGTCATAGCAAACATCCTCTTCCAACAACACAAGAGAAGACTCTACACTTGGACATCAACAATTGGTCAACACTAAAATCAGACTGATTATATTCTTTGCAGTCAAAGATGGAGAAGCTCTAAACAGTCAGCAAAAACAAGACCGGGAGCTGACTGTGGCTCAGATCATGAATTCCTTACTGCCAAAATCAGACTTAAAATGAAAAAAGTAGGGAAAACCACTAGACCATTCAGGTATGACCTAAATCAAATCCCTTATGATTATACAGTGGAAGTAA
>SJYT01065778.1:629637-648679 GCA_006410635.1 Cephalophus harveyi | reverse complement strand
TATTACAGATTTTCCTTTACCTGAACTATGTATGAATGTCCTTTTTTACTGATCTGTATACTTTTCTCTATTTCATTATCATGCTTTTTTTTTTTTTTTAGTTTTCATATATCTCCTCAATGCATTCATTGCATCTCAAGTGAGTATAGTCTTCCTTTGGTGACTTGTAGTTTAGTTGTCATTTTTAAGATGTTGTAGTATTTTTATTCAATATTTTCCTGAGATTGTTTCATATCTTTCTATTTTTATACATCTATATCCTTGAAACAGGTTTTTAATTTATGATTTAAGACATTCTTTAAATTTGAAAATTATTGTTTAGTGTGTTTTATTCAGGTTAGAATGTTGTGATGCACTTTACTTCAGTCTTTGTGATTGGTTCACAGTTTGAAACATTTTTTACTCTAGTTTTGCAGGTTTTTTTTTTTTAAGTGTTGAATAAATGTCTCTTTTCATTTTCTGTTTGTGTACTAATTTTATTTCTTCTCTAGACCAGCTAAAACAGTTGTCCATGGTCATAAAGAAAAGTATGGGGGTCTAACTAGATTTCTAAGTTCAAGACTGCACTCTTGCATTGGCATATGAAAATTGTAGCTTATTTTATTTATGGTGGAGAATATACTGAACAATAGCCCATAAAATGTGTCCATGTCATGCCAGAATCTGTGTTACCTTATATGGCAAAAGAGAATTTATGGTTAAATTCTCTAAATTAAAGCAAGTGCCTTGAGATATGTAGATTATCCTGGGTTATAAAAGTGGACCTAATGTAATTATTAGCAGAATGATTACTGAAAGAGTGACAGAGGAGGAATCACAGATAGAAAGAAATGTGATGATGAGATCAAATTTTTGTTTAAGGAGCTTTAAGTGTGGGAGAAGGGGCCCCAAGCCTAGGCTACAGGCAGCCACTAGAAGCTTAAAAAAGCAGAAATGTATTTTCCCCAAAAAACCTTCAGAAGAAATCAGTCTTGGAATATCTTGGAATAACACCTTGACTTCAGTTTGGTGAAACTGATTTCAGACTTCTGGCTTCTAGAACTGTAAAATAAAAGATTCATATTGGTGTAAGACACCAAATTATGGTAATTTCTTACAGCACCAATACAGTGAGAAATTTGTAAAAAGTGTGACTTACAGATTTTTAATTTGCATGTGTTTCACCAATATCATTAGTTAATTTTCCTGCTTGCTTCTTTTTCTTTCCCTCCAAATCTCCAAGAGGTCCATTCTCCTTTTAAGTAAGCCCCTTATTCTACAGAAGTGGTGCTTTCCTAGTACTGTTCCATTGGCCCACAATCTTTCAACTTTCTTCCTTTTGATTTCTCAAGGGCTATTATTCTGATGTATCAGACATTAGATTTCTTCACAGTGTTTACCAGTCAGTGTGTGACATGTCTTTCTGAGAGCAAGTGTACCCACGATCCATCACATTTATGTGTGGAGTTGTTTTCTGGTATATTCAGGTATTTATTTTCCAACTGTGCAGGTAGTTTGAAGTTCACAGAGTTCTCCATCTCATAGTTATGCTGAATATGAGTTATTGTTTTCTTGGTGGAAGTGAGTAGAGAGATTTTAATTTGTGTCATTATCATTATTCTGTAATAAACCAGAAGTCTAGGCAATGTCCACTGATTCTTTGATATAAATGACTAGGATTTTGCTGACTTCAACACTTCATATCATTAAATGAAGATCTCACATATAAATGTTAAATTTTTTCTACTGGTTATCTTTGTAACTGTAAATTATATCTTTGAGCCTCCATCAACATACAAAAAGTTCTTTTTGGCTTAATGCTTTGTCAGATAATGTTATCTGTCTATATACTCTCAGATCTGCATCTAATTTCACTTTTACATTGTCATGCTGATAATCATTTCCCTTTTGTCCTCCAATAACGATCCTTAGGCTTGCTCTTAAATTTAGTTTCCAGTAATTTATATCATAATGATTTTGTGAATGTTACTCAGTATCAAGCTGTGAGTTAGAATTATATTTCTTTCTATTAGAAAAATAGAAGCCTGCCCCTCTGAAAGAGCATTGTACCTGAGATCAAAGTCAATTGGAAACTTTTGTTATTCTAAAGGATTCCATACTCAATCCCACTGCTGGGCATACACACTGAGGAAACCAGAATTGAAAGAGACACGTGTACCCCATTGTTCATTGCAGCACTGTTGATAATAGCCAGGACATGGAAGCAACCTAGATGTCCATCAGCAGATGAATGGATAAGAAAGCTGTGGTACATATACACAATGGAGTATTACTCAGCCATTAAAAAGAATACATTTAAATCAGTTCTAATGAGGTGTATGAAATGGGAGCCTATTATGCAGAGTGAAGTAAGCCAGAAAGAAAAACACCAATACAGTATACTAATACATATATATATGGAATTTAGAAAGATGGTAAAGAAAATTAGTAATTCTTATTCATAATTTTCCTAAATCCTGTGTTTTTCCTATTATCATATTCTCATCTTTTCTCCAGCTCTTATATACTATTTTCCTTTGTGCCATACATTGTTCTTATTGGTTTATAATAATTTTATGTACTTCCCTGGTGGCTCGGTGGTAAAGAATCCACCTACAGGAGACACAGTTTTGATCCCTGGGTTGGGAAGATACCCTGTAGAAGAAAATGGCAGTGCACTACAGTATTCTTGCCTGAGAAATCCCACGGACAGAAGAAACCAGTGGGCTGCAGTCCATAGGGTTGACAAAAGAGTCGGACATGAGTTAGCAAATACATGACAATAGTTAATTTAGTTTTTACAAAAAGTTTATTATCCCAGTTACAAACATAAATAAATTGAGGCACAGGTTTATTGATTAATGTAACATAGACTACAGAGTTGATGATCTTAAGTGAAGCCTCCTATCCTAATTCTAAATTGCATAATCACATATATTTTCTTTTAAGTACTCTTTTACTGGTTCACTGACCCCCTCCCCACAGAGACCCCTCTTAATGCTCTTGCTGTTCCAATTTTTAATGCTTTACATATGGGCTGGCTGATATTGTCATCCTATAATTCCCTTGTTCTCCTGATAATACTCTTTGGGATCAGATCCAAAGCTAATTATTAAACATTACTTCACCAACAAAGGTCCATCTAGTCAAAGCTATGGTTTTTCCAGTAGTCATGAGTGGATGTCAGAGTTGGACTATAGAGAAAGCTGAGAGCCTAAAAACGGTTGCTTTGCAACTGTGGTGTTGAAGAAGACTCTTGAGAGTCCCTTGGTTGGCAAGGAGATCCAACCAGTCCATCCTAAAGGAAATCAAACCTGAATATTCATTAGAAGGGCTGATGCTGAAGCTGAAACTGCAATAGTTTGACCACCTGATACAAAGAATTGACTCACTAGAAAAGACCCTGATGCTGGGAGAGATTGAAGGTGGGAGGAGAAGGGGCCGACAGGGGACAAGATGGTTGGATGGCACCACTGACTCAATTAACATGAGTTTGAGTATGCTCCAGGAGTTGGTGATGGACTGGGAAGCCTGGTGTGCTGTAGTCCATGGGGTTGCAAAGAGTCAGACATGACTGAGCAACTGAGCTGAACTGAATTATTGAACAAGTGCCATACTACACCTACTGGTATCCAAGCTGATTGGTCTATACTTGAATTCTGTAAAGTGCATCTAATTTCTTTCCTAGTTTTCCTGGGATATATTCCAAAAACCTTCCTTAAGAAAAGGTACATGTCAGATGAAAGTACCAAGACCACAATGTATTGAGAATATCTTTATGATATCCTAGCAAATAACTGATAGATTATTCAGGTGTGAATTGTATGTAAACATTCCAGTTCCGGTTCAGTCACTCAGTCGTGTCTGACTATTTGCGACCCCATGAACCACAGTATGCCAGGCCTCCCTGTTCATGACCAACTCTCGGAGTCCACCCAAACCCATGTCCAGTGAGTCAGTGATGCCATCCAACCATCTTATCCTCTGTCGTCCCTTCTCCTCCTGCCTTCAATCTTTCCCAGCATCAGGGTCTTTTCAAATGAGTCAGCTGTTCGCATCAGGTGGCCAAAATATTGGAGTTTCAGCTTCAGCATCAGTCCTTCCAAAGAACACTCAGGAATGATCTCTTTAGGATGGACTGGTTGGATCTCCTTACTGGCCAAGGGACCCTCAAGAGTCTTCTCCACCACCACAGTTCAAAAGCATCAATTCTTCAGTGCTCAGCTTTCTTCACAGTCCATCTCTCACATCCATACAGGACCACTGGAAAAACCATAGCCTTGACTAGATGGACATTTGTTGGCAAAGTAATGTCTCTGCTTTTGAATATGCTATCTAGGTTGTTCATAACTTTCCTTCCAAGAAGTAACTGTCTTTTAATTTCATGGCTACAATCACTATCTGCAGTGATTTTGGAGCCCAATAAAATAAAATCAGCCACTGTTCCCACTGTTTCCCCATTTGCCATAAAGTGATGGGACCAAGTGCCATGATCTTAGTTTTCTGAATGCTGAGCTTTAAGCCAAAATTTTCACTCTCTTCTTTCACTGTCATCAACAGGATCTTTAGTTCCTCTTCACTTTCTGCCATAAGGGTGGTGTCATCTGAATATCTGTGGGGTTTGATATTCCTCCGGGCAGTCTTGATTTCAGCTTGTGTTTTTCCAGCCCAGCATTTCTCATGATGTACTCTGCATAGAAGTTAAATAAGCAGGGTGACAGTATACAGCCTTGACATACTCCTTTTCCTATTTGGAACCAGTCTGTTGTTCCATGTCCATTTCTAACTGTTGCTTCCTGACCAACATACAGCTTTCTCAAGAGGCAGGTCAGGTGGTCTGGTATTCCCATCTCTTTCAGAATTTTCCACAGTTTATTGTGATCCACACAGTCAAAGGCTTTGGTCAATAAAGCAGAAATAGATGGCAACCCACTCCAGTGTTCTTGCCTGGAGAATCCCAGGGACGGGGGAGCCTGGTGGGCTACCGTCTGTGGGGTCGCACAGAGTCAGACATGACTGAAGCGACTTAGCAGCAGCAGCAGCAGATGTTTTTCTGGAACTCTCTTGCTTTTTCGATGATCCAGCGGATGTTGGTAATTTGATCTCTGGTTCCTCTGCCTTTTCTAAAAACAGCTTGAACATCAGGAAATTCACGGTTCAAGTTTGTTAAAGCCTGGCTTGGAGACATTTGAGCATTACTTTACTAGCATGTCAGATGAGTGTAATTGTGTGGTAATTTGAGCATTCTTTGCATTGCCTTTCTTAGGGATGGAATGAAAACTGGTCTTTTCCAATCCTGTGGCCACTGCTAAGTTTTCCCAAGTTCCTGGAATATTGAGTGCAACACGTTCACAACATCATCGCTTAGGAATTGAAATGGCTCAACTGGAATTCCATCACCTCCACTAGCTTTATTTGTAGTGATGCTTCCTAAGGCCCGCTTGACTTCACATTCCAAGATGTCTGGCTCTAAGTGAATAATCACACCATCGTGATTATCTGGGTCATGAAGATCTTTTTTGTACAGTTCTTCTGTGTATTCTTGCCACCTCTTCTTAATATCTTCTGCTTCTGTTTGGTCCATACCATTTCTGTCCTTTATTGAGCTCATCTTTGCATGAAATGTTCCCTTGATATCTCTAATTTTGAAGAGATCTCTAGTCTTTCCCATTCTGTTGTTTTCCTCTATTTTTTTGCATTGATCACTGAGGAAGGCTTTCTTATCTCTCCTTGCTATTCTTTGGAACTCTGCATTCAAATTGGTATATCTTTCCTTTTCTACTTTGCTTTTCACTTCTCTTTTTTTCACAGCTATTTGTAAAGGCTCCTCAGACAGCCATTTTGCTTTTTTGCATTTCTTTTCTTGGGAATGGCCTTAATTCCTGTCTCCTGTACTGTGTCATAAACCTGCATCCATAGTTCATCAGGCACTCTGTATATCAGATCTAGTCCCTTAAATCTATTTCTCACTTCCACTGTATAATCATAAGGAAAAAGGGATTTGATTTAGGTCATACCTGAATGGTCTGGTGGTTTTCCCCACTCTCTTCAATTTAAGTCTGAATTTGGCAATAAGGAGTTCATGATGTGAGCCATAGTCAGCTCCCAGTCTTGCTTTTGCTGACTGTATAGAGCTTCTCCATCTTTGGCTACAAAGAATATAATCAATCTGTTTCATTGTTGACCATCTGGTGATGTCCATGTGTAGAGTCTTCTCTTGTGTTGTTAGAAGAGGGTGTTTGCTATGATCAGTATGTTCTCTTGGCAGATCTCTGTTAGCCTTTGCCCTGCTTCATTCTTTACTCCAAGGCCAAATTTGCCTGTTACTCCAGGTGTTTCTTGACTTCCTACTTTTGCATTCTAGTCCCCTGTAATGAATAGAACATCTTTTGGGGGTGTTTGTTCTAGAAGGTCTTATAGATCTTCATAGAACCATTCAGTTTCAGCTTCTTTGGCATTAGTGGTTGTGGCATACTTGGATTACTGTGATATTGAATGGTTTGCCTTGGAAACGAACAGAGATCATTCTATTTTTTTTGAGATTGTATCCAAGTACTGCATTTCAGACTCTTTTGTTGACTGTGATGGCTATTCCATTTCTTCTAAGGGATTCCTGCTCACAGTAGTAGATATAATGGTCATCTGAGTTAAATGCACATATTCCAATCCATCTTAGTTCACTGATTCCTAGAATGCTGATGTTCACTCTTGTCATCTCCTGTTTGAGCACTTCCAATTTGCCTTGATTCATGGGCCTAACATTCCAGGTTCCTATGCAATATTGCTCTTTATAGCATTGGAGTTTGCTTCTATCACCATTCCCATCCACAACTGGGTGTCCCTTTTTGCTTTGGCTCCATCCTTTCATTCTTTCTGGAGTTATTTCTCCACTGTTCTCAGGTAGCATATTGGGCACCTACCGACCTGGGGAGTTCATCTTTCAGTGTCCTATCTTTTTGCCTTTTCATACTGTTCATGGGGTTCTCAAGGCAAGAATACTGAAGTGGCTTGCCATTCCCTTCTCCAATGTCCCACATTCTAGTTTTTTCTTAGGATTGTAAAAATTATTGCTATAGTGCCAAAGAAATCAGTTTTATGTTGTATTTCATCTAAATCTGCTTAAACTAGCATTTGTTTTCTTATTTATCCCAATAGGATAGAAACTAGACACAAGAGACTGATATTTTCTACTAATAGAAAAGTCTAAACTCTTTTTTTATAGGCCCAAGTAAGATTAACATAGTTCATTAACTTATTTTCTTGCTATAGTCTGTAGATTAAATGAACAATAAAATGTTTTGCAATTTAAATAAGACTCTTTTGCACTTGTCTAAGATATTAATAGCAGCCTGTTTTTACCATGCTCCTAGGGTTATAGATTTTAAGTATCTGTATCTTACCCACATAATAGTATTTTATTTTCAAGGCCAACCAAATACCCTGAAGACTATTAAGGTGAGATCAAAATATTCAGCTAATAATCTGGTGATGTCATTGTGTAGAATTGTCTCATCTAAATCTACTAAAACTAGCAGATTTTTGGACCGCATTTTGGACTCTTTTATTAACTTTGAGGGCTATTCCTTTTCTTCTAAGGAATTCTTGCTCACAGTAGTAGATATAATGGTCATCTGAATAAATTCACCCATCCCCATCCATTTCAGTTCACTGATTCCTAAAATGTTGATGTTTACTCTTTCCATCTCCTGTTTGACCAATTCCAATTTACCTTGATTCATAGACCTAACATTCCAGATTCCTATGCAATATGTTCTTTACAGCATCAGACTTTACTTTCACCACCAGACACATCCACAACTGAGTGCTGTTTCAGCTTTGGTTCAGCCTTTTCATTCCTTTTAGAGCTATTTCTCCACTCTTCTCCAGTAGCCTATTGTTACCTACCATCCTTGGGAGTTCATCTTTCAGTGTCATAACTTTTTGCTTTTTCATACTGTTCATAGTGTTCTCAGGGCAAGAATGCTGAAGTACTTTGTTATGCCCTTCTGCAGTGGGCCATGTTTTGTCAGAACTGTCCACAATGACCCATCCATCTTGGGTGGCCCTACATGGCTTGCTTATAGTTTCATTAAGTTACACAAAGCTGTGGAAAGACATACACTAGTCTATCTTTTCTTGTCACTTTCCAGAAAACTTGTTTAATTTTATTTGGTTTAATACTCTGAAATCTTTCAGAATCTCTTCTTAATTATTGGTGTTATGAAGTTTCCTACTGATATAATTAAATACATACTGACTCTGTTATGGCAAGCACTTAGAGTTTTAAAAATTGAATATATGCAGTCAACTTTGAGAAACCCTCTTCTCTAGTTATCATCCCACTACTTGCTAGAAAAACTGTTTTTTGTTTGTTTGTTCATTTTGTTCTGATAATGGCCTTCCTCGATTGACCCACCATGTCCTTTATGTTGTCCCATCATCTAATTCTCTGTTTTGCTTTTATATTCTCTGTTTTGGATACTTCTAACACATATTTTCCTTATTTTCATTTTCCACATTTCCTATCATCTTTTAAATGTTGTACAGCTGTTATCTCGTTAACTTTATCTATTTTTATGTAGCAGTCATATTTATGAAAATTATTATTTTTTGCTTTGTCTGAATATGTTAATTTAACTCTTGAAAATATAATCTTGTTTTCAATTACTTGAACATTTTATTCTGGAGTTACTTATATTTTCCTAATTAACTCCATTGTTGTTTATATTAGTCATTGTTTTTATATGCCATGGAATCAATTTTCCATTATGAAAGTCTGGCTTATTGTGGATATATGAGAATCATCTTCTTTTCAATGCTAAATTAATTTTTTTGGAGTATACTTGCTTTACATTGTTATTTTATGCTGTACAGCAAAGTGAACCTGTTATACACATACATGTATCCCCTCTTTCCTAAATTTCCTTCCTATTTACACCACCACAGAGCACTGACTAGAGTTCCATCTGCTATACAGTAGTATTTCATAATTATCTATTTTATACATAGTAATGTATATATGTCAGTCCCAATCTCTCAATTAATCCAACCACTCCATTTCCCCCTGGTTTCCATAAGTTTCTTCTCTACATCTGTATCTCTGTTTTGAGAATAGGTTAATATGTAACATTTTCTAGATTTCATATGAGTGACATTATATGAAATATTTGCTTTTTCTCGTTCTGACTGACTTCACTCTGTATAACAGTCTCTAGGTTCATCCATGTCTCTGCAAATGGCACAACTTCATTCCTTTTTTTGGCTGAGTAACACCCATCATATTTCCCAAGTGATGCAGTGGTAAAGAACCTGCCTGCCAATGCAGGAGATGCAAAAGATGCAGGAAAATGCCGAGGACAGAAGAGCCTGTTGGGCTACAGTCTATGCGGTTGCAAGGAGTTGTACACAACTGAACAATTGGGCATGCATGCACAATATTCATTGTATATATGTACTATAGCTTCTCTATTCATTCCTCTGTTGATGGACATTTAGGTTGCTTCCATGCCCTGACTATTGTAAATAATGCTGCAATGAACATTATGGCTCATGTATCTTTTTGAATTATGGTTTTCTCTGAGTATATGCCCAGGAATGGGATTGATAGACCATATGCTAGCTCTATTCTTAGATTTTTAAGGATGGCCCATACTGTCCTCCATAATGGCTGTACCAATTTACATTTCCACCAACAGTGAAAGGCTTCCCTTTTCTCCATATACTCTCTAGCATTTATTATTTGCATATTTTTGATGATGGCATTCTAACTGGTGTGAGGTGATACCTTATTGTAGTTCTAATTTGCATTTCTCTATTAATGAGTGATGTTGAGCGTGTTTTCATGTGTTTGTTGGTCACCTGCACGACTTCTTTGGAGAAATCTCTATTTTGGTTTTCTGCCCATTTTTTTCTTTCTTTTTTTTTTTAATTGCACTAAATGAACTGCTTGCATATTTTGGAAGTTAATTCCTTGTCAGCTGCTTCATTTGTAATTATTTTCCCATACTGAATGTTATCTTTTTGTTTTGTTTATGGTTTCTTTTGTTGTGAAAAAGCTTTGGAGTTTAACCAGGTCCCATTTATTTAGTTTTTGTTTTTATTTTCATTACTCTAGGAGGGAGGTCAGAAAGATCTTGCTTTGATTTATGCCAGAGAGTGTTCTGCCTAGGTTTTCCTCTAAGAATTTTATAGTATCAAGACTTACCTTTAGGTCTCTAATCAAATTTTAGTTTATCTTTATGTACCATGATAGGGAGTGATCTAATTTCATTCTTTTCCATGTAGTTGTCCAGTTTTCCCAGCACCATTTGTTGAAGAGACTGTCTTTTCTCTACTGTATATTCTTGTCTCTTTTGTCATATATTAGGTAACCATAGCCTTGGAGAAGGGAATGACTAACAGGGCCTGGGTTTATCTCCCAGCTTTCTATCTTATTCCACTGATCTATATTTCTGTATTTGTGCCAGTACTATACCATCTTGATTACTGTAGCTTTGTGGGATAGTCTAAAGTCAGAGCGTCTGATTCCTCCAGCTACATTTTTCTTCTTCAAGATTGCTTTGGCTACTCAATTCTTTTGTGTTTCCATATAAATTGTAAAATTTTGGTCTAATTCTGTGAAAAATGCTCTTGGTAATTTGATAGGGATTGCATTGAATATGTAGATTCATTTCGGTAACATACTCATTTCACAATATTGATTCTTCCCCTCCAAGTACATGGTATATTTCATCTGTTTGCATCATCTTTAATTCTTTCATCAGTATCTTATAGTTTTCTGAGTATGGATGTTTTGCTTCCCTAGACAGGTTTATTCCAGGTATTTTCTTTTTATTGAGATGGCAAATGTAATTGTTTCCTTAATTTCTCTTTCTGATCTTTAATTGTTAGTGTATGCAAGTGGTTTTTGTGTATTAATTTTGTATTCTGCAACTTTACCAAATTCAATGATAAATTCTCAACTTTACCAAATTTATTGATGAACTCTAGTAGTTTTCTGATGGCATCTTTAGTATTTTTATGTATAATATTATGCCATCTGCAAAAAGTGTAAGTTTTACTTCTTCTTTTCCAATATGGATACCTTTTATCTCTTTTCTTCTCTGATTTCTGTGGCTAGAACTTCCAAAAGTGTTTTGGATAATTGTGGTGAGAGCAGACACCTTTGTCTTGTTCATGATCTTAAAGCAAATGCTTTCAGTTTTTCACCATTAAGAATAATGTTTTCTGTGGATTTTTCATATATCGCCTTTATTATGCTGAGATATATTCCATCTACGTCCACTCTCTGGAGAGTTTTTATCATAAATGGGTATTGAATTTTGTCAAAAGCTTTTTCTGCATCTATTAGTATCATATGGTTTTTATTCTTTGATTTGTTAATCTTATGTATCAGACTGATTCATTTACATTATTTTTAAGATTCCTTGCATCCCTGAGATAAATTCCACTTGATCACAGTGTACGGTCCTTCTCATGCAGTATGAATTCTGTTTGCTAGTATCTTGTTGAGAATTTTTTCATCTATGTTCATCAGTGACATTGGCCTGTAATTTTCTCTCTTTTATGTGGCATTGTTTTCTTTTTTTTTTTTTTTTTTTTTTAATCAGGGTGATGGTGCCCTTGTAACAAGCTTGGGAGTGTTTCTTCTGCATTTTTTTGAAAAAGTTTGAGAATGGTAAGTATTAGCTCTTCTCAAAGTGTTTGATAGAATTTGCCTATGAAGATATCTGGCCCTGGACTTTTGTTTGTTGGAAGAGTTTTAAATCAGCTTCAATTACACATGATTTGTTAGTTCATATTTTTTTATTTCTTCATGATTCAATATTGGGAACTTGTAACTTTCTAGGCATATGTCCACTTCTTCCAAGTTGCCCATTTTATTGGCATATAGTTGCTTGCAGTAGTCTCTTATGAGCCTTTGTATTTCTGCAGTGTTAGTTTTAACTTCTCTTTTTTCATTTCCAATTTTATCAATTTGAGTTATCTCCCTTTTTTCTTCCTTTATGAGTCAATACAGATTTATTGATTTTGTTTATCTCCTCAAATAACTAGCTTTTAGTTTCATTGATCTTTGCTATTGTTTTCTCCCTATTTCATTTATTTATGCTCTGGCCTTATGATTTCTTTCCTTTTACTAAATTTGGGTTTTGTTTGTTGGTCTTTCTTTAGTTTCTTTGGGTGCAAAATTAGTTGTTTATTTGAGCTTTTTCCTATTTCTTGAGGAAAGATTGCTATATACTTCTCTCTTAGAACTGCTTTTGCTGCATCCCACAGGTTTTGGGTCATTATGTTTTTGTTGTGATTGTTTCTAAGTTTTTATTTTTTTAATTCTTCCTTTATTTCTTTAGAGATTATTGGTTATTTAGTGTCATATTATTTAGCCTCCATGTGTTTGTGTTTTATACAGTTTTTCCTGTTACTGATTTTTAATTTCATAATGTTTTGGTTGGAAAACTTGCTTGATATGGTTTAATTTTATTAGATTTACCAAGACTTAATTTGTGACCCAAGATGTGGTCTATCTTGGAGAATGTTCTATGTGCACTTGAGAATACAGGATATTCTGCCACTTTCAGATAGAATGTCTTATGAATATCAATTAAGTTTATCTGGTCTATTGTGTCACTTAAGTCTTATGTTTCCCTAAATTTCTGTCTGGATGATATGTCCATTGGTATAAGTAGAGTTGCCCCACAATTATTGTGTTACTGTCTATTTCACCTTTAATGACTGTTCATTTGCCTATGTATTGTGGTGTTCATAATTTTGGCATATAAATTGTTATATCTTCCTCTTGGATTGATCCTTTGATCATTGTACAGTGTCCTTCCTTGGCTTTTATAATAGTCTTAATTTTAAAGTCTATTTTATCTGATATAAGTATCACTAGTCCAGATTTCTTTTGATTTTCATTTGCATTAAATATAATTTTCCATCCCCTCACTTTCAGTTTGTACTATCTATAGGTCTGAAATGGGTCTCTTTTAAACAGCTTCAGTTCAGTCACTCAGTTGTGTCTGACTCTTTGTGACACCATGGATCACAGCATCCCAGGCCTCCCTGTCCATCACCAACTACCAGATTTACCCAAACTCATGTCCATCAAGTCATTGATGCCATCCAGCCATCTCATCCTCTGTCGTCCCCTTCTCCTCCTGCCCCCAATCCCTTCCACAAGCAGGGTCTTTTCCAATGAGTCAACAATTCACATAAGGTAGCCAAAGTACTGGAGTTTCAGCTTCAGCATCAGTCCTTCCAATGAAAACCCAGGCCTGATCTCCTTTAGGATGGACTGGTTGGATCTTCTTGCAGTCCAAAGGATTCTCAAGACTCCTCTCCAACACCACAGTTCAAAAGCATCAATTCTTCGGCACTCAGTTTTCTTCACAGTGCAACTCTGGAAAAATCATAGACTTGACTAGATGGACCTTTGATGGCAAAGTAATATCTCTGATTTTTAATATACTATCTAGGTTGGTCATAACTTTCCTTCCAAGGAGTAAGTGTCTTTTAATTTCATGTCTGCAATCATCATCTGAAGTGATTTTAAGAAACCAATAAAATAAAATCTCTCACTGTTTTTACTATTGCCCCATCTATTTCCCAGGAAGTGATGGGACCAGATGCCATGATCTTAGTTTTCTGAATGTTGAGCTTTAAGCCAACTTTTTCACTCTTTTCCTTCACTGTCATCAACAGGATCTTTAGTTCCTCTTCACTTTCTGCCATAAGGGTGGTGTCATCTGCATATTTGAGGTTATTGATATTTCTCCTGGCAATCTTGATTCCAGCTTGTGCTTCTTCCAGCCCAGCATTTCTCATGTTGTACTCTGCATAGAAGTTAAATAAGCAGGATGACAATATATAACCTTGACGTACTCCTTTTCCTATTTGGACTCAGTCTGTTGGTCCATGTCCAGTTCTAACTGTTGCTTCCTGACCTGCATATAGGTTCTCAAGAGGCAGGTCAGGTGGTCTGGTATTCCCATCTCTTTCAGAATTTTCCACAGTTTATTGTGATCCACACAGTCAAAGGCTTTGGTATAGTCAGTAAAGCAGAACTAGATGTATTTCTATGGGTCTTATTTTTGTGTCCATTCAGCTAAACTGTGTATTTTTGGTCAGAGCATTTATTTGACTTACATTTAAGGTAATTATTGATATGTACATTACTACTGCCATTTTCTAAACTGTTTTAGTTTGCTTTTGTAGGTCTTTCTTTTTCTTCTTCTTCCCTTCCTTTTTTGTTTTCTTCTCTTGTGTTTCATGCCTAGAGAAGTTCCGTCAACAGTTCTTGTTAAACTACTTTAGTGCTGCTGGATTCTCCTAACTTTTGCTTATCTGTAAAATTTTTGAGGTGTCTGTTGACTCTGATCTCCAGTAGCATATTGGATGGGGAGTTAATCACCAAAGAAATAGAAGAAAACTATAGAATAAGAAAGACTAGAGATCTCTTCAAAAAAGTTATAGATTCCAAGGGAACATTTCATGTGAAGACGGGCTCAATAAAGGGCAGAAATGATAGGGACCTAACAGAAACAGAAGATGTTAAGAAGAGGTGGCAAGAATACATAGAAGAACTATACAAAAAAGATCTTAATGACCGAGATAACCACAGTGGAATGACCACTCTCCTAGAGCCAGACATCCTGAAACGGGAAGTCAAGTGGGCCTTAGGAAGCATCAGTATGAACAAAGCTAGTGGAGGTAATGGAATCCAAGTTGAGCTATTTCAAAGTGCTATACTCAATATGCCAGCAAATCTGGAAAACTCAGCAGTGGCCACAGGACTCGAAAATGTCAGTTTTCATTCCAATCCCAAAGAAAGGCAATCCCAAAGAATGCTCAAACTACTGCACAATTGCACTCATCTCACACGCTATTAAAGTAATGCTCAAAATTCTCCAAGCCAACCTTCAGTAATACGTGAACCATGAGCTTCCAGATGTTCAAGCTGGTTTTAGAAAAGGCAGTGGAACCAGAGATCATATTGCCAACATCTGCTGGATCATCAAAAAAGCACAAGAGTTCCAAAAAAAATCTATTTCTGCTTTATTGACTATGCTAAAACCTCTGACTGTGTGGATCACAACAAACTATGAAAAATTCTTCAAGAGATGGGAATATCAGACCACCTGACCTGCCTCCTGAGAAATCTGTATGCAGGTCAAGAAGCAATAACTGGACATGGAACAACAGACTGGTTCCAAATAGGAAAAGGAGTACATCAACACTGTACATTATCAACCTGCTTATTTAACTTTTATGCAGAGTACACCATGCGAAATGCCAGGCTGGATGAAACACAAACTGGAATCAAGATTGCCAGGAGAAAAATCAATAACCTCAGATATGAAGATAACACCACCCTTATGGCAGAAAGTGAAGAACTAAAGAGCCTCTTGATGAAAGTGAAAGAGCAGAGTGGAAAAGGTGGTTTAAAGCTCAACATTCAGAAAACTAAGATCATGGCATCCGGTCCTGTCACTTCATGGGAAATAGATGGGGAAACAATGGAAACAGTGAGAGACTTTATTTTTTTGAACTCCAAAATCACTGCAGATGGTGACTACCATCATGAAATTAAAAGACTCTTGGTCCTTGAAAGAAAAGCTATTACCAACCTGCACAGCATATCAAAAAGCAGAGACATTACTTTGCCAACAAACATCTGTCTAGTCAAAGCTATGGTTTTTCCAGTAGTCATGTATGGATGTGAGAGTTGGACTATAAAGAAAGCTGAGCTCCAAAGAATTGGTGCTTTTGAACTACAGTGTTGGAGAAGACTCTTTAGGGTTCCTTGGACTGCAAGTAGTTCCAGCCAGTCAATCCTAAAGGAAATCAATCATGAATATTCATTGGAAGGGCTGATGTTGAAGTTGAAACTCCAAAACTTTGGCCACCTGATGTGAAGGGCTGACTCATTTGGAAAGACCCTGATGGTGGGAAAGATTGAAGGTGGGAGGAGAAGTGGGAGAAGAAGGAGAAGGGACAGAGGATGTGATGGTTGGATGGCATCACCTACTCGATGGACATGAGTTTGAGTAAGTTCAGGGAGTTGGTAATGGACAGGGAAGCCTGATATTCTGTAGTCCATGGGGTCGCAAAGAGTGAGACATGACTGAGTGACTGAACTGACTGTTGACTCTGAGGTAGAGCTTTGCTGGATAAAGTATCCTTTGTTGTATCTTTCTCTCTTTTACAATTTTGAATACATCTGCCACTCCCTCTGGCCTTCAGAGTTTCTACTGAAAAATCATCTAATAACCAAATGAGATTTCCCTTGTATGTTACTGGTTGCTTTTCCCTTGTGGCTTTTAATTTCTTCTTTGTAATTATTTTTTATTAATTTGACTAATATTTGTCTTGTTGGAGAAGGAAATGGCAACCCACTCCAGTATTCTTGCCTATAGAATCCTGTGGACAGAGGAGCCTGGTGGACTGCTGTCTATGGGGTTGCACAGAGTCGGACATGACTGAAACAACTTAGCAGCAGCAGCAGCATGTGTCTTATAGTTTTCCTCCTTTATGGGACTCTGTGCTTCCTAGACTTGGGTGACTATTTCCTTTCTCATGTTAGGGAAGGAATCACTTTCTTTAATGCTATCTACCTGATTGGATTGTAGTGTGAGCAGACAAGTCATGCCAATTCACAGTTCTTATTTTAGAATAGGCTTCCTATCAATTACAAATTCTCATGCCAATGAGAATTACCAAACTCATGCCAATTTTTCTTTGTTATTGAGTGTGTGTGTGTGTGTGTGTGTTAAATCTCTCAGTCCCTTAAAAATGTTTATTCTTCAACAAGTTCTCTTCCTAATCATTTATTGTATATTCTTTATTCTAGAACACCAAATATATACATTAAAAGCTTTACCTTTATCAAATGTGCTGTAATATTTTGACAAATATCACTCTTTTCTGCCTGCTTCTCACTTCTAAATTTCACAGATATAAGAGCATCTTAGGGGTCCTAATGACACACCTTTTCCCCCTCCTCCAACACACACTTGCAACCATGTTTGTTCCACCTTACCCTCAATCATTCCCTAGGTTTTTCTTCCCAGAGAACTACGTTAAAATGTCTCATCCTTTATTGAATAGCCCATCAACTTCTCCTTCACTTCGCAGAAATTAAATCATATTCATATTTTTAAACTTCTTATTTTAGTAGCATTAGAGGAAAACCTGGAGCTAAGTAAACATGCCCAGTTTGCCATCTTGATGTTAAACATGCCTTTTGAAACTATTACTAGGGATTAATGATTGATCTTACAGAATCTCAAAAAGAAGCAAAATTTTAAAAATAAGTATTTTGAGAAACAGGTAACCTATATGCAATGAGGAGATATATTCGAATTCCTTTCTCAATAAGAAGCATTATTTGGACCTAGCTGTGATCATGATGCTGTCATTTCAGAGATCACATAACGAAAGTCTACAGTGAATGAATACTGCCCTTTACCAACCCCAGCTCCTTTCTACATAGCTTGCAGTGTCAAGATTCAGATTCCTTATCTCCCCTAAGGTTACATTGCAAGATTCTAAGTGGTAAATGCTGACTTTAGCCACTATCCAAAATCACAATTCTCCTCTAGGCCACAAAATATATATGTATTGTTAAAGAGGCAAACAGCTTCAAAATGAATCTCTTGTTTCCAAAATATCTCCTAGAAATTCTAAGGCATCTCTTGAGAAATACAGCTTATACACTCCCCTATCATTAACATTATTGTCCCTGTATCTTCTAAGTCCCTACCCTCTGCCCCAGACAACATTATTATACTCAGGATGAAAGTATTCACATCATTAAGTCCTAAAGTTTTATTTTTTTAATAGATATACAGAGGGCATGTTCAGTGCACCAGAATTTTGCAAAGGAGGAATTATCAGTCAGGATGGTATTAAAATAAATATAAATGGTTAGCTGTTTCAATTTGTTTTTCAAAGGGGAATTCCTGTTAGAATGTGCCATGAAAACTTCTTTATTGTAAGAGAAAAATAATAGTCTGTTTCTTTTGCCTTAAGACCTGAAAGTGATAAATTACCTAATTCTTAAAAAGTAAAGGGTTTTTCCATTTACATTGAATATAAGATTTTAATGATGTTATTGTTTAAGTGCTTGTCGACACTGAAATGTGAAGGAACACTACTCTGGGGAAATTTTCTGAGGGTATTCATTAGTTTTCTTATAGTTTATTTCTCTATCTATGTGTGTAAAATACTTGAATATTGTTGATAAATTTATAGAAAGACAATGTTCTATTTTAAGTATGATGGAATAAAATTCTTTTTCATTATAAAAACATGTATACAAATTATATTAATGTTTAAACTATAATAATATTGTAGATGCATATATTAAAACCAAATGTTATACACAGTATCTTTCCTGTAATACTTGTACTTTTCCTAAATGGTACTTCATTATAAAAGCTATCCAATTCAAAGTAAAAAAAAATGTTTAAGTTATCACTGAAATATAAGTGCTCTGTCAGATAGGTATGACATAATAAAAGCATGGTACTGCATCTTAAAACAAACAAATAAAAATTAAACCCAGGAATCATTCACATAGTTTAGCAGTAACTAGTGTGTATACATTTACCAAAATATTTAACTACAACATCCATATCACAGCATTTTTTCCACAAATAGATGGCTCTTTGCATATAAGATTCTGACAAATGGACCACTTATTTTTTTTCAAAATATCATGCATATAGATTATAAATTTCCAAACATTGCCTTTCCTATGTAAAAAACTGGCTTCAACTTTGAAAATTTTGTCCTACAATCTCAAGTGGGTGCTCCCCTTGAGCAAGTTAATTTTTCATATCGTGATATCAGTTCAGTTCAGTTCAGTCGCTCAGTCGTGTCCGACTCTTTGTGACCCCATGAATCCCAGCATGCCAGGCCTCCCTGTTCATCACCATCTCCTGGAGTTCACTCAGACTCATGTCCATTGAGTCCGTGATGCCATCCAGCCATCTCATCCTCGGTCATCCCCTTCTCCTCCTGCCCCCAATCCCTCCCAGCATCAGAGTCTTTTCCAATGAGT
>SJYT01065778.1:587807-628833 GCA_006410635.1 Cephalophus harveyi | reverse complement strand
AGGTGGTCTGGTATTCCCATCTCTTTCAGAATTTTCCACATTTCATTGTGATCCACACAGTCAAAGGCTTTGGCATAGTCAATAAAGCAGAAGTAGATGTTTTTCTGGAACTCTCTTGCTTTTTCCATGATCCAGCAGATGTTGGCAATTTGATCTCTGGTTCCTCTGCCTTTTCTAAAGCCAGCTTGAACATCAGGGAGTTCACTGTTCACGTATTGCTGAAGCCTGGCTTGGAGGATTTTGAGCATTACTTTACTAGCATGTGAGATGAGTGCAATCGTGCGGTAGTTGGAGCATTCTTTGGCATTGCCTTTCTTTGGGATTGGAATGAAAACTGACCTTTTCCAGTCCTGTGGCCACTGCTGAGTCTTCCAAATTTGCTGGCAGATTGAGTGCAGCACTTTCACAGCATCATCTTTCAGGATTTGAAAGAATTCAGCTCTTACATTTGGTTCTTCAATTCATTTGAGTTAATTTTTGTGTATGGTATAAGAGAGTTCAGTTAACTTCAGTTCAGTTCAGTCTCTCAGTCGTGTCCAACTCTTTGTGACCCCATGAATTGCAGCATGCCAGGCCTCCCTGTCCATCACCAACTCCCAGAGTTCACCCAAATTCATGTCCATCTAGTCGGTGATGCCATCCAGCCATCTCATCCTGTCGTCCCCTTCTCCTCGTGCCCCCAATCCCTCCCAGCATCAGAGTCTTTTCCAATGAGTCGACTCTTCTCATGAGGTGGCCAAAGTACTGGAATTTCAGCTTTAGCATCATTCCTTCCAAAGAAATCCCAGGGCTGATCTCCTTCAGAATGGACTGGTTGGATCTCCTTGCAGTCCAAGGGACTCTCAAGAGTCCTCTCCAACACAACAGTTCAAAAGCATCACTTTTTTGTCAATCAGCTTTCTTCACAGTCCAACTCTCACATCCATACATGACCACTGAAAAAACCATAGCCTTGACTAGAGGGACCTTTGTTGACAAAGTAATGTCTCTGCTTTTCAATATGCTATCTAAAGAGTAGTCCAGTTTGTTTTATAAGTGGCTGTCCAGTTTTTTTAACATCATTAACTGAAGAAATTTTCTTTTTTACCACTGTATATTATTGGCTCTTTTGTCATTAATTGATTGACAAAATATGTGGGGTTTTTTTCTCCTGAACTCTCTATTCTCTTCTATTGACCTATCTATATGTTTTATGCTAATACCATACTATTTGATTACTGTACTTTGTAGTGGAGTTTGAGATCAAGAAGCGTGATGCATTCAGCTTTATCTTTCTTTTTCCTCAGAGAGTTTATATCTCATAGGTGAAATGTAAGTTAGAGAGGTGGAGTTTTAGCCAAGAATAAGAATTTCCTAGAATGAGGCCATTATTTTCCAAATATGACACTACTTCCTAGTCATGTGGTTTTAATGGTGAAGGACAGGGAACTCTGGCATGATGCAGTTCATGGGGCTGCAAAGAGTCAGACACATCTGAGCAACTGAGCAACAATAGTGCTATTTAACTTCACTTTACCTTACATTCTTAATCTATGTCAAGATGATAATAGGATTTATTTCATAATAAAGTAGATGTGAGGATTAACTGAATTAGTATTTATAAGATACTTAGTAGTGTGACTGGAGAAGGCAATGGCACCCCACTCCAGTACTCTTGCCTGGAAAATCCCATGGAAAACCCACTCCAGTGTTCTTGTCTGGAGAATCCCAGGGACGGGGGAGCCTGGTGGGCTGCCATCTATGAGGTCGCACAGAGTCGGACACGACTGAAACAACTTAGCAGCAGCAGCAGTGTGTCTGGCACATACAACATACTAAAACAATTTTGCAATTTGCAATATAGACATAAGGAATCCTAAAGTGTCCAAAAACCATGTTATTTACAATTAAAAAAAAAAAAACTTCATAGGAGCCAACTGTGTGGTATAACATTCTACAGAGCATTCATATGAAGTGAAGTGAAGTGAAGTGAAGTTGCTCAGTCGTGTCCGACTCTTTGCGACCCCATGGACTGTAGCCTACCAGGCTCCTCCCTCCATGGGATTCTCCAGGCAAGAGTACTGGAGTGGGTTGCCATTTCCTTCTCCAGGGATCTTCCCAACCCAGGGATCGAACCCAGGTCTCCAGCATTCCAGGCAGATGCTTTAACCTCTGAGCCACCAGGGAAGCCCCACAGAGCATTCATATATGTTACCTCAATGAATCCATTCCACCACTTATTATCGATCCCATTTAGTAAAAAGTAAAGAGGTCTTTCCAAGAGCATGCAACTAATGCATGTCACTTGTGAATAACGGCAGCAGAGGAGTGGGGTTTTTTTGTAACTTTTATTAATCTTAGTTTTTAAGTTCTAATTGTATTCATGGCTGATTGCTTTTTTAAATATTTATTTTGTCCAATTTTAAAAGTTACTTTCCATTTTCAGCTATTAGAAAATATTGGCTAGATTCCTTACGATGTACAATGCATCACTGAGCTTCTCTTGTACACAACAGTTTGTACCTTCCATTCCCCCATCCTTATATTGCCCCTCTCCCCTCCTGGTAACCACTAGTTTCTTCTCTTTGTCTATGAGTCTGCTTCTTTTATGTTATATTTATTAGTTTGTTGAATCTTTTAGATTCCACATATAAGTCATATCATTTAGTATTAATCTTTCTGTCTGACATTTCATTTAGCATAATGTCCTTCAAGTCAATCTATGTTGCTCAAATGACAAAATTTCTTTTTTATGACCAAGTGGTATTCCACTGTATATTCATAGCCCATCTTCTTTATCCATTCATCTATTGATGAACACTGAGATTGTTTCCATGTCTTAGAAACTGCGGATAATGCTACTATGAACATTGGGCATTTGAATTAGTGGGACTCTTTCATATATACACAGGACTGGAATTGTTGGATCCTATGGTAGTTCCACAGTAGTAGATGTTGGAGAAGACTCTTGAGAGTCCCTTGGACTGCAAGGAGATCCAACCAGTCCACTCTGAAGGAGATCAACCCTGGGATTTCTTTGGAAGCATTGATGCTAAAGCGGAAACTCCAGTACTTTGGCCACCTCATGCGAAGAGTTGACTCATTGGAAAAGACTCTGATGCTAGGAGGGATTGGGGGCAGGAGGAGAAGGGGACGACCGAGGATGAGATGGCTGGATGGCATCACGGACTCGATGGATGTGAGTCTGAGTGAACTCCAGGAGATGGTGATGAACAGGGAGGCCTGGCGTGCTGCGATTCATGGGGTCACAAAGAGTCGGACACGACTGAGCGACTGAACTGAACTAATGGTAGTTCCACATTTAGCTTTTTAGAAGCCTCTATACTGTTTTCCACAGTGGTTGCACCAATTTACACCTCACCAAAAGTGTGTAAGGAAACCCTTTCTTCCACATTCTCACCAACATTTGTCATTTGTAGACCTTTTTGATGGTAGCCATTGTTACCTGTGTTAGGTGACATATCATTGTGGTTTTGATTTGCATATCCCTGATGATTGGCAATGTTGAGCTTCCCTTCTGTGCCTATTGGCCATCTGCATTTTCTCATTGGAAAAATGCCTGTTCAGCTCTTCTGCTATTTTTAATTAACTTTTTGATGTTGGGTTGTATGAGTTTATATATTTTGGGTATTAATTTCTTATTTCTTATAGGTCACTTTATTTGCAAATATTTTCTCCTATTCTGTGATTTGCCTTTTCATGTTATTATGGTTTCCTTCACTGTGCAAAAGCTTTTAAGTTAAATTAGGTCCCATTTTTTAAATTTTGCTTTTATTTCGTTTACCTTAGGAGACATACCCAGAACAAATATCCCTATTATTTATGTCAAAGACTGTTCTGCCCATATTTTCCTTTATGAGTTTTAAAATATCAGGTCTTACATTTAGGTCTTTAATCAATTTTGAGTTTCTTTTTATATATGGTATTAGAGAATGTTCTCATTTATTCTTTTACATGTAGCTTTCCAGTTTTCTAAGTACCACTCATTTAACAGAGATGTCTTTTTGCCTCCTTTCTCATGAATGAATTGACCATAAGTAGTTAGGCTTATTTCTGGATTTTCTATACTGTTCCATTGATCTATGTGTTTATTTTTGTTTCAGTTGTTGTTGCTTAGTCGCTAACTCATATCCAACTCTTTTGTGACCCCATGGGATGTAACCCACCAGGCTCCTCTGCCCAGGAGATTTCCCAGGCAAGAATACAGGAATGAGTTGCTGTTTCCTTCTCCAGGGGGTCTTTCTGACCTAGAGATTGAACCCGTATCTTCCACATTGGCAGGAAGATTCTTTCCCACTGAACCACCAGGGAAGCCCAGTACCACCATACTACTAAAACTCATCAATGAATATGGTACAGTTGCAGAATACAAAATTAATATATAGAAATCTGTTGTATTTCTGTACACTAACAATGGAATATCAGACAGGGAAGTTAAGAAAACAATCCCATTTAACATCACATCGAAAAAAAGAAAATACTAGGAATGAAAAATGACTGAGGAGGCAGAGGCCTATACTCTGAAAACTGTAGGATGATGGTGAAAGAAATTTCAGATGACACAAACCAATGAAAAGATATGCCATGTTCTTGGATTGTAAAAATCAATATTGTTAAAATGACCATACTACTTAAGGCAGTCTACAGATTAAATGCAGTCCCTGTCAAAATAGCAATGGAATTTTTCACAGAACCAGAACAAAAAAAATTAGATTTGTATGGAAACACAGAAGACCCTGGATCAGCAAGGAAATCTTGAGAAAGAATAGAGTTGGAGAAATACTGCTTCTTGCCTTCAGACTATAACATACAGTCAGTTCAGTTCAGTCGCTAAGTCATGTCCGACTCTTTGCAACCCCATGAACTGCAGCAGCCAGGCCTCCCTGTCCATCACCAACTCCCAGAGTCCACCCAAACCCATGCCCATCGATTCAGTGATGTCATCCAATCATCTCATCCTCTGTCGTCCCCTTCTCCTCCTGCCCTCAATCTTTCCCAGCATCAGGGTCTTTTCCAATGAGTCAGCTGTTCACATCAGGTGGCCAAAGTACTGGAGTTTCAGCTTCAACATCAGTCCTTTCAATGAACACTCAGGACTGATATCCTTTAGGATGGACTTGTTGGATCTCCATGCAGTCCAAGTGACTCCCAAGAGTCTTCACCAATACCACAATTCAAAAGCATCAATTTTTTGGTGCTCAGCTTTATTTATAGTCCATCTGTCACATCCATACATGACCACTGGAAAAACCATAGCCTTGACTAGACGGACTTTTGTTGGCAAAGTAATGTCTCTGCTTTTGAATATCCTGTCTAGGTTGGTCATAACTTTCTTTCCAAGGAGTAACATATAGTTACAGTATTCAAAACTTTATGGTACTGTTCCCTTTCTTAGGATTGCTTTGGATATTTAGGGTGTTTCATAATCCCATACAAATTTTAGAGTTATTTGTTTTATTTTTTAAAAATACCCCTGGTCTTCTAGTAAGGATTGGGTTGAATCTGTACATTGCTGTATGGGCAGTTTAACAATATTAATTCTTCCAATCATGGTCATGGGATATCTTTCCATTTTTTTTTCTTACTTCTTCAATTTTTCTTCAATCTCTTATAGTTTAGGGTACAGATCTTTTTTACCTCCTTTGTTAAATATATTCCTTGGATTTTTTTTTTTTTTGATGAAAAGTCAATGGGAAATGTTTCTTAATTTTTTCTAATAGTTCATTGTTGGTATATAGAAAAAGGTAATACATAGAAATTTATATTGTATCCCGAAACAGGAGATGTAAGAATTGCAGGTTCAGTCCCTGGGTTGGGAAGATCCCATGGAGGGAGGACACAGCAGCCCACTCCAGTATTCTTGTTGGAGGACCCCATATAGAGAGGAACCTGGTGGGCTATGGTCTATAGGGTCACAAAGAGTCAGATACAACTGAAGTGATTTAGCACAGCACAACTTTACTGAATTTGGTTATTCATTCTTATAGTGTTTTGGTCAAATTCTTAGGGATTTCTATATAGTATTATATTATCTACAAATGGCAATGGTTTTACTTTATTCTTTCCAATTGGTTCTCTTTATTTCTTTCTCTTTATTAGTTTCTCTGGCTAGAACTTCTCAAACTATGTTAAGTGGCAAGAGTGGCTTTTCTTCTCTGTTCTTTATCTTAGAGGAAATGTTTTCAAATTATCACCATTGAGTATGATGTTAGCTATAGGTTTGTTATATTTGGCCTTTATTATTTTGAGACATGTTCCCTCTAAAACCACTTCCTTGAGAGTTTTTATTATAAGTGGATATTAAGTTTTGTCAAATGCTTTTTTCCTATATTTATTTAGATGATCATATGACTTTTATCCTTATTTTCTTGATCAGGGGCTCATGCACTGGGACTGTCTCTTATACACATCTGATCATATGAATTGTATCCTTATTTTATTGATCTGATATGTCACATTGATTTGTGTATATTATTCCATTTTTCAATCCTGGAATAAATGCCATTTGATCATGGTATGTGTGACTTTATTGTATTGTTGAATTTGTTTTACTATTTTTTTTTTTTTTAGTATTTTCACATCTAAGTTCATAAAGGATAGTGACCTGTAATTTTATTTTCTTCTAATGCTTTCTCATAAAATGTGTTTGGAAGTGGTCCCTCCTATGCTATTTTTTGAAAAAAAAAAAGAAAAAAGAGAGAGAGAGAGAGAAGAATTGTTTTTAATTCTCTTTGAATGTTTGGTAAAATTCATCAGTGAAGTTGTCTGGTCCTGGTCTTTTGTATTTTAGGTGGTTTTTAATTACTGATACAATGACCATATTGCTAAGCAGTTTATTCAGGTTTTCCACTTTAAGATTTGGTCTTGGCAGGTTTTATTTCTAGGAATTTATTTCCTCTAAGTTGTCAAATTTGTTGGTATACATTTATACTATTCTTTTATGGTCCTTTCTATTTCTAGGATAGTGGCTGCAAGCCTCCTCTTTCATTTCTGATTTTATTTGAGTCCCTTCTCTTATTTTCTTGATAATCATATCTAAAGGTTTGTTGATTTGGTTTTTCTTTTCAAAAAATAGTACATGGTTTCTGATATTTTCTGCTTGCTTCAGTCTCTTTTTTATGTTTATTTCCCCTCTGGCCTTTGTTATTTTCTTTCTTCTACTGACTTTGGGCTTTATATCTTCCTCTTTTTCCAGTTCATTGAGGTATCATGCATATCACAATTTGGGGTATGATGTGTTTCCATTTTTAAGATATTTTTAAAATTTATCTTTTGATTTCTTTGAATCAAGAAATGGTTAGTATAATGTTGTTTAATATCTACATACTGGTTAATTTTTTTTTTTCCCTGTATTGATTTCTAGCTGCAACTTCATACCACTGTGGTAGGAAAGGTACTTGATATAATTTCAGTCTTCTTAAATTTAGTAAGACTTGTTTTGTGACCTGCATGCGATCTATCCTGGATAATATTTCATGTGCACTTGAGAAGATTATATATTCTTTTGCTTTGGGATGGACTATTCCATATAAAGCTGTTAAGTCTGTCTGGCTTAATATATCACTTAAGGCCAATGTTTCCCTAATGATTTTCTGTATGGATGATCCATCCATTGATAAAAAGTGAGTTATTAAATTTCCCTTCTATTACTAGATTGCTCTCTTTTTCTCTGTTTAGGTCTATAATATTTTCCTTATATATTTAGGTGTTCCTATGTTGAGTGCAGAAAGTGAAAGTGAAAATGAAGTCACTTAGTCATATCTGACTCTTTGTTAACCCATGGACAGTAGCCCACCAGACTCCTCCATCCATGGGATTTTCCAGGCAAGAATACTGGAGTTGGTTGCCGTTTCCTTCTCCAGGGGATCTTCCCAACTCAGGCATCAAACCCTGGTCTCCTGCATTGTAGGCAGACGCTTTACCATCTGAGCCATCAGAGAAGCCCAACAGAGTGGAGTGCAGAAGCATTTACAAATGTTATATCCTCTTATAGGGTTGACTCCTTTATCATTACATAATGACCTTCTTTGCCTCCTATTACAATCTTTGTCTTGAGGTCATTTTGTTTCATATAAGTATCACTACACCAGGTTTCTTTTGGTTTCCGTTTGTATGGAATATAATTTTACAACCTATAATTTTCTGCCTATGTGTATCTTTAGGTTTGAAGTTCATGTCTTGTAGACACCATACAGGTGGGTCATGTTGTTATTGTTTTTATCCACAAGTCACTCTAAGTCTCTTGATTGAAGAATATAGTCCAATTACATTTAAAGTAATTATGGATGGGTATTACCTTATTGCCATTTTGTTGTTTCCTGAATATTTTGTAATTCCTGTGTTCCTTTATTCCTCTGTTCGTTCCCTTTGTGGTTTGATGATTTTCTATTGTGTTAAGTTTAGATTTGTTTTTTCTTTTATATCTTTAATATAGGGTTTTGTTTTGTGATTACCAAGAAGTTTACATAAAATTAGATAACAGTATTTCAAATCAATCACCCTTTAAGATTAAACACATTCTAAAGCTCTACATTTTCACCCCTCTAGCCCCTCAAGTTTTATGTTCTCATGTCACAATTTGCTTTTTTTTTTTCCTTGTGTATCCATTAACAAATTATTGTAGTTATTCTTACTATATTTGTTAACTTTCATAATAGCTTTGTAATTAACTCACCAACTTTACATTATATTATCTTGATATGTACTAAATACTTAACATCTTTAGTGAGATTTATGGTTTTATATGTTTTCCTGTTACTAATTAGTACCTTTTCATTTCACCTTAAAGAAATCCCCTTAATATTTCTCTAAAGGTTGTTCTGCAGTGATGAGCTCCTTTAGCTCTTGTTTCTCTAGAAAATTCATTCTCTGTTCAATTCTAACAAATAACTTTGCCATATGGAGCATTTTTGGTTTGCAGGGTTTTTTCTTTCTTTCTTTTCTTCTTCCAATAATTTGAGTACATTGTTTCACTCTCTTTTGGCCTATAATGTTTCTGCTGAAAAAATCTACTGATAATCCTTTGGAAGTTCCTTTGTATATAACAAGTTTGTTTTTTCCTGTCTTGATGCATTCAAGATCCTCTCCTTGTCCTTAACATGCAATATTTAATTATACTGTGTTATTCATCATGCTTGGAAGTCTCCAGTCATCTTGGATTTAAATGTCAGTTTCTTTCCCAGGTTAGGAAAGTTTTCAGCCATAATTTCATCAGTTAAATTTTCTATCTCATTCTTTTCCTTCTTGGATTCTTATAATGTAAATGTTGATCTACTTGATATTGTTCCAGAAATTCCTTAAGCTCTACTCACTTTTTTTCATTATGTTTCCCCTGCTGTACTTGTGTGAGTTCCACTGCCTTTTCTCAAGTTCACAGTTGCTTTCTTCACATCATCTAGCTTGCTCTTGAATTTCTAAATTATATTTTTCGTTTCAGTTATTGTATGAATATTCTTCATTTCTGTAACTTCTCTTTGGTACTTTCTTGTATTTTCTTTTTAATTAAATTCTCAATTAATTAATTAATTTTTAAATTAAATTAAATTAAACTAGTTTATCAATTCTTTGAGTTGAGTGAACATTTATATGACCATTATTTTGAATCTCTTTATTGGGTAAGCCATTTATATCTACTGCATTAAGTTGTTTTTTTTTTATTTTTTTCCTCCCCTGAGGTTGTATCTTGTTTTTTCTTTGGAACATACTCCCTGCTGTTTCATTTTCCTCAACTCTCTGTGTTGGTTTCTATGTATTAGACAAAATAGACACCTCTCTTGGTCTTGAAGGAGTAGCCTCATGTAGGGGATATGTCTTATTATTCGACACTACTCTGATCTTTGTTGTCTCCCAGACTTCAGTGATTTTATAGGCAGCCTTTACTTTTAGTGGCTCCCAATAGTTCAGGATGTGTTAAAACCTGTCAGTGTCCCAAAGGGGAGGATCTTTGTCATCACCTAGAATCAGGGTGACTGGAAGCCAAACCCTGAGATAGCAAATATACCTTCTTCAGAAGAAGATTTAGAAATGAACATTTCTGTCTGCTCCCTCTGCACTGATTTTAGGGTTCATATCTAGTTCATAACTCTTTCCTTTTTTTGCTGCAGTCCAATTTAACTACTGAGCACAAACTTTGCTGACCACCATAGTCAGGCAATCAAGTGGTATCCCCTAGGTAGCAGCCACAAAACCAGGGCACCAGACAAAAACAACAAGAGCAGTATCTGACATGTACATAAATTCCACAGAAGGTACTGGCAATCTGGAGTGCAGTGGAAGGAGGAGATGAAGACAGAATCCACCCTTCCATGTTTTTGGAGAGGAGTACAGTGAGCCCTTAGTTGTGTGTTTAGTTAAAAGCCTGCACTTTAGGCCACTGCTATGAGGATAAGCTAATAAGCCTCTTTCACAGAAAGACTGGACTCCTCAGTCTGTTGTCTCTCTTCTGTGTCTTGAGAGTAGTAGCTGTTTAAGAAATCTTTCTCCATTTGTTTTAGTCCTGTGGAACCTGTAAGCATAAAGCTATTCTAACCACCAGAACAATGTGATCTTGAGGTGTCCCCTCAGTGGCAGTCATAAAAACTTGGTTGCCAGACAAAAAACAATCTCCTTTCTAGGAAAGGAGACACAGAATGAGAGGGGGAAATAAGGCACCCACTGGAAGAATATTTCAGTAGGCTTCTATATGTGTTTTAAATGAGATGCCTACCACTCAGGCAAATCCTTTTAGGCAAACAAGGCCTTTTCATCTAAAGTCTGAGCATCTCACAATAGGCTGCCTCTGTGCTGGACCCTAGGGTGGGTGAGTCTGTTTGTGAGTCAATTAATAACTTTTACTCAATTTGCTGCAGACTTGTGAGTCTCATGGACAGAAGTCCACTGTCTTTCAAAGCTAGATGTATTGAGGGATCACCTCTCAAGTCAGTTCAGTTCAGTCACTCAGTCGTGTCCTACTCTTTGCGACCCCATGAATTGCAGCATGCCAGCCCTCTATGTCCATCACCAACTCCCAGAGTTCACTCAGACTCACGTCCATCGAGTTGGTGATGCCATCTGAGCAATGCACAAGCTACCAAGAAGCACCTTGAGTCAGAATGATTGGCCAGAGACAACCCGGAAACTAACCCCCACCACCATGAAACCCAAGACTGCAAGCCAGGTGGCAGAGCAGTTCTCCTGAGTGTCCTTACCCTGCAGCTCTCTGCCCAGGCACCCCTTCCCATTAAAGTCTTTTGCTTCATCAGCACGTGTACCTCCTTGGACAATTCATTTGAGTGCTAGACATGAGCCCACTCTTGGGGTCCTCTTTCCAGCAACAATTATTTTGAGTTTTAATTACATATACATATTTTTTATTACATATACATTGCCTTATTTTTTAATAGGCGATGTGCTTTATATGAAAGCTACTTATTCTCATTTTAATTTCTGTTCAGTTCAGTTTAGTTCAGTCACTCACTTGTGTCCGACTCTTTGCAACCCCATGAATCGCAGCACACCAGGCCTCCCTGTCCATCACCAACTCCCGAAGTTTACCCAAACTCACATTCATTGAGTCGGGGTGATGCCATCCAGCCATCTCATCCTCTGTTGTCCCCTTCTCCTCCTGCCTCCAATCCCTCCCAGCATCAGGGTCTTTTCCAATGAGTCAACTCTTCGCATGAGGTGGCCAAAGTATGGGAGTTCCAGCTTCAGCATCAGTCCTTCCAATGAACACCCAGGACTGATCTCCTTTAGGATGGACTGGTTGGATTTCCTTGCAGTCCAAGGGACTCTCAAGAGTCTTCTCCAACACCACAGTTCAAAAACATCAATTCTTTGATGCTCAGCCTTCTTCACAGTCCAACTCTCACATCCATACATGACCACTAGAAAAACCATAGCTTTGACTAGATGGACCTTAGTTGGCAAAGTAATGTCTCTGCTTTTGAATATACTATCTATGTTGGTCATAACTGTTCTTCCAAGGAGTAAGCGTCTTTTAATTTCATGGCTGCAATCACCATCTGCAGTGATTTTGGAGCCCCCCAAAATAAAGTCTGACACTGTTTCTACTGTTTCCCCATCTATTTACCATGAAGTGATGGGACCAGATGCCATGATCTTCGTTTTCTGAATGTTGAGCTTTAAGCCAACTTTTTCACTCTCCTCTTTCACTTTCATCAAGAGGCTTTTGAGTTCCTCTTCACTTTCTGCCATAAGGGTGGTGTCATCTGCATATCTGAGGTTATTGATATTTCTCCCGGCAATCTTGATTCCAGCTTGTGCTTCTTCCAGCCCAGCATTTCTCATGATGTACTCTGCATAGAAGTTAAATAAGCAGGGTGACAATATACAGCCTTGACATATTCCTTATTATTCTTTAATAGAAAATGTCTTTATATACATGTGCTTATATATCATCAAAGAGGGATGAACAAAGGGTAGTCTATTTCAAATTCTTTATTCCATGAAACCACTTGGAATTTTTAGCTATATTTAAAATGCACGTTGGTAAAACCAAGGGGGAACTGCAAGCTATGCTATTTTTTGTTTTTGGCAAATGTAAATTTTAGTCCAGAGATAATTTTCTTTTTTTACTGAATTTGAATAATTTTTTAAAAATTTAAAATCATTCAAGAAAAACGTTTGTTTTAAAATGATGGATTTGGGCTTCCCTAGTGGCTCAGTGATAAAGTATCCATCTGACAGGGCAGGAGATATATGAGTACGATCCCTGGTCCCGAAAGAAATCACATGCTGAGGGACAACTAAGCCCATGGGGCACAACTACCAAGCCCTATTTAAAATCATTCAAGAAAAACGTTTGTTTTAAAATGATGGATTTGGGCTTCCCTAGTGGCTCAGTGATAAAGTATCCATCTGACAGGGCAGGAGATATATGAGTACGATCCCTGGTCCCGAAAGAAATCACATGCTGAGGGACAACTAAGCCCATGGGCCACAACTACCAAGCCCATGTGCTGCATATACTGAAGCCAGTGTACTCTAGGGGCCCATGCCCTGCAATAAGAGAATCCACTGCAATGAGAAGCCTCAGAACCGCAACCAGGGAAGAGACCCACTCTCCGCAACTACAGAAAGCCCGCGCACAGCAATGAACAACGAGCACAGCCAAAACGAACTAACTAAATAAATCTTAAAAAAAAAAAAGACTGATTCAAGAAGTAAAAGCATGGATAGCAGTGATGTGACTGAATAGTTGCCCAGGACTTCCCTGATGGTCGAGTGGTTAAGAATCTGCCTTACAATGCAGGAGACACCTATTGGATCCCTGATCCAGGAGGATTCCTGGAGGGACAGCTAAGCCTGTGCGCCACAACTACTGAGTCCGCATGCCCTAGAGCCCGGACTTTGAGACAAGCCACTGCAATGAGAAGCCAGAACACTGCAACAAAGGTGGATAGCAGTGATGTGACTGAATAGTTGCCCAGGACTTCCCTGATGGTCGAGTGGTTAAGAATCTGCCTTACAATGCAGGGGACACCTATTGGATCCCTGATCCAGGATTCCTGGAGGGACAGCTAAGCCTGTGCACCACAACTACTGAGCCCGCATGCCCTAGAGCCCAGACTTTGAGACAAGCCACTGCAATGAGAAGCCAGAACACTGCAACAAAGAGCTCCCACAGGCCATAACCAAAGAAAGGACTTGTGCAGCAACAAAGGCCCAGCACAGCCAAAAATGAAATAAACAAATAAACTTATTAAGAAAAAAGTTGCTTAAATTGTATCTGCAGCAGACATATCACTTTTATTAAAATTAAGCTATTAATTGTTGATGTAGGGCAGGAAAAGAATCTTTCACCCCATCCATCAAAAAAGGTCCCTCTAACAAAAGACAGATTAACAACAAAAAACATACAAATTTACATAATTTTAGATTTACATGCGGGGAAGGCAATGGCACCCCACCCCAGTACTCTTGCCTGGAAAATCCCATGGACGGAGGAGCCTGGTAGGCTGCCGTCCATGGGGTCGCTAGGAGTCGGACACGACTGAGCGACTTCACTTTCACTTTTCGCTTTCATGCATTGGAGAAGGAAATGGCAACCCACTCCAGTATTCTTGCCTGGAGAATCCCAGGGATGGGGGAGCCCGGTGGGCTGCCGTCTATGGGGTCGCACAGAGTTGGACGCGACTGAAGCGACTTAGCAGCAGCAGCAGCAGCAGATTTACATGACTTGAGAGACTTCATAAGAAAATGCAGGCCTGAGGGAACAGTTGAACCTGAGTGTTTTTATGCTTGGTTTGATGAACAGCCCAGTCTTGAGAAAATTAGATGGGATAGAAAAATTATGAACTAAGTACAGTAAATTGGGGGAAATAGCAAGTCCCGTCTGTTCAGATTCCCCTGGTGTCTTAGAGATCAGAATGCCCCTTTCATCCGTATAGGAAGGGAACCACGCACATGATGGTTTCATGGCTTGGGAGCAGCTCAGAAGGACAACCTGTTTCTTAAATTCCTTCAGCTCAAAATATTCAATATGGCAAGGTGCCACACTTTGGGGTGACGTATCCTGAGCCGTGACACTGGACAATTATTTGCAGAAAATATTACATTGGGAGTTCCCTGATAGCTCAGTTGGTAAAGAATCTGCCTGCAATGCAGGAGACCCCAGTTCAATTCCTATGTCAGGAAGATCCCCTGGAGAAGGGATAGGCTACCCACTCCAGTATTCTTGGGCTTCCCTTATGGCTCAGCTGGTAAAGAATCCATCTGCAGTGTTGGATACCTCGGTTCAATCCCTGGGTTGGGAAGATCCCCTGGGGAAGGGAAAGGCTACCCCACTCCAGTATTCTGGCCTGGAGAATTCCATGACTGTATGGGGTCACAAAGAGTCAGACAGGACTGAGCGACTTTCACTTTCATTATTACATCAGACTGTAAACAAAGGATCTACAGTCAAAATGTTAGATATTAAAAATTGTTGAAGAAACAGTTCAATTTTTCTTTTGTGTTATAACTATGTATTTATTTCTCACTTTGTTTCCTGGCATAATTATATAGCCAAAGTTGAGTAAATAAAAATTCTCAGACTGTAAACAAAGCATCTACAGTCAAATTGTTAGATATTAAAAATTGTTGAAGAAATAGTTCAATTTTTCTTTTGTGTTATAACTATGTATTTATTTTTCACTTTGTTTCCTGGCATAATTATATAGCCAAAGTTGAGTAAATAAAAATTCTCACTACCTAGATTTCTTTTTGTTTCATTTCATGACATTGCTGGAAATTATTTGGTCATATTGAGGGGGGTGTGTGTGTGTGTGTTAGTTGCTCAGTCATGTATGACTCTTTGTGACCCCATGGACTGTAGCCTGCCAGGTTCCTCTGTCTATGGAATTCACCAGGCAATAATACTGGACTTGGTTGACATTCCTTGCTCCAGGGGATCTTCCTGACTTGGAGATCGAACCCACGTCACATGTCTCCTGCATTATCAGGCAGGTTCTTTACCACTAGTGGACCTGGGAAAGTGAAATGAAAGTGAAAGTCACTCAGTCGTGTCCGGCTCTTTGCAGCCCCATGGACTATACAGTCATGGGATTCTCCAGGCCAGAATACTGGAGTGGGGTAGCCTTTCCCTTCCCCAGGGGATCTTCCCAACCCAGGGATCGAACCCAGGTCTCCCACACTGCAGACGGATTCTTTACCAGCTGAGCCACAAGGGAAGCCCAAGAATACTGGAGTGGGTAGCCTATCCCTTCTCCAGGGGATCTTCCCTACCCAGGAATTGAACAGGGGTCTTTTGCAGTGCAGGCAGATTCTTTACCAACTGAGCTTTCAGGGAAGCTCCTTTTTAAAACTTGTTAAAGACTAAGTTAAATAAAAAGTCTTCTTAGCTGTGTAAGGATAAACAAGAGACAGAGACAGGAAGAGACTCTCCACTTGTCCCAAGAGATATTGAGGAGGAGATTACTAAGAATCAGTCTAGTCCAGGTGTCAATGTACTAGTACACCATTCCCATCCACACAGGGACCACCCAGATAATGTTACAGAGGAAAAACTTTTCTCTCCCCTCTTAGGTTTCTTAGTGAGGCCTGTGAATTAAACTGACAAAAGATATATTAATAGGAAGAAAGGTTATTTCTCATGCACACAAGGACCTCACAGAAAAGAAATGAAAGCCTAGTAGTTAAGCCTGGAAATTATATATCATTTTAACAAAGAGCAATAAGTTAAGGAGAAGTGACTAAACCAAAAAAAGGTGAGTGATTGTGCTTTAAAAAAATAATATTTATTTATTTATTTGGCTGTGCTGAGTCTTGGCTGCAGCATGTGGGATCTAGTTCCCTGACCAGGGATCGAACCCGGGATCCCTGCATTGGGAGCATGGAGTCTCGGGCACTGGACCCTAGGGAAGTTCCAATGATTGTGCTTTTGTAGATAATACATTGAGGAAATTTAACTAGAAAATTTAGTGTGGTAGATAAGAATTGTTTAGTAAGTGCTATGGTCTGAATGTGTCCCCTCAAAATTCATACACTAAGATAGTATTAGGAGAGGGGGCCTTGACGGGGTGGGCAATGGCACCCCACTCCGGTACTTTTGCCTGGAAAACCCCATGGATGGAGGAGTCTGGTAGGCTGCAGTCCATGGGGTCGCTAAGAGTTGGACATGACTGAGCGACTTCCCTTTCACTTTTCACTTTTATGCATTGGAGAGGGAGATGGCAACCCACTCCGGTGTTCTTGCCTGGAGAATCCCAGGGACAGGGGAGCTTGATGGGAGGCCGTCTATGGGGTCACGCAGAGTTGGACACGAAGTGAAGTGACTTAGCAGTAGGTAAGGAAGCAGAGCCCTCATGGGTAGGGTTAGAGCTCTTATAAAGAGAGGTACAGAGAAATGCCTTCCTTGCCCTTTCTGCCTTTGAGGACACAGCAAGGTGCCAGCTATGAACCAGGAAAAGGGCCCTCATCAGAATACCACCATGCTGCCAACCTAATTTTGGGTTTCCCAGTCTCCAGAAGTGTGAGAAATACTTGTCTGTTTGTCAGCTGCACAGTCCGTGGTCTGTTACAGCAGCATGAATAGACCAAGAAGGCAGGTTTATTATGCAGACTCAGGTCAGCGCCATCTTCAGTACTAAGAGTCATTATTCCCTTCCTGGTGCACGAACGGGAGGCACCTGTACAACTGGAAGATTTACGCCTTGCTTTTAGGCAGAAAGAGGGAGGGCAGAGTTCCTCCTGTGCCTGCTACTTCTTAACTGCTTTCAAGCAAAATAATCCTTACCCCTGGTGGCTCAGAGGTTAAAGCGCCTGCCTCCAACGCAGGAGACCCAGGTTCGATCCCTGGGTCGGGAAGATCCCCTGGAGAAGGAAATGGCAATCCATTCCAGTATTCTTGCCTGGAGAATCCCATGGACAGAGAAGCCTAGTAGGTTACAGTCCACGGGGTTGCAAAGAGTCGGACACGACTGAGCGACTTCACCTTCGCCTATGCCAAAGGGCATATTCTAGGTTGGCTTATGCTGATCCCTCTCAGTTACCTCATGGGCTCATGTGTCTGTCCCTGGATTTATTCTGTGTTGGAGTTCTCTGTGGTTTAGTCGCTAAGTCGTGTCTGACTCTTGTGATCTCATGGATGGTAACTTGCCAGACCCTCTGTCCATGAAATTTTTCCAGCAAGAATACTGGAGTAGGTTGTCATTTCCTTCTCCAGAGGATCATCCTGACCCAGGGATCAAACCTGAGTCTTGAACCCAAGTCTCCTGCACTGCAGGCAGATTCTTTACTGTGGAGCCACAGAGAAGCCCCTGGAGATCTCTGTACTCCATTTAATTTTTTTCTTTTTAAATCTTCCAGATGTATAACTCTATACCTATTAAACAAGAACTCCCATTTTTGTTGTGATCCCCCCACTGCACCACATAGCTTGCAGGATCTTAGTTTCTCAGCCAGGGATTGAACCCAGGCTACAGCAGTGAAAGTACTGGGTCTTAACCACTGAACTGCAAGGGAACTCCCATGTGTGCGTGTGAATTTTTAAAAGAAATTTCAACTGACAGTTTAGGTAGAGGGAGGACCCCTGGCTAAGTAACCGGCATGGGGAAGGGCAATGTGAGGGGTGAGGGAACCAACATCACACAGTGCCCATGGAGATAGAAAGGACGAAACGAGCAGATCCGACAGGGGAAGCCTGATTTGCCAGGTACAGCAGTCTTCCAGGTGGAGTTGTTGGAGGGGCTAAAAAGAGGCCGAGATTGCTATTTCTTTCAGCATTTGCAGATGCTTGGTGTCCTCATCCTGAAACGTCCATGGAATGAGAGCTAGTTAAAGCTTTATCACTGTGCTGTCAATGTCATGACTGACACCTGACACCCACAGTCATTTTTTAAAATAATAACATTTTTCAATTGAGTAGTATGCTTATCATAAAAAGATTCAGAAAATGCAAAAGAGCATAAAATGAGAATTCATCTTTAGCTTCACCATTTCGAGAAATCAAAGCCTTGGAATTTTGGCATAATTCTTTATTTTAAAAATGTTTATGTGAGATTAGATTGTACTTACAGTTTTATAACCTGCCCACTTCGCTTACTCCAGAAGCATTTTCCATGTCATTATAGGTGACTCAAAAATGCGCTTTTTAAATGACTGCATAATATCACAATCTACAGATGTTCTATGTTCGATATAGGATACAGGATGCTCGGGGCTGGTGCTCGGGGATGATCCAGAGAGAGGAAATGGGGTGGGATGTGGGAGAGGGATTCAGGATTGGGATCTCATATACACCCATGGTGGATTCATGTCAATGTATGGCAAAACCAATACGGTATTGTAAAGAAAAATAAAGCAAAAATTAAAAAATAAAATAAAATAAAATAAATAAATAAATAAATAAAAAATAAAGATGGCAACTTTACTGCCATCCTAGAACACAAAAATTGCAGTACTGTCAAACCTGTCTTCAAAGTAATTTCCAAAACATCTTATACTGACACAAAGTTCTATCAAGTTTGATACCAAAAATGAGCACATTTTCAGAAATATTAAAATGAAATATAAAACCTTAGCACAGGCTTTTAGACAAATAGAATCTGGTATTATCTGTCAACAAACAACTTAGAAAACTTTTTCCTAGAATTAAATAATAATTTGATGTGTTATCTACTATATTTGTAGCAGTATAATTACAATAATGAGATGTATTTAATATAATGAGACTTTATATTTTGAAAAGGTTAAGTCATGGCAAACATGCTATTTGGTGGGGCCTAGCTATTAAGCCATTTAATATTTTCCATTTAAATGTTATGAGCAAAGGAAGCAAAGTGGAGAGAAATGTTGAATTACAAGCATATTGAAATGGAATAATGAGAACTTCTCTATCATCTTCCAGAATTAATTAGCAACAGAGCTGCAAGTTTTTAGCTTCAGTTAGATTCATGAACCCTCTCCAGTGAAGGCAAATTTATGGCATTTTAAAGCATAATTTAAAAAGCATACTTAATATTTTATTTTCTTTCCTATCATATTAGCTGTCAAAATACTGTAATAAAATCACACTTAGAATTTACCTGGAAAAAAAAAAAAGAACCACTCCAAATTATTATTGTGTAGGAAAGCACATAAGGGTGATCCATGCAAAGACCAGGACACCTGTGGCCAAAACAGAACTTGGAAAGGGGACTGAAGAAAGTACCCATTAGGAGAAAAAGTAGATTGATTAACATTGCACTTTAAGATAAAGAGCCCAGACCTTAGAAAGGCATGGACCACACATGTTCTAGAATTCTTTCCTCTCTAGGATAGAAATGCTCAATTTTGTGTTTAGTCACTTGTTTCAGAAAAGTAGAACATACCACATACTGACTGCAAAACACTGGGCATTAGGAAAACCTGGTTTTCTGATTCCATCTGCTCGCTCACTGACCAGCTGAATGACTTTAAAGTTTCTGAAATTCTTTAAGCCCTGATTTTCTTATCTGGAGAATGGGGATAATGATACTATCTATATCATGGTGTTGTGAGTTTTCTATGACATATATAAAGCCATATACAGAGTAAGGTCTCAATAAATGTTTATATTATTACTTGCTCTGAATTCCCAAGGTGCTCTTCACTTACACAATCTGTAAATGAAGTGCTTTTATTGTTCATACACTATGTGACAGGGACCACAGTTACCGCCTCAAAATCCATTCCTTTCTTCTTTCTTATTATCAGAACCACAATTTTATTTAGCAAATAAGTATTGTTGTTGTATTCAGATAAATCAGATAAAGGTCTCAGTTTCCACAGATGCTGAGAATGACCATTAAGACTTATGCAGAAAACATGGGCTGGGGCTTCAAGGAAAGCTAGCTCTGCTTTGGAGGTATACTTTGGAAGGCAACAAGATGACTGAAGATTCAGCAGCTCTTTAGGAGCTATAAGGGAAGGAAAAGTACCGGAGAGATGTTACAAAAAGCCTATACTCCTAGAGACCTCAGTCTTGAAATTCTTGAGGCACTAAGTGCCAGCAATCTTCTACCTCCAAACTTATTGCTTATTAGAAATATAAGCCTTTATGTGTCTGGGTCACTACTACTTTGAGTTTGTTGCTGTCATATTTTACCAAATCAAGTGATAACTCACATACACCAACACCATGCTAAAATCCCTGAAAAATACTGACGACTTCATTACTCAAGGTATCATTATAATCATAATAAAGTCTCATTGTATGAGGTAAACTGAGTAAGTCTGTCTTGAAACAAACAAAAAAACTCTGAGAAGTTACCTGACAGTGCCGTAAAGATGAAACGGAAAGAAAGAAAGCACATAAAGTGACTTGCCTAATAGAGTCCCTGGTATGTGTGACTATTTGGTTTGTAGTGGCTGACATTACAGGGCTATCACAAAGGGAATCAAGCTACAGACAACTTTGCCTTGTCCTTGAAGTAGAAAGTAGGGACAATTATTTTTATAACTCATCAGTTGACATTTTATATTACTGTTTTTCAATCTGATGTATTCAATAGGATTTCAGCTCAAGAGTGATTGAGAAGACCCAGTGGCTAAGACTCTACACTCCCATTGCAGAGGGCCTGGGTTCAATCCCTGATCAAGGAAATAGAATCCCACATGCCTCTACTAAGAGTCTGTACGTTGCAACTAAAGACCCCACATGCTGCAATCAAGACTGGAGATCCCATGTGCCGCAAATAAGACCTGGCACAGCCAAATAAATAAATAAAAATATCAAACATGTTTTTTTAAAAAACAGTGATTGAGAAGGCCAGGCATAAAGGAGGGTCAATAGACTTCCTGAGACTGGAAGCTCAGAAGAAGTAACTTTGTACTCAGAGGATATCAGGCAACAATCTATCATCTCCTGATGTGTTTCTGGGCTATGAGAGAAATCACATCACTGTACCCTGAACTGACTGTGTCATGGTTCAATGTCTAGGTACGATGTGTGTTCAGAAAAGCACAGCTGTGCCTGGTCCTGAGACAGTGGCTTATCATTGCCTGTTTCTTTACTCCTATTTGCTGGTCATACAACCAGCACATCACAACATAGAACAGGAACGAACTCAGTAGCTCTGTGTATTTTTGAACAGTGGAAACATCTACAAGGATTGTCTTCCCAATCTACAGTGCCCAATGTGATTAACAGATGACTCTGAAACTTTCAGATGAACTGTCATTGCCAAAACCCTAAGTGAAGTCACAATTTATACTTTTTATAAAAATTCTCTGAGGAGAATTTTTTTTTATTGGGTTAGTCTGTTTTAGCATTATATTCTTTTTATTTAAACTGTAAAAGAGCAATAAAATGCCAGAGACCGCTCCCAGGTAATGTATATTTATCTTGTCTTAAGCTTATTCTCATTGGATTTAGGAGACAGGCCTCTCTGAAAATTACTGATTATGTCATGAGACATTTTTTGTGAAGCCATAGTGTCCAAAATGCTGTGCAAAACACATAAGAGATAAGATTACTGCTTTCTCAGCATTTTGTCCTGCTTATCCAAACAGTGGCCTAATTTAAGTGGAAGGAAACATTTTCTACAGCAGTCATTCATAGTTAGGGTCATACAGAGATAGTGTAAGAATTGGTAACTGCATTCTGATGTCATAAATTGTTTTATGATGTTAAAAAAAAAGCTAACAATTCTGTGGTATATATAGGAATCACACCTAAATCAAAGAGATTATGTTACCTCCATACAGTGGAGTCTTCTGCAGGTGAGAAAGGAATAAAGAATTTCTCTATAACACTTCCTAACACCATACACAAAGATAAAATGGATTAAAGACCTAAATGTAAGATGAAAAACTATAAAACTCTTATAGGAAAATATAGTCAGAGTACTCAATGACATAAATCAAGGCAAGATCCTCTATGACCACATCCTAGAGTAATAGAAATAAAAACAAAAATAAACAAGTGGGACCTGATTAAACTTAAAAACTTTTGCACAAGACGCTCGGAACTGCCGACTGGGTAGCTACCCGTTGAGGGCCGGCGGCGTGAGCAGAGTGGGGTCAGGTGGGGCCGAGCCGGGCCGGGGCCTTGTGGGGGCCGGGCAGGGGCCGGGCCGGCGGACAGCGGGACGGGCTGCACCGTGAGCGCCGAGGACAAGGCTGCGGCCGAGCACTCCAAGATGATCGACAAGAACCTGTGGGAAGACGGTGAGAAGGCGGCGCGGGAGGTGAAGTTGCTGCTCTTGGGTGCTGGGGAGTCAGGGAAGAGCACCATTGTAAAGCAGATGAAGATCATCCACGAGGATGGCTACTCGGAGGAGGAGTGCCGACAGTACTGGGCTATCGTCTATAGCAACACCATCCAGTCCATCATGGCCATTGTCAAAGTTAAAGTTAGTTGAAAGTTAAGTTGCTCAGTCGTGTCCGACTCTTTGCGACCCCAAGGACTGTAGCCCACCAGGCTCCTCCATCCATGGGATTCTCCAGGCAAGAATACTGGAGTGGGTTGCCATTTCCTTCTCCAGGGGATCTTCCCGACCCAGGGAGAGAACCCAGGTCTCCCGCATGGCAGGCAGACGCTTTAACCTCTGAGCCACCAGGGAAGTCGCCATTGTCAAAGCCATGGGCAATCTGCAGATTGACTGCCGACTCCTCCCGCGCGGACGACGCCAGGCAGCTGTTCGCGCGCTCGTGCACGGCTGAGGAGCAGGGCGTGCTGCCTGAGGATCTGTCCGGCGTCATCCGGAGGCTCTGGGCTGACCACGGGGTGCAGGCCTGCTTTGGCCGCTCGCGGGAGTACCAGCTCAACGACTCTGCCGCCTACTACCTGAACGACCTGGAGCGCATCGCCCAGAGCGACTACATCCCTACGCAGCAGGACGTGCTGCGGACTCGAGTGAAGACCACGGGCATCGTGGAGATGCACTTCACCTTCAAAGACCTACACTTCAAGATGTTTGACGTGCGCGGCCAGCGGTCTGAGCGGAAGTGGATCCACTGCTTTGAGGGCGTCACAGCCATCATCTTCTGTGTAGCTCTGAGCGCCTATGACCTGGTGCTCGCCGAGGACGAGGAGATGGTGAGAGGCCCAGAGGCCACGGGCAAGGGAGGGCAGGGGGAGGCGTGGGGGGTAGCTGGTGCTGAAAGCGCTGTCCTGCCCCCAGAACCGCATGCACGAGAGCATGAAGCTGTTTGACAGTATCTGCAACAACAAGTGGTTCACAGACACGTCCATCATCCTCTTCCTCAACAAGAAGGACCTGTTCGAGGAGAAGATCATCCACAGCCCCCTCACCATTTGCTTCCCTGAGTATACAGGTGTGGGGTCTGGGCCTCTGGGGAGGAGCTGGTGGTGACCAGGTGGCCCACGGGTGCCCCCCACTGGACAGGAGGGTAAACTGCGGGACACTCACACAGCTGGTGCTTCACAGGCTTACACACTTGTGTCTGTACACCCTAGGGCCCTTTTTAACACACTCGGGCATGTACCCCATACACGTCACTGGGCATCGTCCCTAACACAATAAGGTGCCCCTCTTTGCACACTCAGATGTGCCTGTGCACTCTCATAGTTGTCACACACCCAGGCTTGTTGGTTCACACGCACAGAACCCTGTCTGGACTCGTGGGATGGGCCCGCCTGCCCACGTAGCACGAGGCCTCACCATTTTGCCTACCCGCCCAGGGGCCAACAAGTACGACGAGGCAGCCAGCTACATCCAGAGCAAGTTTGAGGACCTGAACAAACGCAAGGACACCAAGGAGATCTACACACACTTCACGTGCGCCACCGACACCAAGAACGTGCAGTTCGTGTTTGACGCCGTCACTGACGTCATCATCAAGAACAACCTGAAGGACTGCGGCCTCTTCTGAGGGGCAGCGGGGCCTGGCAGGATGGTGAGCCGGGGGGCGGGCCGGTAGGGCCGGGGTGGGCCACTGAGCCCGGCCAAGAGGCAGGGAGGGCCAGACTGTCCAGCCGGGGGTGGCGAGCTCGGACCCCGGGAGAGACCAGAGTGCGGGGCATGGGGGGCGCAGTGTGTTGAGTTGGGAGGGTGACAGGGTAAGGCACCGAGAACGGGGCACAGGGAGGCCCGGCGGTCCAGACAGTAGAAGCATCGGGCTGTGTCCTGGGACAGAACTGGAGGGCTGTCCCCATTTTCCTTGGCTAAAACTCAGGTTCCCACCCACAAGGCCACCGGCCTGGCCTGAAGGATCGAGATGACAGGAGGGGCCCAGCCGCCCTCCACTCAGCACGACCAGCTCTGTGCTCACCTCATGTCTTTCCCTCGGACCCAGCTGAGGGTCTGGGGCTGAGGCTGGCCTCACCAGCCCTGGGAGCGGTGGGTGGGGAGGGTTCTGCCAGAGCTCCAGTCTCCCCTCCCATTCATTCTTGAACAGGGGTTACAGTGTGTGTGTAACCCAGCAACACACACCGGCCACCATGTTCCTGGTAACAAGTGGGTGGGGAAACTGGAGAAGGGTCATCGTCTAGGGAGGCGGGCAGAGCGACCCACACTGGCTACCTCCCTCCCGACCCACGCCCTGACTGTCCCCCACCTCCAGGGCCACCGCCGACTCTGCTACCCCAGCCCCTGAGGAAGACGGGGGCAAGAGGACCACGCTCCCCGCCTGTCCCCCTGGCCGCTTTTCCCCTTCTTTCCTCTCTGTTCTTGGCTCCCCGCCGTCAGCCCTCAGCTCCAGAGACTTGGGGGAGGGGCTGCCACAGGCCTCCCTGTTTGAAGCCTGCCCTTGTCCCAGGTGCAGGGAGTGCCCTAGCCCCTCCTGGCCTCCATTCTGGTTTTAACCATTGTTTTGTTCTGTGATGGGGGAGGGGAGCCCATGCTGAGTCTCCCACGGCCTGTGTTTGGAGGGGCACCCACTTCTCCAGCCTGGGACCCCTGGCTTTGCCCAACACCAGCCCCTGACCCAACCCGAGTCCAAATGTTTACAGGGAGCCTCCTGCCCACCCCCACAACCCGCCCCCACCCCCAAACCACTCGGAGGCCCCAAAGGAAAAAGCACAAGAAGCATGAGACGCCACCATTCCTGAAGACCACAGTCCACTTGCTCATTCTCCTAGCTTTTTATTATTATTATTTTAAAAAAATTAGAAAGTCAAAGGGGGGGGGAGAGAAAACTGCAAACCTAGAAAACTTTTTACAAAAAACTATTTAAAACTGTCAGATCCTGACCAGCACCCACCCAACCCCTTTCTGGTGATTCCATGCCTTGAGTGTGTCTACGTGTTTACACCCATCCCTCTGCTGGTTGCCCCCTGTGCGGGTGGCACCTCAGTTCCAGACAACTGCCAAGGTCACTGAGGGCCCCACCCCAGTGGCCCTGGGCCCTGACTCCTTTAACCTAAATGTAGCTCCTAAGCGCTAACCTAGGAACCAGTCGCTGCCTGCTGAGGGGCCACGCCCCTCATGCCCTCGCCCCAGGCCTGGGTCCTTCAGCGTTGAACACTTCCTTGCTTTTTTCACATGTTTTATGAAATTGTTCACCTGGTTTGAAATAATAAAACGTAGAAAGAAAAAAAGAAACTTTTGCACAGCAAAGGAAACTATGCTGCTGCTGAGTCGCTTCAGTCGTGTCCGACTCTGTGCGACACCATAGACAGCAGCCCAACAGGCTTCCCCGTCCCTGGGATTCTCCAGGCAAGAATACTGGAGTGGGTTGCCATTTCCTTCTCCAATGCATGAAAGTAGAAAGTGAAAGTGAAGTCACTCAGTCGTGTCCGACTCTAGCGACCCCATGGACTACAGCCTACCAGGCTCCTCCATCCATGGATTTTCCAGGCAAGAGTACTAGAGTGGGGTGCCATTGCCTTCTCCGAAAGGAAATTGTAGGCAAGGTGAAAAGACAACCCTCAGAATGTGAGAAAATAGTAGCAAATGAAACAAATGACAAAGGATTAACTTCCAAAATATACAAGCAGCTCATACAACTCAGTACCAGAAAAACAAACAACCCAATCAAAAAGTGGAAAAAAGACCTAAACAGACATTCCTCTAAAGAAAACATACAGATGGCTAACAAACACATGAAAAGATATTCAATGTCACTCATTATTAGAGAAATGCAAATGAAAACTACAATGAGCTATCACCTCACACCAGTTAGAATGGCCATCATCAAAAAGTTTACACAAAATAAATGCTGAAGAGGGTGTAGAGAAATGGAATGCTCTTGCACCGTTGGTGGGAACGTAAATTGATACAGCCACTATGGAAGATGGTATGGAGGTTCCTTAAAAAACTAGTAATAAAACCACCATATGACCCAGCAATCCCACTCCTAGGCATCTGAGGAAACCAAAATTGAAAAAGACACATGTATCCCATTGTTCACTGCAGCATTATTTACAATAGCTAGAACATGGAAGCAACCTAGTTGTCCATCAACAGATGAATGGATAAAGAAGTTGTAGTACATATATATAATGGAATATTCAGTTCAGTTCAGTCGCTCAGTCGTGTCTGACTCTTTGCAACACCATGGACTGTAGCACGATAGGCCTCCCTGTCCATCACCAACTCCCGGAGTTTACTCAAACTAATGTCCATCGTGTTGGTGATGTCATCTTATCGTCTGTCATCCCCTTCTCCTCCTGCCCTCAATCCTTCCCAGAATCAGGGTGTTTTCACATGAGTCAATTCTTTGCATCAGGTGGCCAAAGGATTGGAGTTTCAGCTTCAACATCAGTCCTTCCAATGAACACTCAAGACTGACTTCTTTTAGGATGGACTGGTTGGATCTCCTTGCAGTCCAAGGGACTCTCAAGAGTCTTCTCCAACTCCACAGTTCAAAAGCATCAATTCTTCATTGCTCAGCTTCCTTTATAGTCCAACTCTCACACCCATACATGACCATTGGTAAAACCATAGCCTTAACTAGACGGACCTTTGTTGGCAAAGTGATGTCTCTGCTTTTTAATATGCTGTCTAGGTTGGTCATAACTTTCCTTCCAAGGAGTAAGCGTCTTTTAATTTCAAGGTTGCAGTCACCATCTGCAGTGATTTTGGAGCCCCCCCAAAATAAAATCTGTCACTGTTTCCACTGTCTCCACGTCTATTTGCCGTGAAGTGATAGAACCAGATACCATGATCTTTGTTTTCTGAATGTTGAGCTTTAAGCCAACTTTTTCGCTCTCCTCTTTCACTTTCATCATGAGACTCTTTAGTTCTTCTTCACTTTCTGCTATAAGGGTGGTGTCATCTGCACATCTGAGGTTATTGATATTTCTTCTGGCAACTTGATTCCAGCTTTTACTTCATCCAGCTCAGCATTTCTCATGACGTACTCTGCATATAAGTTAAATAAGCAGGGTGACACCATCCAGCCTTGATGTATTCCTTTCCTGATTTGGAACCAGTCTGTTGTTCCATGTCCAGTTCTAACTGTTGCTTCCTGGGAACAACAGGTTTCTCAAGAGGCAGGTCAGGTGGTCTGGTATTCCCATCTCTTTCAGAATTTTCCAGTTTATTGTGATCCAGTCAAAAGCTTTGGCATAGTCAATAAAGCAAGGAATAAAGGAAGCTCTCTTGCTTTTTCCATGATCCAGAGGATGTTGGCAATTTGATCTCTGGTTCTTCTGCCTTTTCTAAAACCAGCTTGAACATCTGGAAGTTCATGGTTCACGTATTGCTGAAGCCTGGCTTGGAGAATTTTGAGCATTACTCTACTAGTGTGCATTGGAGAAGGAAATGGCAACCCACTCCAGTGTTCTTGCCTGGAGGATCCCAGGGACGGCAGAGCCTGGTGGGGTGCCGTCTGTGGGGTCGCACACAGTCAGGCAAGACTGAAGTGACTTGGAAGCAGCAGCAGCTACTAGTGTGTGAGATAAGTAGCAGCAGCTACTATTGTGCGGTAGTTTGTGCATTCTTTGGCATTCTTTCTTTGGGTCCATACCATTTCTGTCCTTTATTGAGCCCATCTTTGTATGAAGTATTCCCTTGGTATCTCTAATTTTCTTGAAGAGATCTATAGTCACCCATAAAAAAGAACACCTTTGAGTCAGTTCTAATAAGGTGGATGAACCTAGAACCTATTATACAGACTGAAGTAAGCCAGAAAGAGAAAGATAGATATCATATTCTAACACATATATACGGAATCTAGAAAAATGGTACTGAATTATTTATTTACAGAGCAGCAGTGGAGAAACAGACATAGAGAATAGACTTATGGACATGGGGAGAGGGGAGGAGAGGGTGAGATGTATGGAAAGAGTAACATGGAAACTTACATTAGCATGTGTAAAATAGATAGCCAAAGAGGAATTTGCTGTATGGCTCAGGAAACTCAAACAGGGGCTCTGTATCAACCTGGAGGGGTGGGATGGAGAGGGAGATGGGAGGGAGTTTCAAAAGGGAGGGGATCTATGTATATCTATGGCTGATTCATGTTGAGGTTNTGAGATGTATGGAAAGAGTAACATGGAAACTTACATTAGCATGTGTAAAATAGATAGCCAAAGAGGAATTTGCTGTATGGCTCAGGAAACTCAAACAGGGGCTCTGTATCAACCTGGAGGGGTGGGATGGAGAGGGAGATGGGAGGGAGTTTCAAAAGGGAGGGGATCTATGTATATCTATGGCTGATTCATGTTGAGGTTTGACAGAAAACAAAAAATTCTGTAAAGCAATTATCCTTCAATTAAAAAATAAAGAAATTTTAAAAGAAAAGAGAGGAAAAAAAAGAAAAGAATTTCTCTATATACTGATATGGAGTATTCAGCAAGATAATTTCAGTAAATTAAAATAAAATAAAATAAAAAATTGATGGGTCCAAAACTGTGTTACAGTATACTGCTTCTTCAGTATGTGTTGGGCTATATTCTTCTGGCCTACAAGGCCTGCACTTCCTCAGCTTCAAGACCAAAGAAAGAGCCCAGAATCAGCAGCAGAGACATCAGTGGTCTAATGGATGGGGGAACTTACATATCTGAGGCAAGGTCTTGGAGCAACATTCCACGGTGTGCTGCAGATGGTGGGCAGGATATGGTGGCAGTCTTCATTCCCAGGGGAAGGGAAGATTGCCAGTTTTGGGAGAATTGATGTCAGTCGGCTCCTTCAGTTCAGTTGCTCAGTCATGTCTGACTCTGAGACACCACAGACTGCAGCATGCCAGGCTTCCCTGTCCATCACCAACTCCCAGAGCTTGCTCAAATCCATTGAGTCAGTAATGCCATCCAACCAACTCATCCTCTATTGTCCCCTTCTCCTGCCTTTAATCTCTGCCAGCATCAGGGTCTTTTCCAAGGAGTCAGTTCTTTGCATCAGGTGGCCAAAGTATTGGAGTTTCAGCTTCAGCATCAGTCAACTCCCAGAGCTTGCTCAAATCCATTGAGTCAGTAATGCCATCCAACCAACTCATCCTCTATTGTCCCCTTCTCCTGCCTTTAATCTCTGCCAGCATCAGGGTCTTTTCCAAGGAGTCAGTTCTTTGCATCAGGTGGCCAAAGTATTGGAGTTTCAGCTTCAGCATCAGTTCTTCCAATGAATATTCAGGACTGACTTCCTTTAGTTACCAGAGAAACCAGCAGAGGTGCCTGTTCATAATTACCCTTTGATAAGAACAATCTCTAACTTGGGCCTGGGGCAAGCATGTAGGAAGGTCAGTCATGTGAGTCATAGATGAAGCAGGCACTGGTCAGACAGAGGATGTACAGAGAGCAAAGAACAGCCATCTTGAACGGTCTGACCATACAGTAAAATAGGGCATGTGTGTATGTATGTATCTGTATGTGTGTGTGTGTATCTATATATTGACAAAGAGGCCTCACTTGACCACACTTTATTCCATTTCACCTGAACCCTCTCTTCAACAAGGATTCGTTTTACAAAATCTTGTTTTAGCAAGAATCTGCCAAGTCAGTTTAAGAGAACTCCTCACAGTGCTGTTCCTGATACATATGCTAAATTAGTAGCCTCTTTCTCAACCACTCCCCAAATTTAAATAGTTTCCAAGCTTTTGGAATATACCCCTAGGTCTCATTTCAAGGCCCTAGATTCATGGCGGGATTTTTCACCCTCCCTTGAGAAAGAAAACGTCTTTCACATCTTTTTTTTTAAATTGAGATTTAGCTGACTGTGTTAATCTCTGCTATTCAGCAAAGTGCCCAACCCCTACAGTCGCTCAGTCGTGTCTGACTCTGTGACACCATGGACTGCAGCACGCCAGGCCTCCCTGTCCATCACCAACTCCCGGTTGGCGGGATTTTTCACCCTCCCTTGAGAAAGAAAACGTCTTTCACATCTTTTTTTTTAAATTGAGATTTAGCTGACTGTGTTAATCTCTGCTATTCAGCAAAGTGCCCAACCCCTACAGTCGCTCAGTCGTGTCTGACTCTGTGACACCATGGACTGCAGCACGCCAGGCCTCCCTGTCCATCACCAACTCCCGGAGTCCACCCAAACCCATGTCCATTGAGTCGGTGACGCCATCCAACCATCTCATCCTCTGTAGTCCCCTTCTCCTCCTGCCCTCAATCCTTCCCAGAATCAGGGTCTTTTCAAATGAGTCAGCTCTTCGCATCAGGTAGCCAAAGTATTGGAGTTTCAGCTTCAACATCAGTCTTTCCAATGAATATTCAGGACTGATTTCCTTTAGGATGGACTGGTTGGATCTCCTTGCAGTCCAAGGGACTCAACAAAATTCTTCTCCAACACCACAGTTCAAAAGCATCAATTCTTCATTGTTCAGCTTTCTTTATAGTCCGGACACTTCAAATTTTAGTTAAGTGTATAGAGCAGCAATCCCCAAGTTTTTTGGCACCTGAGACGAGTTTCACGGAAGACACTTTTTCCATAGACCAGGGTAGGGGTGGAGGGAAGGTTTCAGAATGGTTCAAGAGCATTACATTTATTATCTACTTTATTTCTATTATTATTACATTGTTGAGGTGAGGTGAGGTGAAGTCGCTCAGTCGTGTCCAACTCTTTGCGACCCCATGGACTGTAACCCATTAGGCTTCTCTGTCCATGGGATTCTCCAGGCAAGAATACTGGAGTGGATTGCCATTTCCTTCTCCAGGGGATCTTCCCGACCCAGGGATCGAACCCGGGTCTCCCGCATTGGAGGCAGACGCTTTAACCTCTGAGCCACCAGGGAAGCCCTATTACATTGTTATATATAACGAAATAATCAAACAACTCACCATCACTTGCCACTCACTAGGGTTTTGACAACCCAGAAACTAATCCCATCACCATAAAATCCAAGACTTTGAACCACGTAGCAGAGCAGTCCTGCTGGGTCCCCTTACCTTGCTGTTCTCCATCTGGGTGTCCCTTCCTAATAAAGTCTCTTGCTATGTCAGCACATGTCTCCTTGTGCAATTCATTTCTGAGTATTAGACATGAGCCCACTCACAGGCCCTGGAAGGGGTCACCTTTCCTGCAACACTTAGTTCTTTGATTGAAGAGTATCAGAGAATTGCTGCTAAGTCGCTTCAGTCATGTCCGACTCTGTGCGACCCCATAGATGGCAGCCCACCAGGCTCCCCTGTCCCTGGGATTCTCCAGGCAAGAACACTGGAGTGGGTTGCCATTTCCTTCTCCAATGCATGAAAGTGAAAAGCGAAAGTGAAGTCGCTCAGTCGTGTCTGACTCTTTGCGACCCCATGGACTGCAGCCTACCAGGCTCTTCTGTCCATGGGATTTTCCAGGCAAGAGTACTGCAATGGGCTGCCATTGCCTTCTCCATCAAAGAATTGGGGGAATGGAAACCAAGCAGAATGCTGTGGGGCCTTCTAAGGTTCAAAAACCCTTCCAAGCCTCCCATTTCTTATTTGTAAAAAAAAAAAAAAAGGCATTAGTCCCTTAGGCCTTTCCCTGGTTCCAAAAAGCACTCAAGCAGTTACTAATTAGAGAAATGAGGGAAAGCAGAAACAAAAGAAAAGCAGTTAAATAGGAAAAGTAATGATAGGTTAAACAATGTTCATTGATAAAGCAGAATGCTGGTTCCTCTTAAATAAATTTACATAACAATTGGATGCATATCTTTCAATTGTTCAACTGGAGATGGTGACTACTTCTGACTAGACTGTGTAGAGCCCAGACTGGTTGGAATCTGAAGGTTGATGATTAAAATTCCCTAAAGGTCATGCTGTTGCCTCACCACCAACCAATCAGAAGAAAGTCCCCGAGCTTCAACCCTTGCCCCAAATGTTGCCCCCAAAGCTATTCAGGAACTTGGGTCTTTTGAGAAAGAGCTACTCTTCTCTCTGTTTGACTTTGCAATTAATGCTATATTTTCCTTCACCATAGTCTGGTGCCGGTTAAGTTGGCTTTGCTGTGCGGCATGAGAGAATGCAAATTTAGTTCCACAAAAATTGCGGTGATTACTGAGGGAGAGCAAACCTGAGTGAGTATCTTACCCTTGGCACATGGACTCCTTCCTACTTTCGTCACTTGGATCCTCTCCAGCCAAGCCTGGACACGTTTGCCTCACAGACTGTCCTGAGCACTTGCCGCGAACCCGCATCTGCCTATGTGCTTCCGGTCCCACATTCCCGGATGAAGGAAACAAAAGATCCTGCTGTGTAAGACACTTTTGGTAAGAGGTGGGGCGACATCAATGTATTTTTTTGCTACTGGGGTTCCTTGATTGGAATTTTCCTCTTTGGGGGGTTGGTTGTGAGAAGAAAGACATTTAAAAATATATATATTTTGCTGCTGCTAAGTCACTTCAGTCGTGTCCGACTCTGTGCGACCCCATAGACGGCAGCCCACCGGGCTCCCCCGTCCCTGGGATTCTCCGGGCAAGAACACTGGAGTGGGTTGCCATTTCCTTCTCCAGTGCATGAAAGTGAAAAGTGAAAGTGAAGTCGCTCAGTCGTGTCCAACTCTTAGCGACCCCATGGACTGCAGCCTAACAGGTTCCTCCGTCCATAGGATTTTCCAGGCAAGAGTACTGGAGTGGGGTGCCATTGCCTTCTCCTAATAAAGGGCTTTAGGAGCCTTTTAGGAACAAGGCTGCTGCTGCTGCTGCTGCTAGGTAGCTTTAGTCGTGTCCGACATAGATGGCAGCCCACCAGGCTCCCCCGTCCCTGGGATTCTCCAGGCAAGAACACTGGAGTGGGTTGCCATTTCCTTCTCCAATGCATGAAAGTGAAAAGTCAAAGTGAAGTCGCTCAGTCGTATCTGACTCTTAGCGATCCCACGGGCTGCAGCCTACCAGGCTCCTCTGTCCATGAGATTTTCCAGGCAAGAGTACTGGAGTGGGGTGCCATTGTCTTCTCCGATATATATTTTATTCATTTATTTTTTGGCTGTTCTGGGTCTTCACTGCTGCATGGGCTTCTTTTCTCTAGTTGCAGCAAGTGGGGGATGCTCTTTGTTGTGGTGGGTGGGTGTCTCATTGCAGTGGATTCTCTTGTTGTGGAGCCCAGGTTCTAAGTGTGTGGGCTTCAGTAGTTGTGGAGCCCAGACTCATTAGTTGTGGATCATGAATCATGTCTGAATCATCCTGGATCAGGGACTGAACCCACATCCCCTGCATCGGCAGGCGGTTCCTATCCAGTTTACCACCAGGGAAGTCCAGTCATTAGATTTTGAGCAGAGGGCTGCTATTACAGGAAGGGGGCATGGGTGCATGAATTTTGTTACTCCATGAACTGTAGGCTGCCAGGCTCCTCTGTCCATGGGGTTTTTCAGGCAAGAATACTGGAGTGAGTTGCCATTTCCTCCTTCAGGGGATCTTCCAGACCGAGGGAGCCAACCCATGTCTCCTGCACTGTATCAACTAAAAAGATGCACAGCGTGAGAGTTGTAACTTAAGTTCTGTTTGGGGTAAAGATGAGGACTGCAGCCCAAGAGACAGGACCTCAGCTCTGAGAGACTGCTCCAAAGAGACAGTGAGGATCAGTATATAAGATTTTGGTGAAGAGGGAGTTCAATGCAATTAAGAATTTCCTTTACAAAAGGTTTTCTACTAGTCATGAGGAGCTAATGTCACCCTGAAAGGATTTAGTGCTTTTCTAGATATGAGGAGATGCAAGGACTGAGATCATGAAATCAGTCCCTGAAAATATCTAACTATCTAAAGACCTGTTGCACCAGTTTCCCTGGAGCACAGAGTGCCTTACTCTCCACCCTGAATTCCCCTTAGGGAGTGTGGCAGCAGCAGCAGCCCAGGGTTCAACCTTCACAGATTTTGCAGATAAAAAGCCTCTTGATGAAAGTGAAAGAGGAGAGTGAAAAAGTTGGCTTAAAGCTCAACATTCAGAATACGAAGATCATGGCACCTGGTCCCATCACTTCATGGGAAATAGGTGAGGAAACAGTGGAAACAGTGCCAGACTTTATTTTTTTGGGCTCCAGAATCACTGCTGATGGTGACTGCAGCCATGAAATTAGAAGATGCTTACTCCTTGAAAGAAAAGTTATGACCAACCTAGACAGCATTTTCAAAAGCAGAGACATTACTTTGCTGACTAAGGTCCGTCTAGTCAAGGCTATGGTTTTTCCTGTGGTCATGTATGGATGTGAGAGTTGGACTGTGAAGAAGGCTGAGCGCTGAAGAATTGATGCTTTTGAACTGTGGTGTTGGAGAAGACTCTTGAGAGTCCCTTGGACTGCAAGGAGATCCAACCAGTCCATTCTGAAGGAGATCAATCCTGGGATTTCTCTGGAAGGAATGATGCTAAAGCTGAAACTCCAGTACTTTGGCCACCTCATGCGAAGAGTTGACTCATTGGAAAAGACTCTGATGCTGGGGGGGATTGGGGGCAGGAGGAGAAGGGGACGACCGAGGATGAGATGGTTGGATGGCATCACTGACTCGATGGATGTGAGTCTGAGTGAACTCCGAGAGATGGTAATGAACAGGGAGGCCTGGCGTGCTGCGATTCATGGGGTCGCAGAATCGGACATGACTGAACGACTGAACTGAACTGAAATGTCCTTTTTGTCATTTTCCAGTTGTTGGCAAATGCTCTTGGCAAGTACTCATTTGTAGTTGACAATAGGCAGGTAGATTCTTTACTACTGAACCACCTGGGAAGCCCCATAGGAAGGGGGGGACCCTTTCTGAAACAGGTAGGAAGGGGGCAGGGCACAAGCTTTATTTATTTTTTATTTTGGCTGCACTGGGCCTATATTGCAGTGCATGGGCTTTCTTTAGCTGTTGCACTTGGGCTAAGTAGTTGCAGCAGAGGACAACCCTCACAGATCAAAAAGTGGGTGCTGGCCCAATTTCTGTAAGTTCTGCCCCTTTCTTAAAATAGTTTGAATAATCCTCCCACTAATTAGTCTATGAAATTACTAACCAGTAAAAACTAACCATGCCATATTTCGGGGCCACTCTCACTTTCTGAGATGGTCCACACACTGTGGAGTGTGTTTCTCTCTAAATAATTCTACTTCTTACCTATCACTTTGCCTCTCACTGAATTCTTTCTGCAAGGAGACATCAAGAACCTGAGCTTCATTAAGTCCTGAGACCAGGTGTGTGATCTCAGTTAAAAGACTGTGGGTTCAAGTCGATATCCGAGTAGCATGGTTTCATCATTTAAACTGGATTTTTACTCCTGGGTTGAGGAGTTCCTTGGCCATCTGGCACCACTTAAGTGGTAATTGGGAAACTCCCTGCTAGATTGAAGCTTGTTTGCACTTTTGCCTGGAATGGCAGGTAGGAAAGTTTCCATCCTAGCACTAGGGAACTTGCTACCCTTAGAAGTTACCAGACAGGGATCTGCCAGTCTGTCTCTAGTAATATTGGCCATGACTAGAAACAATTCCACCTTGTAGTCCCCTAGCAAGTATTTTGCAAAGCTGGGAGATCTTCAGCTATGTTTCCATGAAATTAAAAAAAAAATTGTATTGATCATAATGCAGCTTAGCTTCAGTACTCCTTGGGATCTGGAGAACAACAGCCCTTTATACTTTAATGACTCTTTATAATACTGTCTTTCAACTAGAAATGTCTTGTAAAAGGGAAATAAAATGGGATGAAATTCCGTATGCATAGGCTTCTTTGGCTATTATATCAAAGTGAAAGTGTAGTCACTCATTTGTGACCCCATGGATGGTAGCCCACCAGGCTCCTCTGTCCATGGGATTCTCCAGGCAAGAACGCTGGAATGGGTTGCCATATCCTCCTCCAGGGGATCTTCCCAATCCAGGGACTGAACCCAGGTCTCCCGCATTGCAGGCAGATTCTTTACCATCTGAGCCACCAGAGAAGCCCTATATCAAAGTGAGCCTTTTGGAATTGGTTTGGCTTTCCTCTTGGATGTTTGAGTATTTCTGTACTTGAGTCAGAATCTTATTTTTTCTTGGTTTTTACTCTCATTAGGGGGTCCTGGTTTGGGGGAAGATTCCATTGGTGAGAAAAAAAGGAACCGAGAAAATTAGGCATTCTCAGAGACACTCCTGGTACTGAGGAGGACACTCCTTAGAGGATCCTGATAACTTGTCAGGCTGTTGAATGTTCTCCTAGGCTCATCTGCTAACTTTTTTCTATAATCCAATTTGGTAATTTCACCGAAACCTCCCGCCTTGCAGATGTGATCACAGAGTCCTAACCACTGGACCAGCAAGCAACTCTCAAGAAGAATTCTTTTGCTTAAATTTTTCTTGAATATGAAGAGGAATTTTATTTCACGAAGCATCATGGAATAGTCTTCTTTATGGCTGCACCATAAGGGATACCGCGACACCTTGCGGCGGAACTGCAGCGCCGCACTTTAGTCCAGCACATTGATTGTTTTGGAATTCGGAGTCTGGTGACGGAGAAGGCGATGGCACCCCACTCCAGTACTCTTGCCTGGAAAATTCCCTGGAAAGAGAAGCCTGGTAGGCTGCAGTCCATGGGGTCTCGAAGAGTCGGACACGACTGAGCGACTTCACTTTCACTTTTCACTTTCATGCATTGGAGAAGGAAATGGCAACCCACTCCAGTGTTCTTGCCTGGAGAATCCCAGGGACGGGGGAGCCTGGTGGGCTGCCGTCTATGGGGTTGCATAGAGTCGGACACGACTGAAGCGACTTAGCAACAGCAGCAGCAGCAGCAGTCTGGTGAAGCTGTGGGCCGTGGTTCCCTAACTGATAACAGTTAAGTCCCCTTCAAGTTGTGAACTCTGGATACGAATGTGCGTCGGTATGTTCAGTCATGTATACTGTTAAGGTGTGCACCCTCTACAGCTGGTTTTGCTTTTGTGCACTTGTACAGTACAGTAATAGGATATAGTAGTGCAGTATCTTTATTACAAGCCCAGAATATCCAGAAGCAAGATGGTAGAGAGAATTGAATCCAGCAATGAATCACCTATGGTGTCAACATCAGTGAAATTATAGCATGGCTCAGACGGGGAAAAAAATCTGCCTGCAGTGCGGGAGACCCGGGTTTGATGCCTGGGTTGGGAAGATCCCCCGGAGAAGGGAAAGGCAATCCACTCCAGTATTCTTACCTGGAGAATCCTATGGACAGAGGAGCCTGGCAAACTACAGTCCATGGGGACACAACTGAGTAACACTTTGACTAGTGATACTTCAGCTCTACCATCCCCCAGGATAGGGGTTGGGGCATTTCTCTTTTAAATATTTATGTATTGGTTTATTTTGGGCAGCATCGGGTCTTAGCCGCAGCACTGGGAAACTTTTGTTGCCGCATTCTTTTTTTTTTTTTTTAATATGTATTTCTTGGCTACCTTGGGTCTTAGTTGCTGCACCCGGTGTCTTTAAGTTGCAGCTCATGGGCTCCTCGTTTGGGGCACTGACTCTAGAATGTGTAGGTTCAGTAGTTGTGGCTCAGGCTTAATTGCCGCTCAGCAGGTGGAATCTTAATTTCCTAACTGAACCTGTGTCTTCCGTATTGGAAGGTGGCGGCTTAACAATTGGCTTAACAAGGAATCTCCTCTGGGTACTTCTGTATGCGGTTCCCGCCTGTGGCTCAGAACTGGTCTACACAGTCTGACGCTTTGACACATTCATGCCAGAGATCCCCAACCTTTTTGGCACCATGGACCGGTTTCATGGAAGACAGTTTGTCCAAGAACGACAGAGTGGGCATGACGGTTCAGAGAGTAATGTGAGGGAGGGAGCAGCCGCTGAAGCTTCCCTGGTTTGCCGGCAGCTCGCCTCTTGCTGTGAGGCCGGGTTCCTAACTGGCTGCGGACCAGCAAAAGGCCACTTTGAGCCGTTCCCTACATGGCCTCTGGCCATCCTCTTTAGGAAGGGAGATTTCCTATTGAACTCTCCTTTGGCAGCGTTAGTCCGTGCTCTTTCTTTGGATCCTTGGGTTCATCAGCCACCAGCTCTGCATTTCTTGCAGAAACCTAGTGGCAGTACTTTTTGATGGAGTGTGTGCGTGTCCGTGGGTGCTCAGCTGCTTAGTTGTGTCTGACTCTTTGCAACCCCGTGGACTGCAGCCCACCAGGCTCCTCTGTCCGTGGGATTTCTGTGGTAAAATAAGTGCCAAACTTTCTTTCACTGAAGCCAGGAGTTCACAGAGGGGCTGGGCAGGGTCCCCGCGCCCGAGTGCCAAACATGCCTCCACAGCAGCCAAAAACCCACAGACGGGCCCTGTGGGGTGCCCCAAGCAGTAAGTGCTGCGTGCTACTCTCCAACAGCCAGGGGGGCAAACAGGGGCCGTGCAGACTCCCCTCAAAGTGCCAGGGAGGTGGGCTCCTCCACAGCGCCAGAAGCCGGCAGTGGGGCTCAGGGGCTCCCTCCCTGAGTGAGCTCCCTCCCAGCACTGCCTGGTCCTCCATGGCAGTAATTAGTCTGCAGACAGCTCCGCAGGCCCCACGGAAACCCGACCAGTTACACACTGTCCTCCTCAGGCACCAGGAGCCCACGGAGGGACTCGGCAGGATCCCCCTCCACGTGCCTAGTACTCCATGGTCTCCTTCGCCAGCCAGTTTATGGAGAAGGGCTGAGCCAGGCCCCACTCCCAGATGGCCGGTGCCCCAGGGTTATCCACAGCCACAGGGAACACACCGAGGGGTTCACAGGGAACACACCGAGGGGTTCACAGGGAACACACCGAGGGGTTCACAGGGCTCCGCCCACGACCGCCCAGTGTCCCACCGTTTTACAGTGACCAGGAGTGCACAGAGGGGTTCAAGGGTTCTGCCCACACCTGCCCAATGTTGCAGGACTTTCCAGAGTGGCCAGGGGCAGGCAGAAGGGCTCAATGGGCTCCCCCTAAACCTGGCCAGTGCTGGAGGCTTTTCCAAAAGCAGCCAGGAGCACGGCTGCCGAGTGCTACAGAGTTTGCTACAGAGGCTAGGGGCAAGCAGAGCGGTTCAGAGGTCTCCCACTACACGGGCCCAGGGCAGGAGCATTTTCCACAGTGTTCAGGGGCATGCAGGGAAGTTCAAGAGCTCCCCCCAACACCTGCCCAGTGCACCGTGTGTACCATGGGTACACGGGTTCAAGAGCTGCCACTAACCTGACCGATGACACAGGCTTTCTACAGTGGCCAGGAGCGCCCAGAGGGCTTCCAGGGGCACCTCCCCACCGGCCCCACCACAGCTGCCCAATGCTGCAGAATCTCCCACATCAAGGTAGCGTAGAAGGCTTCAGCAGGTTCCTCCCACCCCTGCCCAGAGCCATAGGGTTCCCCACAGCGCCCAGGGGCGCACACAGGCGTTCAGCGGGCTCCCTCTATACCTTTCCAGCGACACAGTGGTTCCACAGCCTTCAGGTGTGTGCGGAGGGGTTCAGCGGGCTCCCCTACGTCTGCCCAGTTCCCCTGGGTTCTCCACAGTGGCCAGGAGCCAGCACGGGGGTTCGGAGGGCTCTACCAACGTCTGCTAATTGCCGCAGGATATTCCTCACGGCCGCTACAGCGAAGCGCAGCTGCCGCTCCTCGCCGCCGCGCAGCCGCAGCTTCCGCACCGCGCAGCCGCCGCAGTGGTCATAGCAAACAACTCTTCCAACAACACAGGAGAGACTCTACACATGGACATCACCAGATCGTCAATACCGAAATATTCTTTGCAACCAAAGATGGAGAAGGTCTACACAGCCGCAAAAACAAGGCTGGGAGCGAACTGTGTCTCAGATTAGGAATTCCTTATTGCCAAATTCAGACTTAAATTGAAGAAAGTAGGGGAAACCACTAGACTATTCAGGTATGACATAAATCAAATCCCTTATGATTATACAGTGGAAGTGAGAATTAAGTTTAATGGATTAAATCTGATAGACTGTCTGATGAACTGCAGACGGAGGTTCCTGACATTGTACAGGAGACAGGGACCAAGACCACCCCCAAGAAAAGGAAATGCAATAAAGCAAAATGGCTGTCTGAGGAGGCCTTACAGAAAGCTGTGTAAAGAAGAGAAGCGAAAAGCAAAGGAGAATAGGGAAGATAAACCCATTTGAATACAGAGTTTGAAAGAATAGCAAGGAGCGATAAGAAAGCCTTCCTCAGTGATCAGTGCAAAGAAATAAAGGAAAACAATAGAATGGGAAAGACTAGAGATCTCTTCAAGAAAATTAGAGATACCAAGGGAATATTTCATGCAAAGATGGGCACAATAAAGGACAGAAATTGTATGGACCTAGGCAATGGCACCCCACTCCAGTACTCTTGCCTGGAAAATCCCATGGATGGAGGAGCCTGGTGGGCTGCAGTCCATGGGGTC
>SJYT01065778.1:570859-587073 GCA_006410635.1 Cephalophus harveyi | reverse complement strand
CACCTGATTCGAAGAACTGACTCATTGGAAAAGACCCTGATGCTGGGAAAGATAGAAGGCAAGAGGAGAAAGGGATGCATAGGATGAGATGTTTGAATGCAATCACCTACTTGATGGACATGAGTTTGAATAAACTCCAGGAGTTGGTGATGGACAAGGAGGCCTGACGTGCTGCAGTCCCTGGGGTGGCAAAGAGTTGGACACGACTGAGCAACTGAACTGAACTGATTCAACAGCTACCAGGGTGGGCAGAGAGGTTCAAACCCTCACACCTTCCCAGTGTTGCTGGGTTTTCCACAGCCTTAGGCCTGGTTTTCTACGGTGGCCAAAAGCCTGAAGAGGACCCTAGCAGGCTTCCCCTTCACCTGCCCACTTCCCCACGGTACTTCATGACAGCCAGGAGCCCAAAGTGGGACCGGGCCCCAGAAAAAGGGCCCAGGGGGTTACCCCACCACCTGCCCAGTTCCATCGGATCTCTCACGGCAGAGACCCCACAGTGGCTCAGTGGTCTTAACCCCTTATCACAACTTGCCCAGTTCCCCACTGTCTTCCACATTGGCCATAAACCCACAGAGGGGCTCAGAGGTCTTCTCCCCTTCACCTGCCCAGTGCTACCCAGTCCTCCATGGTGGCCTGGAGCCCAAAGAGGGGTCAGTGGGTTTCCCTCAAGTGTCCCGTGCCAGCGTGTCCTCCACATTAGCCAATACAATATCATGTTTGTTTCAGATGTTTCTAATAGTGATTCAGTATTTTTACAGATTATACTCCTTTCTTCCACGTAATCTTTTATAAATTGGTCCACGTCTTGGGGAATTTTGTGGCTAACTTGAACCAGTTACTCCTTCCCCCTCTTTTCATTAGCCTAAGTCTCCAAAGATGCAATCCCTAAATCTCACTGAGTTGGGTGACAGTCACAATAGCAACAAGGCAGACAACAAGTTTCACAGCATTTGTTCAGATCCCTGATGCTTAAAGTGGTGTGTGACGACTCTCTGTGTCTCTGGGACCAAAAGTGATAGCGATTGAGTAGGATGATCAAATAGTTGGCTTGCTGCTGCTGCTGCTGCTGCTAAGTCGCTTCAGTCGTGTCCGACTCTGTGTGACCCCATAAACGGCAGCCCACCAGGCTCCCCCGTCCCTGGGATTCTCCAGGCAAGAACACTGGAGTGGGTTGCCATTTCCTTCTCCAATGCATGAAAGTGAGAAGTGAAAGTGAAGCGCTCAGTCGTGTCCGACTCTTCGTGACCCCATGGACTGCAGCCTACCAGNAAGGGAAGTCGCTCAGTCGTGTTCGACTCTTCGCGACCCCATGGACTGCAGCCTACCAGGCTCCTCCGTCCATGGGATTTTCCAGGCAAGAGTACTGGAGTGGGGTGCCATTGCCTTCTCCGATAGTTAGCTTAGAAACCGCATTAGGGAAGCTCCCACTGGAGATAGAGAGAGGGCTTTGGGGGATCCCAATAAGACTAATGATCACTTAAAAGTGTAATGGGAAAATTCTGAAACAATGTAGGCTTGCTTGATTCATAAAGCAGAACAAATTGCTGAGCATCAAAGCCAGATTAGCTTGCTTAATTAATCAAGCTAACTTGCTTAGAAACTGTCGACTAAAAAATATAGTCATGACCTGAAAGTGGAGAGTTATTTTATTTGGTGGTAATGTTTAGGACGGAGAAGGCTGTGGCACCCCACTCCAGTACTCTTGCCTGGAAAATCCCACGGACGGAGGAGCCTGTCGCTGAGGGTCGGACACGACTGAGCGACTTCCCTTTCACTTTTCACTTTCATGCATTGGAGAAGGAAATGGCAACCCACTCCAGTGTTCTTGCCTGGAGAATCCCAGGGATGGGGGAGCCTGGTGGGCTGCCGCCTATGGGGTTGCACAGAGTCGGACACAACTGAAGTGACTTAGCAGCAGCAGCAGTGTTTAGGACTCAAGTGCAGGAGAAAATATCTCAGTAGCTCTGAGAAAACTGCTCCAGGGAGATAGGAGGGGAAGGCTGTATGCAACAAAGGGAGCAGGCAGTCAAAACATCAAAGGTCAGGTATTAAGTTAAGGAATTTAGCATCCTACATAAGGGAAGATTCAAGCCTCTGGGCTCACTGAATTCATTCCTTTCATATGCACCTCAGCTCCCTGGTGGGGGGTGAATCCTATTTCCTTATTCACCTTGTTTCTTGCATTCCCTCCGCTCCTCAGCAGTCACTGTGGGGAGTGGCAGCATGCACTGGATGGCAGTTTGGGGAGTCCTCATTCACTTTTGGAGGCCCGAAATCACTGATGGCTGTGACATTTCTTATTTATTAATATGGCAGGTGCGTGCTAAGTCGCTTCAGTCATGTCTGACTCTTTGACCGGATGGACTATAGCCCTCCAGGCTCCTCTGTCCATGGGATTCTCTAAGCAAGAATATTGGAGTGGGTTTCCATGCCCTCCTCCAGGGGATCTTCCTGACCCAGGGATTGAATCTGTGTCTCTTATGTCTCCTGCATTGGCAGGCAGGTTCTTTACCAGTAATATTTTCATTTCACACAACCAAACTATGCACCAGAGTAGGAAAAATGCCCCCAAACAATAAAAGGATGGTGGCGTGAGACCTACATCCTGTCTAGTGGCATCGCCAAGTTAATGAACCCCAAAACATGCTCTGTGCACACAGAACAGTCATTTATAGAAAGGTGACTTTTAAAAATGAAAGACCCTTATTGTACAGAGACCGGAAAATATTTTTCCAAAGTGTTATCTATGACAGTCGTGACCTGACCATATAGGGACAAGTAAACTTTCCTGCCTTACCTGAAGGAGGGGCTGATAAGGAAACGTGATGCCTACTCGAGAAATACAAAGAAGATCTTCTCTCCCTTCCCTCCTTTCCTTTGATTATAAAAATGTAACCCACTGAGAACTTGGGAATCACAAAGCTTGCTTGCATCCTTGTGAACCCTACGAGGTGCTATTCTAATAAATCACTTTTTATCACTTTGTCTCTTGCTGAATTCCTTTCTGCGTTGAGATATAAAGGACTGTGGTGCCATGAAAACTACAGCAAACGGTTTCAGGTGGCGACCGCGGCAGGACCGTGGTAAGATAAAAAGGTTGGAGTCAGGTCCTAGAACGGTCGCCACAGGCCAGGAATATCAAGGACGATGCTCTGCCACAGCCGACTGCAATTTTCAGCCTCAAATGCTTTGGGACTCTGATTGGATACAGACAGGCCAGAGAAATGATGATACGGATATGGATATTTAAGACAGGAAATTGGAAGAATTGGTTGCCACAGCATGGGTTGCCATAGAATGGTGGTGTGGAAATGTGGAAGGGATCTTATCGCTGGTTCAGGAGATGCGGAAGAAGGCATATGAAAAGGAAGGAATTTCACTCCCTGGGTTGCTTGGGCCAGGTTCAAGTCCTGGCAGCACACAAACATAAAAAGACTTTGCAAAAGGATGCTGTGCATATCCAACCGCCAAGTCTGGAATAAAGTCAGATGCTACATGATGTTACAGGATTTAGCAATCTATACTCCTCTCTCTGAGGTTTTCCTGCTATGCTTTATAGCTGTTTCTGTTTCATTTCTTGTCTTTTAACTCCAAAAGACCTGTATGATCACTGCTGCTGCTGCTAAGTCGCTTCAGTCGTGTCCGACTCTGTGCAACCCCATAGACGGCAGCACTGAGATATAATAATTCATCCTTCTCTGTCAGTTTACGTCGAATGCCCAACGGAGGACCTACCAGGTCCCGATGTCAGTCTTTTTCCTCCCTCTGGCTCTTGAAAATGTTAACCCTTTTATTTCTGACTTGCCGCTAGACTGGTTCCAGGTTGTCGTCTGAGGACCACTGGGGACCTCTTCCGTACTACGCCTTCGTGGCAATTTCTTGGCCACTAACATCTGGTTGGGAGACTGCTTTGGAAGCAATACCATCTACCACTTACATACTTGTTTGTAAGTGCAAATCTTCATCATATTGCTTGAGAACAAAACTTGTGGAGACTCAGAATCAGAGACGTTTCCTCAGGTGATGGGTCAAACTCAAGTTGATACCCCTCTGGGATGCATACTCCGGGATTGGAAAAAACCTGAACAACAAGATTTGAAGGAAATAAAAAGCATATTAGGCTACATAACCAGGTTTGGCTGCAACATAAGTTAGAGAGCCAAGAAAAGTGGCCACTGAATGGGTCTCTAAGTTATAGTACTGTATTGCAATTGGACTTATACCATAGAAGGGAATCAAAATGAAGTGAAATATCCTGTGTTCAAGTTTTTTTGACCTTGTTTCTGTAAAATATAACTGGAAGGGAATCTAGTATATGTGTAACCCAGATGGCTAATTTAAGGAAGGAATCAGAGGACATTTTAGCTGACCCAATGTATGGGCTGTGCAAAGACCAGATCCCCAACAAGAAGCTGCTGCTCCTACCAAAGCTGCCTGCCCAGTGGGAGCTGTTCCCCACCCTCCTGGAGGAGATATTGTGCCAGCAGAGGCTCCTTGCTTCTGCAAGAGCTGCTGCTCCAGTTGAGGCCAAAATCCCAGGGGAAAGTGTACCGAAGGCTAAGGAGAGGTCACCACCATATTCTGGAACTCCTGAGTTATGCAAGGGACGCCAGTCTTAGCCCAGCTAGCACCCATAGTGGCATAAGTCATCAGCCAACTACTTGTACACTCCGGCTTCTGAGGGGAGTTTTGATGAGAATCAAGAACAGTAAGGGTTCATGTGCCCTTTCCACTATCTAAGTCTGGCAGAGGAGACATTGGGAAGTTTTTCTGAGGACCCTAAACATTTTACTAAGGAATTTACCAGGTTAAATAAGATCTTTTGATTTTACCTGGGGAGACTTGCAGATTTTTACCATCCCATTACTACACCCTAGAGGAAAAACAATGTATAATACTAGCAGCCAGAGCCTACCTGACCAAATGGCAAATGGAGCCTAACAGGGCCATGCAGTCTACTGATAGGGACAGATGGGACCATATGATTAACTGATAGAGGGCTTTCCAAGTAGCCCTGGTGGTAAAGAATCTGCCTGCCAATGCACGAGAGGCAAGATACTTGGTTCGATCGACCCCTGGATCGGGAAGATCCCTTGGAAGAGTAAATGGCAACCCGCTCCAGTATTTTTGTCTGGAAAATTCCATGGAGAGAGGAGCCTACACTCAGAAGGCATGCAGAAGCTTATAGTCAAGCTCGTTAATTACAAGAAAGCAAAAGAAGTCCAAAAGGGACAAGGTGAAAATCCTGAAGTTTTCTGAAGGAGATTAGTGGAAACTTTTTAGAAAATATACAAATGTGGATCCCTCCTCCCTTGAGGGACAGGCCCTTTAGGCTATGCATTTCATAGCCCAGTCTGCCCTGGATATCAGGAACAAATTTCAAAAGGCAACTTGAAAAAGCTGAATACATGCAGACAGATAAACAAAAGGCTCAAATGATTGCGATGGCTCAGTCCTCTCAGAGACCACCAAAGGAGAGGCCAGGCTTTCTGATAATGGTAGACCACAAGACCCACGGGTACCCAGACTAAATTAGTGTGCCTAGTGTGGACAAATGGGAACTGGAAGAAAGATGGTGATTGATGCACCCTTTGCAAACAGCCAGGGCACTGGCAGAGCAGATGCCCCAGACACCAGTGAGCTACAGGGGCCCCTTAGTCATCTTGTCATTGAAGGTTTCACAATCAGAAGACTGATAGGGCCAAGACCAGAAGAGGCTCTGCCTAGAGATGTCATCTACATAACTAGTGCCAAGTCTTGAATGATCATTGAAGTGGCAGGTCACTTAGTAGAATTTCTTATAGACACTGGTGCCACCTTCTCTGTCTTAACCCAAAGAAATGGAAATCTTAGCTGTCATAAAGACTATGTAGTGATCATATCAGGAAAAAGACAGGGGCATGCTTTCCTGGAACTCCTTATACGTAACATTAATGGCCAACTACTTTTACATTCCTTTTCGTTTATGCCTGATTGCCCTATCCCTTTAATGGGAAGAGATTTATTAACCAAGTTGGGGGCACTCTGTTTCTCAAGGGACAAAAGGAACTGAAATTCCTTTTCAGTTCACAAAAACAAAATTGCAGACTTTTAATCTGCAATTGAGATAGAAGCCCTAGCAAACCCTGAAGTTTGTACACTGAGGTTTGGGCTTAGCCAAAGACATACAGCCAGTAGTTATCAGGCTAAGTGCTTGATGACAATATCTTTGTAAAAAACAATAGCTCTTAAAACTGGAAGCCCAGAGAGGAATTTCTACTGTAGTGAAGAAGTATTTTTCATATGGATTATTGGTACCTGTCAGTTACCATGTAACACTCTAATATTGTTGTTTCGTCACTTAGGTTGTGTCTGATGCTTTGTGACCCCATGAACTGCAGCACGCCAGGCTTCCCTGTCCTTCACTATCTCCTGGAGTTGAGCAAACTCCAGGAGTCAGTGATGCAATCCAACCATCTCATCCTCTGCCACCATCTTATCCTTTTTTATTCAATCTTTCCCAGCATCAGGGTTTTTTCCAGTGAGTCGGCTCTTCGCATCAGGTGGCCAAAGTATTAGCGCTTCACCTTCAGCATCAGTACTTCCAATGCATATTCAGGGCTGATTGCCTTTGGGATTGACTGGTTTGGTCTTACTGTCCAAGGAGTCTCAAGAGTCTTCTCCAGGACCACAGTTTGAAAGTATCAATTCTTTGGCACTCAGTCTTCTTTCTGGCCCAACTCTCACATCCATCCATAACCACTGGTAAAACCACAGCTTTGAGTATATGTATCTTTGTCAGCAAAGTGATGTCTTTGCTTTTTAATATGCTATCTAGGTTTGTCATAATTTTCCTTCCAAGGAGTAAAGTCTTATAATTTTAGTCACCATCTGCAGTGATTTTGGAGCCCAAGAAAGTAAAATCTGTTACTGCACCCAGTTTTGCCCCATCTATTTGCCACAAAGTGATGGGACCATATGCCATGATCTTAGTTTTTTGAATGTTGAGTTTAAGCCAGCTTTTTCAATCTCCTCTTTCACCCTCATTAAGAGGCTCTTTGGTTCCTCTTCGATTTCTGCCATTAGATTGATATTATATGCATATCTGAAGTCATTGATATTTCTCCCAGCAATGTTGATTCTAGCTTGTGCTTCATCCAGCCCAGCATTTACCATGATGTATTCTGCATGGAAGCTAAATAAACAGGGTGACAATATACACCCTTGCTGTACTCCTTTCCTAATTTTGAACCAGTCAGTTGTTCCAAGTACAGTTCTAATGGTTGCTTCTTGACCCGCATACAGATTTCTCAGGGGGCAGGTAAGGTGGTTTGGTATTCCCATCTCTTTAAGAATTTTCCACAGTTTGTTGTGATGCATAGTCAAAGGCTTTACTGTAGTCAATGAAGCTGAAGTAGATGTTTTTCTGAAATTCCCTTGTTTTTTCTATGATCCAATAAACGTTGGCAATTGGATTTCTGGTTTCTCCGCCTTTTCTGAACAAGCTTGTACATCAGGAAGTTCTCACTTCACATACTGTTGAAGTTTAGCTTGAAGAATTTTGAGCATAACCTTACTGACATGTGATATAAGAGCAATAATACGGTAGTCTGAACATTTTTTGGCATTGCCTTTCTTTGGGATTGGAATGAAAACTGACCTTTTCCAGTCCTGTGGCCACCGTTGCGTTTTCCAAATTTGCTGGCATATTGAGTACAGCACTTTAACAGCATCATCTGTTAGGATTTGAAATAGCTCAACTGGAATTCCATCACCTCCACTAGCTTTGTGTGTAGAACCTCCTCACACACTAATGCCAGGAGTCTCACACCCAGTCCCATGGCGTTTAGGGCAGGGGATAGTGTCTTAGATGTAGAGGTATGATAAAAGAATCCACCTGGGTAGGGGGTATGCATGGACTTTGAATTGGTTTGCTTGCATATCAAAGTTTTGCTGGCAGGCATGTTGTTAGCAACACTGGTTCAAAAGACTTGAGTTTGAGCAAAGCGGGAGATAGTGGAGGACAAAGGAGCCTAGCGAGCTGCAGTCCATGGGGGTCACGGAATCGACACGACTTAGCGACTGAACAGCAACTAAGTTTTTTGTCTCCGATTTAGTTAACCCTGGAGAGTGGGTTCCCACTGTCCACAAATGGATCAGGAGTACTTTAAATAAGATAGTACAGTTAATACAACTGACTCTGTTGTACTCAAGCATTTCTTAGAGTTTTGGTGGTAAGGATACAAAAAATGAACAAGTTTTAGAGACCCGCTGGGCAACATTGTGCCTACAAATAAAAATGTAGTATTGTATACTGGTTAAGGGGCTTCCCTGCTGGTTCAAAAAGTCAAAGTCAAAGTGAAGTCACTCAGTCGTGCCCGACTCTTTGCGACCCCATGGACTGTAGCCTACCAGGCTTCTCCGTCCACGGGATTCTCCAGGCAAGAGTACTGGAGTGGGTTACCATTTCCTTCTCCAGGGGATCTTCCCAACCCAGGGATCAAACCCGGGTCTCCTGCATTGGAGGCAGACACTTTAACCTCTGAGCCACCAGGGAAGCTGGTTCAAGCTACTGCACAATTGCACTCGTCTCACACGCTAGCAAAGTAATGCTCAAAATTCTCCAAGCCAGGCTTCAACAGCACATGAATCGTGAACTTCCAGATGTTCAAGCTGGATTTAGAGAAGACAGAGGAACCAGAGATCAAATTGCCAACATCTGTTGGATCATTGAAAAAGCAAGAGAGTTCCAGAAAAACATCTATTTCTGATTTATTGACTATGCCAAAGCCTTGGACTGTGTGGATCACAATAAACTGTGGAAATTTCTGAAAGAGATGGGAATATCAGACCACCTGACCTGCCCCCTGAGAAATCTGTATACAGGTCTAGAAGCAACAATTAGAACTGGGCATGAACAACACACTGGTTCCAAATTGGGAAAGGAGTACATCAAGGCTGTATATTGCCACCCTGCTTATTTAACTTCTATGCAGAGAGTGGGCTTCCGTTATAGCTCAGTCGGTAAAGAATCTGCCTGCAATGCAAAAGACCCAAGTTTGATTCCTAGGTCGGGAAGATCCCCTGGAGAAAGAAATGGCAACCTACTCCAGTATTCTTGCCTGGAGAATCCCATGGACAGAGGAGCCTGGCAGGCTCATGGGGTCGCAAGAGTCGGACATGACTTAGCGACTTAACTACTACTACTATGCACAGAGTATTATGCAAAATGCCAGGCTGGATGAAGCACAAGCTAGAATGAAGATTGCTGGGAGAAATATCAATAACTTCAGATATGCAGTTGACACCACCCTTCTGGCAGAAAGCAAAGAAGAACTAAAGAGCCTCTTGATGAAAGTGAAAGAGGAGAGTGAAGAAGCTGGCTTACAACTCAACATTCATAAAAAGGAAGATTATGGCATCTTGTCCCATCACTTTATGGCAAATACATGGGGAAACAATGGAAACAGTGACAGACTTTATTTTCTTGGGCTCCAAAATCACTGCAGATGGTGACTGCAGCCATAAAATTAAAAGATGCTTGCTCCTTGGAAGAAAAGTTATGACCAACCTAGATAGCATATTAAAAAGCAGAGACATTACTTTGCCAAAAAGGTCATCTAGTCAAAGCTATGGTTTTTCCAGTAGTCATGAATGGATGCGAGAGTTGGACTATAACGAAAGCTGAGCACCGAAGAATTGATGCTTTTGAAATGTGGTGTTGGAGAAGACTCTTGAGAGTCCCTTGGACAGCAAGGAGATCCAACCAGTCAATCCTAAAAGAAATCAATCCTGAATATTTATTAGAAGGACTCCGATGCTGAAGCTGAAACTCCAGTACTTTGGCCACCTGATTCAAAGAACCGACTCCTTTGAAAAGACCCTGATTCTGGGAAACACTGAAGGCAGGAGGAGAAGGGGATGACAGAGGATGAGATGGTTGGATGGCATCACCAACTCGATGGACGTCAGTTTGAATAAACTCTGGGAGTTGGTGATGGACAGGGAAGCCTGGAGTTGGACATGAATGAGCAACTGAACTGAACTGAACGGAACTGATGCTGGGAAAGACTGAAGGCAGGAGGAGAAGGTGATGACAGAGGATGGTATGGTTGGATGGCATCATGGACCTGATGGACGTGAGTTTGGGTAAACTTCGGGGGTTGGTGATGGAAAGGGAAGCCTGGCGTGCTGCCATTCATGAGATCACAAAGAGTCGGACACGACTGCGAGACTGAACTGACTGAACCGAACCGAGCGACTGAACTGACTGACTCGTACGTAGTTCAGCTGGTAAAGAATCAGCTTGAAACAGAAGTAATAATTTTTAAACCCCCTTATTTCTTCATTTCCTGTTTTTATTTTTGCCGCGCTGCACGGCAACAAGTTTAAATTTAGCTGATATTTTATTTTTATATTTATTTAAAATTTTTCTTTTTTTACTTTTGGCTGCATCGAACCTTAAGTTTCAGCGTTTGGAATCTTCCTGCAGCACTGGGGGTGGTGCGCAGGCTCTGTAGCTTGTGGTAAGAGCTTAGCTGCCCAGAGGCCTGTGTGTGAATGCTCTGACACTAAGTGTCTTAACTCTTTGTGACTCCTTGGTCTGTAACCCGCCAAACTTCTCTGTCTTTGGGATTCTCCAGGCAAGAATACTGAAGTAGGTTGCCATCTCCTCTTCTGAGGGATCTTCCCCATCGAAGGATTAAACTCCACCTCCTGCATCTCTCACACTGGCGGGCAGATTCTTTACCACTGTGCCACCGCGGAAGCCCCTAGCTAATATTTTAAACAGAAAAAAATTCAGATGACTCATAAACCAGAACACAACAAGCACCAGCGAAGCATTTCACTCTCTAAACAATCATTTTTCCTGTTTAAAACAACTTCAACTCTGCCACAGAGGATTCTATTCATATCCTGAGTTTCATTTGAGTGTCATTGTGAAAATACAATTACGGTAAAGCTTTATATTCCTAGTTCTTCGTTTCTAATTTAGACTTATTATACGTTGCTTTTTTCTTTTACAATATTCTGGAGCTCTTTTTCAAATAATAGTCAAATGTCACCAAGAAAGTTTTAAAAAATAGGGCTTATGGAATTCACATTAGACTTTAAATTCTTCCTTATAGCAACTGTATTTCCTAGAGAAGGAATTGGCAACCCACTCCAGTGTTTTTGCCTGGAGAATGCCAGGGATGGGGGAGCCTGGTGGGCTGCTGTCTATGGGGTCGCAGAGAGTCAGATACGACTGATGCGACTTAGCAGCAGCAGCTGGAACTGTATTCCAATGAAATACTTCTATATTGTTGCAAGTCAATCAATGAAAACACCTGGGAGCTTAAATAGAGGAAAAGTCTCAAGAATATAGTTCTCATATTGATAACTTCATCAAACAAAAAGGCCATAGTAATTATTATTATTTTTTAATTAAAACACCAGAGAACATGAGCTTGGCAATGACATTTGAGTTAAAGGAAGGGACAAGTGTCAAGCAATGACATTTTCAGTCCGTATCAGTGCCTGAAGTTGAAAGCACTGTTTTTGAGGAGTACAACCTGTCTCTGTGCAAGAAAAAAGGAAGGAAAAGAAGAATGGGCAGGCAGAAGCAAAAGAGGGGAAGAAGAGAAAGGAAAAAAGAGAAAGGAAAAAAGAGAAAGGAGTAGAATATGGTAAAAATTAGGCAAGAATTATTGCGAACTATGCCAAACATATTCCAAACTTGTCTTAGTATGAAGGCATGTTACAGGTGTTTCCGCAGGATGTAAAAGTGGAATAGAGTTGATCTGATTAGACTGAAGGAAGAAAATAGGACGGGAAGGCTGTAACAGAGAAGTTAAACCTCACTGTACATAATTTTAAATTGCTTTAGGGGAAAGCGCTATGATGTTAAAAGTGTAGTCATTTGCCCTGCTGCTATGCCTTTGCCTACATCCACTCCTGACGAGCAGAACAACCAGTAAAAAATGTTTTTGGTCCTCAGTTCTGAAGGATAATCTGTAAGTCTACTTAGAAATAGGTCTATATTGCTATTTGGTGATATGCCAACTTTAGACATTATGCAGGGGTTAGAGGTACTGACTCCTCTCCTCCAGCAATTCAAATCTGTGTTGTCTGAGGGTCAAATCTGAGGGTCAATTGTATATTACATTCTTACATGATAAATGAAGATTTAAGTCATATGCACAATATCCCCCCTGAGGTCTCCTCCCCAGGGTTTATACGGCGATTTTCCTAGGTCCACCATATACCTCTGCAACTTGAAGTTATATACTTTAACTTTCATTTCTTTTCTCAGATCTCTTTGTTCTTTCTTGTTCCAACAATCAGAAAGATGAAGACGTCAGCACTATTCTTTCCTTAGTCCTCCTTCTTTTGGATGAAACTTTTGTCAAAGATGGGAAATATAAGAGGGGATCAAGAAGGAGATGAAATGGGAGGTATTTTTTGACCATTCTCATTAATTCTTAAATAGTCATTTGGATGAGGCATGTGAGTGAATCCTTTTCCCTTAAAGATGACATTATACCCTTTAAAGAGGTAAAATGCCAAGCTAATGATTAAAAGCTTCATAATGATCTGAACTAACTGTAAATAGGTAGGTAGGCACAACAACAGAACTTGGGGGAAACGTAATTCAAACTCTAGATGGATGGAATCGAAATTCTTTTATGACTTAGGAATGAGATCTAGGTTTTCCCCGTAGCCATTTCCCTTAAGACATTAGCCTAATGTTAGCTTACACAGCTTACAAAGTACAGGTATTTGTGGACACAGAAGAACAGCTTTTTTGCTTCCTTTGAAGAAAGAAGATAATGAAATTATGTATATACATATATATATAGTCATTTTCTCCCTGAGTAGGGAGTGAAATACATACAATTGCAACCTTGATTCTTAGCATCTTTTAAACAAACATTTGCTGAATGTATGGGTTTATATCTATAATGGGTTAATAAAAGATTGGGAGAAAATTATTACTTCTGAGCTTAATCTTAAAAATAATTAAGTTTTATTGAAAATGCACCCACTGCCACTAGACTGAGTCTTGTCTGGAAGGACTGCTAGTAAGTAAAACTGGTTATAGTGTTCCTCAATTTTCTTACATTCCAACTTTTCTAAATCACTTTTTGAATCAGTTGTTGATGGCTGCAACTTTCCACACAGTACTGTTTTTTTTTTTTTTGTGTGTGTGTGTGTGTGCAAAAGCGTTGGTGGTGTACATCCTTCCTCTTAGGGTTGTGAGTTTTATTAAACAATGCACTTAACTCAGGCGAAGTGAGGACAATGTGAACAGCTACATTCAAGTTTTTATGTATGGAGGGAATGACAACTTGGTTAATATAACCAGCTGGCCAATAATATTGAGACCAGTTTGTAAAATGCACCCCAATTTCAGAGATTTTAAGCAGTGGAAAATGGGTGTCATAGCATCTGCAAAATACATCATGTTATGGTGTCTGGGTTAATGTGTAAAGGGTTTTCTTTCATCATTTCCAAGGTTAGGATTTGGAAACGGTTTGCTTCAAAGGAGCACTTGTTGGTGTCAAAAAAATCTAAATGGGTTTTAAACAAACAGTTGCAATAATTCCAAGTTTAAAGCGGGAGAAAGATGTAGTGGGGGAGGCAAGAGCTGAGAAATACAAAAAGAAAGGAAACTATGGACGCCACTTCAATGGATACTTGAAAAAAACGGGGGGGGGGGGTGAGCAGAACAACCAGTAAAAAATGTTTTTGGTCCTCAGTTCTGAAGGATAATCTGTAAGTCTACTTAGAAATAGGTCTATATTGCTATTTGGTGATATGCCAACTTTAGACATTATGCAGGGGTTAGAGGTACTGACTCCTCTCCTCCAGCAATTCAAATCTGTGTTGTCTGAGGGTCAAATCTGAGGGTCAATTGTATATTACATTCTTACATGATAAATGAAGATTTAAGTCATATGCACAATATCCCCCCTGAGGTCTCCTCCCCAGGGTTTATACGGCGATTTTCCTAGGTCCACCATATACCTCTGCAACTTGAAGTTATATACTTTAACTTTCATTTCTTTTCTCAGATCTCTTTGTTCTTTCTTGTTCCAACAATCAGAAAGATGAAGACGTCAGCACTATTCTTTCCTTAGTCCTCCTTCTTTTGGATGAAACTTTTGTCAAAGATGGGAAATATAAGAGGGGATCAAGAAGGAGATGAAATGGGAGGTATTTTTTGACCATTCTCATTAATTCTTAAATAGTCATTTGGATGAGGCATGTGAGTGAATCCTTTTCCCTTAAAGATGACATTATACCCTTTAAAGAGGTAAAATGCCAAGCTAATGATTAAAAGCTTCATAATGATCTGAACTAACTGTAAATAGGTAGGTAGGCACAACAACAGAACTTGGGGGAAACGTAATTCAAACTCTAGATGGATGGAATCGAAATTCTTTTATGACTTAGGAATGAGATCTAGGTTTTCCCCGTAGCCATTTCCCTTAAGACATTAGCCTAATGTTAGCTTACACAGCTTACAAAGTACAGGTATTTGTGGACACAGAAGAACAGCTTTTTTGCTTCCTTTGAAGAAAGAAGATAATGAAATTATGTATATACATATATATATATATAGTCATTTTCTCCCTGAGTAGGGAGTGAAATACATACAATTGCAACCTTGATTCTTAGCATCTTTTAAACAAACATTTGCTGAATGTATGGGTTTATATCTATAATGGGTTAATAAAAGATTGGGAGAAAATTATTACTTCTGAGCTTAATCTTAAAAATAATTAAGTTTTATTGAAAATGCACCCACTGCCACTAGACTGAGTCTTGTCTGGAAGGACTGCTAGTAAGTAAAACTGGTTATAGTGTTCCTCAATTTTCTTACATTCCAACTTTTCTAAATCACTTTTTGAATCAGTTGTTGATGGCTGCAACTTTCCACACAGTACTGTTTTTTTTTTTTTTGTGTGTGTGTGTGTGTGCAAAAGCGTTGGTGGTGTACATCCTTCCTCTTAGGGTTGTGAGTTTTATTAAACAATGCACTTAACTCAGGCGAAGTGAGGACAATGTGAACAGCTACATTCAAGTTTTTATGTATGGAGGGAATGACAACTTGGTTAATATAACCAGCTGGCCAATAATATTGAGACCAGTTTGTAAAATGCACCCCAATTTCAGAGATTTTAAGCAGTGGAAAATGGGTGTCATAGCATCTGCAAAATACATCATGTTATGGTGTCTGGGTTAATGTGTAAAGGGTTTTCTTTCATCATTTCCAAGGTTAGGATTTGGAAACGGTTTGCTTCAAAGGAGCACTTGTTGGTGTCAAAAAAATCTAAATGGGTTTTAAACAAACAGTTGCAATAATTCCAAGTTTAAAGCGGGAGAAAGATGTAGTGGGGGAGGCAAGAGCTGAGAAATACAAAAAGAAAGGAAACTATGGACGCCACTTCAATGGATACTTGAAAAAAACGGGGGGGGGGGGCGGTGCAATGTCACAAGTTTACCAAAAAAGTGTAACGATAGTTATAGCAGCAACTAAAGAGAAGAGTAGCTCATGCTAAGGTTATTTTTATATAAGACACTCTCTCCAATTGGAGACCCTTTCCATTTTTGGTATGATGATTTTCCTCCTCACAAATTATTATGATATATTCAGTACTGTGGTTGATTTAGGCTTATATCTCTCAAACACAAAACTATAGTGTTTTTTCCACTCCACTATATTCGTAGTGAGTAGCAGTACCGTGACTAAGTGGATTCTGGTTAATTTTCATAGCCTTTTCATGTGCAGTGCAGGTCTCCAAATATCTAACTTCTTTGAATCTTTTTCTTGTCAACTGAAAGTTGCTCAGTCTTGTCGGACCCTTTGCGATCGCATGGGCCGCAGCCCACGCTCCTCTGTCCGTGGGATTCTCCAGGCAATAATACTGGAGTGGGTTGCCATCTCCTTCTCATTTGCCAAAGGAGGTATTAATAGGATTCGTCCTAAGATCCTATAAAGGGGTGCCTTGAGTATACATTGCAAGAATACACAAACCTCGAACAGCTCCATTTTCTTTTCTACAGTTGCTCTGCGGCTTTGAATAGGCAAGCAATTTCTACGCGGGTCCTCAAAAGCTAAAACCTTGAAGTCCATCCTGCGCTGGGAGTCTAGTCGCTCGGTTTAGAGCAGGTTTGATCTCACAAGCTCCGGACTGGGGCCCTGACCCTGGAGGAAGTGTTGCTTCGAAAGGTGTGGGGAGGGGACA
>SJYT01065778.1:524495-569949 GCA_006410635.1 Cephalophus harveyi | reverse complement strand
TCCCCTCGCCCCGAGTCCCCTTCGGCCCCTCCTGCGGGAGCCGGGCCGGCACCTCCGGGCCGCGATCCAGGGGGCCTGGGTGGTGGGTGGAGGTGGCGAACTGGCTGCCTTGCGCTTCTGTCGGGAGCTCTGGATCAGAGGGGCTCCCGGACGAGGCCCGGGGGTGGGGCTGGGCAGGGGGCTACCTGTGGAGGTCGGATTTAGGGCTTTGTCCCCGCCGGGACGTGCAGAGGCACCTGTGGAGCCGAGGCCCGGAGCCCCCTGTCCACGGATCCGGGTCCACTTTCCCTCAGTGTCCCGCGTTGTGGCCAACTGTCCCCAAATCTAGGCCTTCAGCGGCCTCTGGCGATCAGAATTTGCTTTGAAAACGTTAGATTTTTGTGTTCATGATCGTTTTACTATTATCGTGCAACGGTTGTGTAAATCTGGTCGGATCACGCCGTCATTTTCACGTGCTCCTAAGGCCCTTTCCAGTTCCTAACATGATTCTGACAGCGCGTGGAAGAGATACCGGCTCTCACGGAACGAAAACACTTTTTTCTGCCCCCTCAAATGGAAATTTTGTCCACTTTTTTTTGGGGGGGCAGGAATTATGTACTATCAGGGAGGGAAGAACGTTGAAAAAAGCTATAAAACCCTTATCCTCAAGAGAGAGTCACTATTAACTGTTTGAGACACAAAATATATATTCGTGTTACATAAATGGGTTGCTAATATGATCTGTTTTTTAATACAAGAGAGACTTTTCCTATATTAATGTGTAAACATCTTTCTACTGCCTTCCCAAATTGCACTGATTTGGCCCCAATTGCACTGATTTTGGAACAGCAAAAATTTTCTTCTTCAGTCTTGACCAGTGACTAACCTTAGCAGAGAAACTATTAAAAAGCTTAATAAATGACCAATGATGCAGTGACCAAGATGTTGGATGGAAATAAACTGAATCCAGAGTACCAGTCATTTTCTATAAAATATTGTTTGTTTTGTTCAATCACTTGAGACAATGTTTTTTAAAATGGCAGCTTTCAAACCATTAGTGAATTGTGAAATTAATTTAGTGGATCATAACTACTAAATTGATTTCATAGACCAAAATAAGATAACATAGAAATACCAGAGCTCATTACATGTAATGAAGGTATTGTTTTGTGAAGCTGTTCTAACGTGTGTGTGGTGTGTACATGTGGGTTATGATATAAAATGTATTGCTTCCCGTGTGCCATGCTAATTAAATTTGGAAATCACTAATCCAAGGTACTGTCAGCACTCATCTCTGAATGGGAGGGGGAAAAAATGAAGAAAGAAAAAAGAGTGGGCGCAATGATGCAATTAAGGTTAACAACAGTTTTACTCTTTTCTTTGGTCTACGTGACTTTGTTTTTTGTACACATTAGATTCGTAATTACGTGTTTTCACGTATTATTAAAACAATCAATTAGCATTCCTGAAAATGCAGAGAGAAAGCCTTTGAAAGAAGTTCACAGATTAAGAGCATAAACTGCTCAGATTGACCAAGAGTCAATTTGGAGCTATGCTGGTGATTGGTGAGTGACTGGAATAAGATAGTGCTGCTCTTTGAACTTCCTGATTTGTAATGTGGGAGTTATTGGAACACCAACCTTTTAAGGGTGTTTGATATTCAGATGCAGTAATGCATGTGAAACTGTTGATTTAGTGCTTGGAACATATTTGATTAAGTATTCACTAAAAGTTATCTATTAAGACTGAGCCAAGGTATCCAGGATAATTCTTGTCATCAGAGGTAAACCCCTATAAGGCAGATAATCCAAAAAAGTGGGAAATTGAAAATTAGTTAATAATGTTATAAAGAAGAGTACCCTGAATTAAGATGGTCTTTTAATATCATTTGGTCATTATTTTGTGTTTGCTCCCCTATTATTTTCCTATTGCTAGAAAAATATTATAGATTTTCTTATTCAGTAGACCAAATGCCCTTGATAGCTCAGTTGGTAAAGAATCCGCCCACAATGCAGGAGACCCCTGTTCAATTTCTGGGTCAGGAAGATCCCCTGGAGAAGGGATAGGCTACCCACTCCAGTATTCTTGGACTTCCCTTGTAGCTCAGCTGGTAAAGAATCCGAAAGCTTGTGTGAGATCTGGGTTTGATCCCTGGGTTGGGAAGATCCCCTGGAGAAGGGAAAGGCTACCCACTCCAGTATTCTAGCCTGGAGAATTCCATGGACTCTGTGGTCCACGGGGTCGAAAAGAATCGGTCGAGAGTTTCACTTTGACTTATTAATTTATTTATTTTGGCCCCTCTGTAGGGCATGTAGGATCTTACTTTCGTTACCAGGAATCAAACTTGTGCCTCCTGCATTGAGAACGCAGAGTCTTAACCACTGGACCATCAGAAAAAGTCCCAGTCTTTCCTTATTTGCTGTTGACCTGATGTCTCTGTTGTCAGGCAATTGAAAAATATTTCTCACAGGGATTCTGGGTTTAGTTCTTATTCAGTGTCACAGCTTGAGAAACTCACATGCTTCTAACCCAAGGCATTTCAGCAATGTGTTTATTTATCTCTGCAGTAGGTACAGATCTCAGATATGCAAGAAATAGTTCTGGGGGGAAAAAAAAGCACAACTTTATTTCTGTTTTGAGTCACTTCTGCTGAAGTTATCTCAAGCACTTCAGAGATCTCATTTGCTGCCCCAGATTGGTTTTTGCAGTTTTAAAAGTTACATAAACCAATGAAAAAAGAGTGTAAGCACTGTCATTTTTTTGGTAGCATTGCTATTTTTATGAAAAATAAATGCTTTAGCCTCAAAAAAAGGCTGTTGCAAAAGTACTTAATTGGGTATCACAACTGTGAAAGGTTTGGGAAATTCTTAAGCATTAATCGTAATACTGCTTTCGGTTTTGAAAATGTCTTTAAGTTCTTATTCTGTTTTAGAGGAACCAAAATGGAAATGTTACCGAACCGAACTTGGGTCTGCTCGCCTGCTGCACAGCAAAGCCAGTCTACTGACACCAGGTTGTAAAGGAAAGTACAGCGTTTATTTGCAGGGTGCCAAGCAAGGGAAAAAGGCAATTCGTGTTCAAAAGAACCGCACTCCCTGATGACTTTCAGGAAGTGTCTTTTAAGGACAACATTTGGGATGAGGGTTGATGGACTTTTTTCTGATTGGTCTGTGGTGAGATAATTGGCTGATGGCTCAGAACTCTCTATCATTAACCTTCTGGTTCCAGCCAGTCTACCTACTTTCAGTCTACCTACTTTCAGCATGTAGTCAGCTACACCCATCCCTGGCCTGGGTGTGGGAGAGGTCTTAGTTTCTGCAAAAAAAAAAAAAAGCTGGAAGTTATGCTTCAGATTGTTATATATATATATATATACACACATACCCTACGATTGTTTTATTACTGAAATATTGTTTAAGCTATACTTACTTTTCTTGACTAACTGCTTTTCCTTTGTTTCTGCATTCTCACTTCCCTCTTTGCTTTTTGGAACTCAGGGAAGGTCTAGGAGACTAAAGCCTTTTTCTACAAACAAGAAATCGGAGACATGGAGGGGCTTTTGTACCTGGGAGGGGCCCTCAGGGTCCTGCTGGGTCTCAGTACCCCCCTTTTCTTTGATACTTACCTCAATCCTAAAGGGAGCAGGGGTGGGATAAGAAAGGGAATAAAGTTTTGGATATAAAGGTTAATTATAAAAGTCATCTGAGGAACTCAGTTTTAGGGGGACTTGGTTTCGGAAACTCCTTGAGGGTAAATCAAATGTGTTTATGAAAATATGCAAAAAAATAAGACTCGGAACTCAAGCTGACTTGTCCACAAAGAGACCTCAATGAAGCAAAAAAGCCCATCTTGATCTTAAGTCAAACGTGTATTAATTTGTATGTTTTAAGTTCGATAAAATATTAAGGTTATAAGTCTATATATTTTACAAATCATCTTATTGACTAATTTTTAAAAAGTTAACTCACCACTGCTGGGTCTTTTCTTGTTAGGCAAGAGGACTTTTATCTTACACTGATAAAATGAAATAGTATGTAGTCTTTAAATATTCTGTTTTGGAATTATATATATTATCATATAGAGGTATTCATCATATATGGTTAAGAGAGAGGAGACTATAAAATAGAATGGGTAGTATCATTCCATTTTCGTAAAAACATGTTTAGAACAAGATTATATGGCAAATGTGAATGGTGGGTAGTGGGATCATGGCTGATTACTATGCTCTTTCTTTCCTAATTTTTATAATTGTGCTATAATTTTGTTTTACTTTCATAATAAAATAAGTGAATAAATTTCATAATAAAATTAATAAAAGTCATTTCTTAAAAAAAGTTAATGTGTGTTTTCCTAATTTATAAGCATAAATGGGACTAAGTCTTTGCTCTAAGGGATACTGACTCTTTAAACTTAAATGTTTTGGGTATTAACTAATGCTAAGTCGCTTCAGTCGTGTCCGACTCTGTGTGACCCCATAGACGGCAGCCCAACAGGCTCCCCCGTCCCTGGGATTCTCCAGGCAAGAACACTGGAGTGGGTTGCCATTTCCTTCTCCATTGTGTGAAAGCGAAAAGTGAAAGTGAAGTCGCTCAGTCACGACCGACTCCTAGCGACCCCATGGACTGCAGCCTACCAGGCTCCTCCATCCATGGGATTTTCTAGGCAAGAGTACTGGAGTGGCTTGCTATTGCCTTCTCCGTGGGTATTAACTAATTCTTCAGTATTCTAGGAATGGTGCTGAATAGTTTAAAGGTATATTCCTAATACTGTGAAAAACATCTTTGAGTAGGGAAGAACTGTTGTTGTAGAATTTTCTTAAAGCACTCTCTGAATACACTACTTTTCAAAAAATTTTTATGCTGCCTAAAGATATATTCTAAATCAGGGGTCCCCAAACTTTCTGGCACCTGGGACAGGTTTCGTGGAAGACAATTTTTCCACAGACAAAGAAGTGGGCGAGGGAGATGGTTTTGGGATGGTTTTGCACTGATTGTGCACTGATTTCTTTCTTTTCATTATTGCATCAACTCCACCTCAAATCATCAGGCGTTAGATCCCAGAGTTTGGGGATCCCTGGTCTAAATCTTTGGTCTGCTTTTAAATCCTATTATGTCAAACTTCAGTCTACTTTTCTTGCTCTAATGCCCCTTAAATTCTTAAGTGAAAATGTAGCTCAAGCTAAGCTTGTCAACTTACCATCTCCAAAGGTACCTTGTGCTTTCTTGCTTTTATACTTTTACCTCTGTGATACTTGGAATATCTTTTCCTGACAATTGTGTCAGCAAATTCTGTGCAGTTCCCAATGTCCAGGTATAAAACCATATCTGCTGTGACATCCTGGTTCCTACAGCTAAAACTGAATTTGCAACTAAATCCATTTGCACGTATTATTTGTCCCTAGACATTTCTCAGATACCACCTCATATTTTTGTATTTATTTCCCAGTTCCATTTAAACTTATTGAGAGCAAGAAAGCTTGTCTTATATTTCTTTCTATCCCTTCATGCTCCTAGCATGGAGCTTTGTCCAGAGTAGGAGCCTGATGTTTATTTCTTGATCAGACAGTGGTGTCAGGTGATGAGTCCAAGTGCTAGAATTTTTTGCTAACCAGTGATTCTGGATAAGGGGGAGGGGGAGTCAACACTTAGCTCACAACAATGTGGAGGAATAAAAAATTGATAATTTGGCTGAATTGTCAATTGATATAGATAGCTGATAAGGAATCGACAGTATTTTTTTAAAACTAAAACTAACACAAGAGCTAAGTGTTGGCGTGGTTAGTACCAGACCCAAACCTAAATTTTACATAAATATTTCTTCGAGAAGTTTCTCATAAAGTTCATTTTGGGTTTGATGGCCTCTTTGTTCTTAACCCTACCAGAGGCACAGGTGTGCCTTGCGTTCTTACAGCTACTGTTCCCAGAACCCAGACATCTGAAGTGTTTGACGGTGGGTTCAGTGAACCATCAGAGTTGCTCTGTTCCAGAACATCTTAAGAGGTCATGTGGGATTCAGTGAGTCATAGTATGTAAAGTGCTTTGTGTTTAAAAGTTAATTTTCTTCTGTTATTGGAAACATAATTGTGTCACTTTTCAAATTTAAATTGTGACTTGAGGGTGTTTATTTAGTTAATGGTAGACACTTAGAGGGCTTATCTTTTTTTTTTTTTGTTAAACAGTTTTATTTTGATTTATAGATTTTTGCCAGGACTAAATATAGCTGATGAAATATCTGATCTTTTCTGCTCAAGGTAAATGATTTGTTACTTTATAAAAATACTAGGTACCAGTAGAATTCAGAGTTTGTATAAAAAGAGCCATTTGGTCATTTAATGTCATCCCAGGCCTCAAAGAAATGGTACCTTTAAGGATTTTGTTACTACATGAAAAATGACATGTTATTGGTTCAACCTGTATCAAAATAATCTTGGAATGTTTTAAATTTGTGTAATATGCATGTGCCTGCTTCCAACCAGGGGATTTTGGTTCCATGTTTTTGGGGTCCTAGCATGTGAATTTTTCAAAATGCCAATGGGTGCTTTTGGTTTATTGTAGGTCTGTTTCATTGTGGCATATATATGGCACTAGAGATGATGAAAATGGCAGGTAATAATGCCTTGGGAGTTACCATAAGGGTGAAAGATAAAAAAAATTTAAATTTTGCGCGCATGTGTGTGAGATGGTAGACTCATACTTTCATTTTGCCTTTTATTCAATGAATGTTTTGATTATATTTTAAATAAAGCACTAAAAAGTTTATTTAACTATCTTCAGAGTTTAGGTTTAAACTCTAGCGTTATCTCAGCCTGAAAATTGCCATATCTGTGAATGCAACTTAAAATTTCTTTCATTTTGTTGCTTCAGGTTAATAAAGTAAATTAAAGGAAAAAAGATCAAATTTTAAGTAAATAATTTCTTTAATATTCTTTATTTCAGAGGCTGATTTAATTGATTTATTTTCCTTATAAGTGAGAAGTCAAACACCTATCAAAGTTTCTTATAATAAAGAGTAATGGGTCTGTCTCTTATACACATCTTCAAAAAGCTACGTTGCATTGGATTTATTACTTAAATTTGTCACATTTTGTATAAATGAGTATGTAAGGAAATTAAAAAAATTCTAAATTCTAGGCTCTATTCTCAGATTTACTAAGTCAGAATTTTGGAGGATGATTTTTATATTCAGCCTGGCTTGGAAATCACTATATTTTGAAGTGTTGAAGGATTATAGTTTTGGGCTTGAGGGTTGAAGCTTGGAAACTATTCTTTAGTTGTTTAATAAATAAACTGTTCTGTTTAACAAATAAACTATTCCTTTGTCTCTTATTATTTTTCATTAAGAGAAATTTTTGTTGGATTTCCACTAGTTGGAAAAAAAATCTTCATGTTTGATTTATGTAATTGTCAGAAGAGAAATATCTTTTGCTTCAGAGGCTGTATTGGTTGCTATTTTGTTTTTTAGCAACTTTGTTGGATAAATTACTTTAAAATCTGCCACTTTGTGGATTAAGCAGAAAATAAATGTGGTATCTTTACTCTCACGATAGAGAATAGGGTTTTATATATGACACCGATTGTTCACATGATCTGGGATTTTGTGTAGAAACATGATGGAAAAATTAACGAGCTTCATTAGAGTACACTAAGTATACTATTAGTAACAATTTAGAAATAGTAATTTGTCTTTATAAATTGAGTACTGTATTCAGTACTGAACCACTTCCTGATAATTCTTAACAACTTACCAAGAAATCAGTAAAAATGTAGTCATCAAGGCTTCAAGTATTGGCAACACATTGTTCTTTTAGAAGATGCATAGGTCTCAGTGAAAGACAAATACTGTATGATATCATATATATCCGCATATATGAGGAATCTAAAAAATAAACTAGTGAATATAGCAGAAAAGAAACAGACTAGCAGATACAGAGAAGAAACCAGTGGTTACCAGGGTGGAAAGGGAAGAAAAGAGGGGCAAGATAAATGCAGAGAATTAAGAGGTACAAAGAAGTATAAAATAGAGAAGCTACATGGATATGTAGTACAATACACAGAATATAGCCAATATTTTATAATAACTATAAATGGAATATAGCCTTTAAAAATTGTGAATTGTGCTATGTTGTACACCTGAAACTTATATTGTGCATCAAATATTCCTCAGTTTAAAAAAAAGATAGGTCTCAGTTTGTTGCAGGCTCACTGACTGGTTCAGTAGCACATGGTAGCATTTTCTATTCTCATAGTTATTAGAAATACTAGTGAGTAAGACTCAAGAATGAATTTCTGTTCTATGGTGTTATCATAGCTATCTTCTTCATGGTAGTAAGGAATTATTGTGTTTTTGTCATTTTTCTTTTCTTCCAGTTTGAGTATTCAAGGACAATAGCCATCTGACTTTGGTTTTTCAACATGCAGAACAGATCAGGATATTGCGGTTTTTGTTGTGTATTCTATCATAACCTGGAGCAGGTGAGAAGATCCTATTACTATGGTTATACCACAAAGGACCTACTCATAACTTTCTCTTCTTTTACACAATCAAATTCATTTAACAGACCATATTGAGAATCTACTAATGAGGAGATGTGGCTTGTAGGGATATGGCTATGAAGAAAATCAGTTACTTTTATTCATGAAGCTTACAGTTTGATGCACTAAGAAAATAAGCAGTCACATAAATTTAGTACATAGTGTGTCAGATTGTGATAAGTGATATGAGGAAAGTAAAATAGGGAAGAAGGTGTGATTTTAGGTAGAGTAGCCAGGTGAGGTTACAGAAGTGACATTTGAGCTGAGATTTGAATGAATTGTGGGGACCAGACTTGCTTATATCTTGGGGGGGAGAATTTCTAGGTTAGAGGGACAGGATAGCAAGGATAGAGACCCTGAGGCAGAAGGGTAGGATTACATCCTGATCATAATTTGCAAGTCTCTTAAGTTGATGGTGCGTTTAACACACCTAACCTACTGAACGTCACAGCTTACTTAGCCTACCCTAAAAGTACTTGGAATATTTACATCAGCTCACAGTTGAGCAAAATCATTTAATGCAAAGCCTATTTTATAATGACTGGGTAACATGTAATTTATTGAATACTGTACTGAAAGTGAAAAACAGAATGGTTGTATGGGTCATTTACCCTTCCGTTAGAGAGACTGGTCTCCCTTTGCCTTTGAATCCCTCCCTTGAGCACAGGTGCAAACCACTTGCTTGTTTTTCTTCCCTTTGTACCCTTCCTGCCCTTCCTGTGTATCTTCCTTACAGCCATGGCTGTGCAGGAGTCCTTTTACTCATTTCCAGTTAGTTTTCAGTGAGAATTGTTTCAGATGTAGATGTGTTTTTGATATGTTCATGGGGAGAAGTGAGCTCCATGTCCTTTAATATTCTGCATTGATTTGCACTCCCCTTAAAAGGTCCTCTGGAGAAGGAAATGGCAATCCACTCCAGTACTCTTGCCTGGAAAATCCCATGGATGGAGGAGCGTGGTAGGCTACAGTCCATGGGGTCGCAAAGAGTCAGACATAACTGAACGTCTTCACTAAATGGTTTTCAGATGCGTATTTTAGAATTGCTTTATATAAAGGGTATATTCATTTATACTTTTACCAGGAGTATGATAAATCTGTATTGTGATGCTTTCACTACTAATGAGTTTTACCCATTAGAATATTTAGAAACATTCATTTTCTTTTTACTTCCTAGCATCTATCCAGTGACTATCACAGGTCCTTGATCACACAGAAAAGACAACGGATGGGTGCTGCTAGTCTGATGAAACGTTTCTTGCAGGATGTACTGCAGCACCACCCATGTCATTATCAAGAAAGCAGGTAGAGTAACTGAATGAAATAATATTAGTATATTCATGTGTGCTAAGTTGCTTCATTTGTGTCCAACTCTGTGCGACCCTGTGGACTGTAGCCCCACCAGCCTCCTCTGTCTGTGGGATTCTCCAGGCAAGAATACTGGAGAGGGTTGCCATGCCCTTCTCTAGAGAATATTAGTATGTAGTTATATATTACAGTAGATGTTTGTGTTAGCGTCCTAATACTTCCTAAAGTGAATCTTTGAATCAGGGAATATAAAGTGAACCTTTATCTAGTAACTTATCTTTGCAGTTGTTTAAAATTTTTTCTTAGGTTAAGTAACAAAAATTTCACTCTAAAAGACATGGACTACACTATCCTTTTTCTAAAGAAAAGTCAGGCCAGTAAATATGTATCATCAAGGATGTCACAGGATTAAGCAGGGTAAAAAGGTGGGAACAAACATAACTTTAACAAGATTAGTAACCAAAAGTTGGTGATAGTAGCTAAGTAAGGATAGTCAAGGTAAAAATTAATTGCACATTAATGGAACTATTTGCTAACTCTATGCTACTCTGTAAAACAGAATTGATTATTTTTATAATTTGTCAGTATCTTGATAGCGTACTGTTTTATTAATATATTTTGATTGTTTTAATAAAAAAAATGTTTTGATAACATTTTAAAAAGTTAATGTCCTATGTTGAAGAAGAACTTTGGTAGAAAATCAGATTATGTACTCTGATGAGTTTGCTGCTACAGCTGTATAAGATAAAGCAACATAGATCATTAGTATACCTGTACAGTATTAGTTGACTTTAGTCCTAGCAGCAGAATAAAGGATAAACTTCTTGCACACTTTGCAAGTCATCAACCTAAAACTTAGCAAATGACGAAAAAGTTATGATGGGGAAAAGTTAGGAAAAAATATTTGTTTCTTAGCTGGTGGAAAGATGGAATTAACCTATCTTGAGGTCAGTATAAATTACCAGTTTATAGTGTATATAAGCAATGCTTCAACAAACATGTTGGTACATCCAATTCTTTCTGTGGAATAGACTTCTAGACTGTGAACTTTTGGGCTAAAGTTTATGGATGTTAAAATATTTTTTATTTTTTAACTTTGCATTTTAGAATAATTTCAGACTTAAAAAATTTAGTTGCAAAATGTTTCTTGTGTAACGTTCACCTAGCTTCCCCAAATGTTAAATCTAAAATAACCACAGTGGACTTCCCTAGTGATAGTGGATAGGAATCTGCCTGCCAGTGCAAGGGTCGTGGGTCTGATCCTTGGTCCGGGAAGATTCCGCATGCCATGGAGCAGCTAACCCTGTGTGCCGCAACTGGGGCCTGTGAGCTGCAGCTACTGAAGCCCGTGGGTCTAGAGTCTGTGCTCTACAACAAGGGAAGCCAGCGCAGTGAGAGGCCCGTGCCCCCCAAGGAGGAGCAGCCCTGTTCCCCGAAACTAGAGAAAGGCTGCACACTAGCCAGGAAGACCCAGTGCAGCCAAAAATAAATAAGAAAAATAAAATAACCACCCACTTGATCATGGTGTATGATCCATTAATGAATTGTTGGATTTGATTTGCTAATATTTTGTTGAGTGTTTTTATGTCTATGTTTCAATACATAAGTGATACTGACCTGTAATTTTTTCTTTGTGTGTGATATCTTTGGTATAGCATTAGGGTGATGCTGGTTTCATGCACGGTTTTCTTTCAGTACAGTGATCAAATTCATGAAATCACCATGATACCATACTATTTATAGAACTCATTCAGATTTTGTCAATTGTGTTTACTAATGTCCTTTTTTTGGGACCAACATTCCATCCAGGACCACTCAGTGCCTTGAATTGTCACATTTCTGTACTTTCCCGTAATCTTGAGTTGCTCCTTAGTCTGTCTTTGCTTCTAAGACCTTGGCACTTTTTAGAAGAGTAACTGGCCAGTTATTTTGTAGGATGTTTTCTAAATTTCAGTATGCTTGATGTCTTTTTATTTTGTTGATGATATCCTTTGTTGTGCAAAAGTTTTAAAGTTTAATTAGGTCCTGTTTGTTAATTTTTGCTTTTATTTCCATTGCTCTATGAAATGGATCCAAAAAAATATTGCTGTGATTTATGTCAGTGTTTTGCCTATGTTTTCCTCTAGGAGTTTTATAGTATCTGGTCTTATATTTAGGGTTTTAATCCATTTTGAGTATACTTTTGTATATGGTGTTAAGAGAAAGTTTTAATTTCATTCTTTTTCATGTAGCTAGCTATTCAGTTTTCCAACCATCACTTATTAAAGAGGCTGTCTTTTCTCCATTGTATAATCTTGCCTCCTTTGTCATAGATTTGGGCTTCCCTGGTGGCTCAAATGGTAAAAATCTGCCTGCAGTGCAGAAGACCCAGGTTCGATCCCTGTGTTAGGACAATCCCCTGGAGAAGGGAATGGCAACCCACTCCAGTATTCTTGCCTGGAGAATTCAATGGACAGAGGAACCTGGCAGGCTACAGTCCATGGGGTCCCAAAGAGGCAGACACAACTGAGTGACTTCCACTTGTCATAGATTGAGCATAAGTGTGTAGGTTTATTTCTGAACACTGATCTGTTTCATTCATCTATGTATCTATTTTTGTGCCAGTACCATACTGTGTAGATTACTGTAGCCTGAAGTCAGGAAGCATGATTCCTCTAGCTCTGTTCTTTCTCAAGATTGTTTTGGCTGTTGAGGGTCTTTTGTGTTTCCATACAATTTTTAAAATGATTTGTTCTAGTTCTGTGAAGAAAACCTTTGGTGTTTAGATAGGGATTGCAGTGACTCTGTAGATCGCCTTGGGTAGTATGTTCATTTTAACAACATTGATTCTTCCAGGAACACAGTGTTTCTTTCCATCTGTTTGTACCTCTGTCAGTTTCTTTCATCAGTGTCTTATAGTTTCCTGAGTACAGATCTTTTGTTTTCTTCAGTTCAGTTCAGTCGCTCAGTCGTGTCCGACTCTTTGCGACCCTATGAATCTCAGGACATCAGGCCTCCCTGTCCATCACCAACTCCCGGAGGTCACTCAGATTCACGTCCATCGAGTCAGTGATGCCATCCAGCCATTTCATCCTCTGTTGTCCCCTTCTCCTCCTGCCCCCAATCCCTACCAGCATCAAAGTCTTTTCCAATGAGTCAACTCTTTGCATGAGGTGGCCAAAGTACTGGAGTTTCAGCTTTAGCATCATTCCTTCCAAAGAAATCCCAAGGCTGATCTCCTTCAGAATGGATCTCCTTGCAGTCCAAGGGACTCTCAAGAGTCTTCTCCAACACCACAGTTCAAAAGCATCAATTCTTCGGTGCTCAGTCTTCTTCACAGTCCAACTCTCACATCCATACATGACCACAGGAAAAACCATAGCCTTGACTAGATGGACCTTAGTCAGCAAAGTAATGTCTCTGCTTTTGAATATGCTATCTAGGTTGATCATAACTTTTCTTCCAAGGAGTAAGCGTCTTTTAATTTCATGGCTGCAGTCACTGTCTGCAGTGATTTTGGAGCCGCAAAAAAATAAAGTCTGACACTGTTTCCACTGTTTCCCCATCTATTTCCCATGAAGTGATGGGACCGGATGCCATGATCTTAGTTTTCTGAATATTGAGCTTTAAGCCAACTTTTTCACTCTCCTCTTTCACTTGCATCAAGAGGCTTTTTAGTTCCTCTTCGCTTTCTGCCATAAGGGTGGTGTCATCTGCATATCTGAGGTTATTGATGTTTCTCCCGGGAATCTTGATTCCAGCTTGTGTTTCTTCCAGTCCAGCATTTCTCATAATGTACTCTGCATAGATGTTAAATAAGCAGGGTGACAATATACAGCCTTGATGTACTGCTTTTCCTATTTGGAACCAGTCTGTTTCCTAAGTATTTCATTCCTTTTTGATGTGGTAGATGAGATTATTACTTTAATTTCTCTGATAGTTTGTTGTTAGTGTATGCAGTAGATTTCTGTTTATTAATTTGTATCCTGCAACTTTATCACTTCATTGATTAGTGCTAATATTTTTTTGGTGGTATCTTTAAGATTTTCTATGTATAGTATTAAAGCATCTGCCTCCAATGCGGGAGACCTGGGTTCGATCCCTGGGTCGGGAAGATCCTCTGGAGAAGGAAATGGCAATCCACTCCAGTATTCTTGCCTGGAGAATCCCATGGACAGAGAAGCCTAGTAGGCTACAGTCCATGGGGTCACAAAGAGTCGGACACGACTGAGTGACTTCACCTCACCTCATGTATAGTATTATGTCATCTGCAAACAATGACAGTTTGACTTCTTCCTTTCCATTTTAGACTCCTTTTGTTTCTTTTTCTTCTCTAGTTTCTGTGACTAAGACTTCTAAAACTGTTCAATAAAAATGGTGAGAGTGGGCATCCTTGTCTTGTTCATCCTTTTCTTGTCTTCGAGGAGATGCTTTAGACTTTTCACCGTTGAGTATGATGTTAGCTGTGAATTTGTCATATATAGCCTATTTTGTTGAGATATGTTCCCTTTATGCCCACTTGCTGGAGAGTTTTTTTGAAATCATAAATAGATGTTGAATTTTGTCAAAAGCTTTTTCTGCATCTATTGAGATGATCATACAGTTTTTATTCTTTAGTTTGTTAATGTGGTATACCTCAGTGATTGATTCTGCAGATATTGAAAAATCCTTACATCCTTGGGGTAAATCCCACTTGATCATGGTATATGATCCATTAATGAATTATTGGGTTTGATTTGCTAATATTTTGTTGAGCGTTTTTATGTCTATGTATCAATACATAAGTGATACTGACCTGTAATTTTTTCTTTGTGTGTGATATCTTTGTTTGGTATAGCATTAGGGTGATGCTGGTTTCATAGAATCTTTTGGGATTTCCAGGTTGTTTGATTGTCCTTAGCCAAATGTTACAAAATTAATTTATTTTGAAACTCTCTGTTCTAGGAATCTGGCCCAGGGTAGAAAAAACCTAGCATTTATTATGCATTGAAAAATCTTAAACGGATGTCAAAATATTTTAATGGAATTTTCCCCCTATTTTTTAGATCAATGCAAAATGAGAGACTTCATATGACTACTGTGTCACCTTCAGAAGTGGTTCCTAATGATGATTTTAGTCCTGAAATAAAGATGGAGGATGCTGCTGGAGTCAGAGAAGAGATATCTACCAAGGCATCTGAACCCGTTGAAAAGTTGTATTCTAGGCCTCAGGGATATATGCATAGTGTTTCAGATCGACCATCAGTTATTCAAAAACTGGAGAAAGGACAGCAGCATCCCTTGGAGTTCATTCATAAAATTGGGAGCAGTATGAAAGAGTTTAATCCAGTTGGTATTGGTCACAGTACAAGTAATAGACAAAGTGTAATATGTTCATCAGTGATTTCTAATGCTCCTGTTAGTTGTTTACCTGAAAGTTCTCATGAAATCCCAGTTACAACTGATACTACTACTGGTTTATCACTTGGAGTCCATTTGGATTTAGTTAACAAATGTGACCCAAACAAAGCTGACAAATACCTTAAACAGCTAAACAAGGGCTCTAGAAACGCTATGCTACCATCCCATCCAGAAACTTCTTCAGTTCCATATCAGAAACCTAAAGAGTTAAACAGAAAGTCTTTATGTACAAATTCAGATAAGTTGATCTTACAGGAAGATGTAAATTCTCAGACTAAAGCTTTGTCAACTGGCTTTAAAGTCCATGAATTTGTGGGTACTGAAAACTCTTTAAAATTGGAATCTCTTTCTAAATTTGCAGTAAATCCAGTAGTCAACCTGAGTAAAACTGACATGTCTTCTAATAAAGGAATCTTTGAAGATGACATTCCAAAGCACCATGAGAAATTATTTCCTAATATGGATGATAACCAGGAAGGAAAACATTTGGTTTTTAACAAGTCAGCCTTTTTGGAACAGAAGATCGCAGTGAGTTCTGAAATGAAGTTTGCTGGTGGCTCTCTTCAGTCAGCGTCTGATCACTGTGACGAGGCTGAACCAGACCTTTGGAAGGAGGAGCAAACTGACCAAGAAGATAAGAACTGTGAATTGGGAGATTCTGCAGGAAGTTTTGATGCCAGTTCCTCTTTTTATTCACTGATGGACCGATCCAAAGGGGCTGTTATAAACCTTTCAAAGGAAGTACATACTGATTTGCAATATAAGAATAATGCATCTTCTATTTCTGAAATAAGCTCTGATTGTGATGACTCCCTTCAGTTGACTACCAGCAGAACTCAAGTGAAAGATGGACGTGTTCAGAAGGTAATGCATGTTAGGCTGGTTGATGAAAGCTATGAATCTAGTGATTCTGAGATGAATTTTGATTGTGATGCCTCACTTCAGTCAACTGATGACTGCTGCCAACAGCCTGAGAAGGAAGTAAACCTTCCTAAGGGGGTGCTCGTTGGCTTGGTTGATATGAACTATGGATCTAGTAGCTCTGAAGTAAGTGCTGATTCTGTTTCCTCGCTTCAGTCAATGCCTGGCCAATTCCCAGTGACTGTCACAGAAACAGAACTTCAGAAGAAGGTTCACATCAGCTTGGTTGATAAGAACTATGGATCAAGTTGTTCTGAAACAAGTTTTGATTGTGATGTTTCTCTTCAGTCAGTCTTCGACCATCCTCACATGGCTGTCAATGAAAGAAACCTGGAGGATAGGCCTGTCTCTCTAAAAGATAGGAATTATAAACCCAGTAGGGCTAAAGCAAATCTTGATTGTGATGTCTCTCTTGAGACTGTGTCTGATGGACCTCAGAAGGATGTTGAAAATACTAATCTTCAGAAAGAAAAGAATGGCCTTTTGGATATGAACTGTGAATTTCATAGTCCTGAAATAAAGTTTCATCTGATGAAAACAGATCCTCAGTTAGTGCCTGCCCAATCCCAAGTAGCAGTTAAAGAGGTAAATGCTCAGGAAGTAGCTACTGACCTGGAGAACAAGAGTATTAAGTCTAGCATTTCTGATCTCAGTTTTGATTCTCACCCTATAGGTGCTTGTGGTGAAATAAATCTGAAAGCATTAAATGTTGGCATGGAAGTTAAGAGCTATGGATGTTCCAGTTTTGAGTCCACTTTTGACTCTGATTCTTCTTTTATGTCAGTTTCTGAGTATCCTGAGCTGGATGTTGAAGAAATAAGTAAGAAGCATGTTAACCTGGAAGATGAGAGCTTTGAATCAATTAGTTCTGAAAGAACTTTTTATTCTGATAGTCCTCTTCACCCAGGAGTTGACCAATCTCAAGTAACTGTTTATGAGGAGGATCCTATTAATCTGGAAAATAAGGGTAGTGAATCTTGTGTTTCTGAAATAACTTTTGATTCTGATGTGCCTCTTCATTCAGGGAGTTATCAACCTGAAGTAGTGGTTAAAGAAACATTCATTCAGAAAGAAGTGTGTACACACTTAGGAGAGAAAGATGATGCACCCACCGGTTCTGAAATAAGTTTGGCTTCTTACATCCCTTTTTACTCAGTGATTAAGCAGCCAGAAGAAGCTGTTAAAAACCTAAATCCTCATAAAGAAGAGTGGGTACACTTAGAAAATAAGGAAAATGAATCTAGTGATTCTGAAATTTTTGATTATGATATTTTTCGTTCTATGACTGGACATTCTGAAGATCCTATTAAAGGAAGAAACCTTAAGAAAGGGGAGAACATACACTTAGAAAATAAGGATAATGTACCTGTTGTTTCTGAAAGCAGTTCGAAATCTGGTATTACTTTTCATTTAGTGACTGGTCATCTTTCCATAGCTATTAAAGAAATAAACCAAAAAGAAGAACATGTAAATTTAACAGATAAGAGTATTGAGTTAAAAGTTTCTGAAACAAGTTTGGATACTGATACCCCTGTTCAGTCAGTGACTCACAAACCGGAACTGATTGTGAAAGAACTAGGGCTTCAAAAAGAAAAGCATGCTAAGTTAAAAGGTCAAAGTGCTGAATATAGTGGTTCTGAAATAAGTTTTGATTCTGATTATTCAGTGACTGAACCTCAAATAACTGTTAAAGAAATAAGTGTTCAGAAAGAAGAACATGTTCTAGAGAACAAGAGTGATAAATGTAGTTCTGAAATAATTTTGGACCCTGATGTCCCTCCTCAGCCAATGAATGAAAAACCTCAAACAACTGTTTTGAAGGAGGACCATGTTGACCCAGAAGATGCAAGTACTGGACCCAGAGGCTTTGAAAAAAAATCTAATTCTAATAACCTTCTTCATTTAGCCATTGACCAACCTCAACTAGCCCTTTTGAAGGAAAAACATGTTCATTTGGAAGATACAAACAATGAATCCAGTGATGGTAAAATAGATTTTGATTCTGCTGACCCTCTTCAGCCATTGACCGAACAATTTCAGGAAGTAGTTGAAGAAACAAACGTGCAGAAAGAAGAGGATATGAGCCTGAAGAATAAGGTTGATGAACCTAGTGATTCTAAATTAATACATAATTCTGATGTTTCTCTTCCAGCTGTGTCCAGTCAACCTACAGTGGCTGTTAAACGAATAAACCTCAAGGATGAAAATCATGTGTACTTGAAAGATAAGAACAGGCAAGATAGTGGTTTTGCGATGAGTTTGAATTCTGATCTCACGGATCAGTCAGTAGTTGATCATCCTCAGATAACTATTTTGGAGCAAGAGCATACTGAACTAGAAGATAAGCCCAATCAATCTTGTGGTTCTGAAATAAACTTTAATTGTGATGACCCCCTTCAATCAGTGGCCAACCAGCTTAGACAAACTGTTAAAGAAATAAGCCCTTTGAGGGATGAAGTTGACATGGAAGATAAGAGAGACGAACCTAAGCATTTTGAAACTGAATCTGACTCTGATGTCCGTGTTCAGTCAGTGGCTGGCCAAACTGAAGTTGTTAAGGAGGTAAACCTTGAGAAGGAGCATGTTGACTTGGAAGATAAGGTTGTCAAACCTGGTGATTCAAAAATAAACTTTGTTTCTGATGAAGCTTTTCAATCTGCGGCTAATGAAGTTCAAGAGGCTGTTACAGAAATGAGTCTTCTGAGGGAGGGACCTGTTTGTCTGAGTGCTAAGAGCTATGGACCTAATGATTCTGAAATCATTTTTGTTTCAAATACCCCTTTCCAATCAGTGGTTGAGCCACACCACGATTTGGAAGAGCAACAAGCCAATTTGGAAGATAAAAGCAATGATCCTTGTGGTCCTAAGATAAATTTTGTTTCTGAATATCCTCTTCAGTCAGTGACTGGCCAGCTTCAAAGAAAAGCTGTTAAAAAAAAAATAGGTCTTTGGGAGGAAGACCATATTTACCTGGAAAATAAGAGATACAAACTAGGTGATTTTGAAGTAAGTTATGATTCTGATGTTGACTTTGTAGCTGGTCATTCTGCTGTGGCTGTTAAAGAAATAAACTTGCAAGAGAAGGATCAGAATGACCTAGAAAATAAGAACTGTGAACTTAGTGTTTCTGAAATAAAATGTGATTCTGGTGTTCATCTTCAGTTAGGAGTTGCCCAATCTCAGGTGGTTTGCAAAGAAATAAACCTTCAGATGGAAAAGTACCTTGGCATGGAAGAAGAGGTTAGTGAACCTAGGGATTCTGAAATAATGTGTGATTCTGATGTTCCTCTTCAAATAGTGATAAACGAAGAGTCAGACAGAGAAAAAGATAAGATGCTGTTTGTGGACCTGACAGCAAGTGATAATGACTGTGAAGTGATTTCAGATTCTGATGTCCCTTTTCAGCCAGTGATTGATTTACCTCAAAGGACTGTCAAAGAAATCAGCTGTATAAATGCAGAAAGTTTTGACCTAGATGAGAACTGTGATTCTGACCTAAGATATATTTGTGAAGCCTCGCCTCAATCAGTGACAAACCATTCCAAAAAGGTCTTCAAAGTAGTAAAGCAGAAGCAAGACTATATTATTCTGGAAGAGACAAGCTGTGAGCCTTATGTTTCTGAACTGAGTTTTCAAATTGATTCCTCTCATCAGTCCATGACTTACCAGTCGAAAGAATCTGAAAAAAAAAAAGCAAAATATAGTGACCCCAAAGATAAGAGCTGTCAATCTAGTGGTCCTAAAAGAAACTTTGAACGAGAGGAGACTTCTCAGCCAGTAACTCAGCAACAGCAGAAGGTTGACAAAGGAGTCAGCCTTTGGAAAGATGTAGAAAATATTGGCCTAAAAGATAAGAACTGTGAATCTGGTGTTTCTGCAACAGATTGTAATGCATCTCCTGGATTGGTGATCCATCAAATGCCTGGTCAAGAAAACCTTCTGAAGTTAAAACATACTGATCTAGGAAGTATGAGCTGTGAACCTTGTGGTTCTGGGGTGAATTTTCAACGTGATCCTTCTCTCCAGTCTGTCAATGACTGGCCTCAAGAAGCTGTTAATAAGATCAGCCTATTTAAGAAGAAGTCTTTTGACCAGAGAGAAATAAACCGTAATAATTCCCATTCAGACTCTGTTCCCATGGTTGATTCTATAAGGAACTTGGCAAAAGCAAAGGAGGTCATAGAAGATGATCTTCATGAACTACTTCCTGAAGACTTGCCTCCCGTCCCTCCTTCATTTGTGGGGAAAACGCAGTCTCAGATAATGAAAGAAGATGATGCGCAAATGAGTGCTCTTGTGAAGGAATTTAAGAAAGATCATTTCTACTGTTACTTTGTTAGCGACTGTGAGATGAGAAAAATGAAAAAAAAAAATTTGAATGAAGAAAAAAAGATGACATGGACTGACCTCAATCAGGACACCACATCAATTCAAGTTCTCTCAGATTGTGATGATAATGCGGGTGGTATTTCAGATATTGACGACTTTTCAGTGGCTTTAGGTAAACCTAACCATTATCGTTCAACAGGAAGGAATCATGAACAAACATGGCAAGTGGCCTCTCAAGGCCAGGCTATAAAAATTAGCCATAGAACTCAAACCAATCTCACAAGTCCAGCAGGGACAAAAAGAAGAATTAGTGGACAAGAGAAAGACTCTCCAGTAAGGAAGTGTTTACTTTTACAAAACAACGAGAAAACAAGAGAGAAAGTTAAAAAAAATGAATTTCCTGAATCATGTATTAGTGTTTTGAAGCCTTTGCAAAGAAATACCTTAATTTATATTCTTTCTTCAAATATTAAGTTGAAGAAAGGTGAATCCAACAGCTTCTCTAAAAGGAGGCACTGTAGTAGAAAAAATTGGGATATTAACATACAGTACAAATTTAACCAGAGTTCCTTTAATTGTTATGACCCATTGAATAAGAAAATTGTAATTGATCCTCCTCTGAACATAGAAGTACCAGGGTCTGACAGGAATAATTGTGTTGAAATGCGTGTTAGCCCCTTAAATTCTAATGCAGAAGATAATGATCCTTATGTACAAAGCTCTGCTTCAGTACCTTTTATGGCAGTGTCAGTAGGACATGAACTAAAGTCACGTCAGGAGGCCAGTGAATCTTCTGTGTTTCCAGAAAAATCCAAGATTTTTAGTTCTAGTGAAATTTCAAAGGAAAGTAATTTCCAGTCAACTTTTTCAAGTCGTGATGTTGCCAAAACCTCATCAAAATCATTTAAAAAAAAGTTTTTGAAAAGTAAAAGCAAAAATCAGAGAAAGAAGGTATCAAATAATAAGCCAGATTCTCCCAAAAAAGGTTGTAGACCAGTTATTCCCCAGCAAAATATCAGAATTGCTTCAGAAAAACGGTCGATTTGGATTCAGAGCAAACTAAGTGATATAATTAAAAAGTATATTCCAAAATACTCTGTTTTTTTGCGTCACAAATATCAGCCCAGGAGCACTTTTGTTAGGATGCATATTAAGAAGAAAAAACCTAATGTTAGTAGGTTAAAGAAGGCGAAGAAACCAGCTAATATGCTCTCAAGCTCCTCAGTTCTGTCAGCAGGAGCTGAAGAACAGTCACGAGCTGTAGCAGGCTCTTCTAAGCAACGTGTGCAGACATCTTCCAGTGTTGCACGAAGTAAGAAGGATGGCAATAAAAAACACCCTAGAAGACAACAGAGAAAGCCGTGTAGACCTATTAGAAGATATGATTTGAGAAGTTTGTTTTCTGGTGTACCGTATTCGGATAGAATGAAGACTCGATTCTCTAACAAATTATGAGGTAGTGAAGTAAACTAGAGGTGTTTCTGTTAAGGGCTGGTTGAAGATTCAGTGCTTCAGCTGAAAATACATTTGGTACCTAGTGCACTACCTAGTATACATAGCTTTCCTAACTTTGGTGGAAAAAATGAACCTTCAACTATTTTGCTATAGCCTTATTTTTCAGGGCTTTTAATATTCATTTAAAATTAGTGTTAGGGTCTTTTTTTTTTTTTTTTTAATGCCCTTTGTCCCTTTGTTGTGGAAGAGCTTCATCTTAATTTATATTACATAATTTAACACAATATATATACCGTTTTCTACCTTCAATCATGTCCCATTTGTTTTTTATGATTGTGACTCATGTCAGCAGCTTAAAATATTGCAAGAATGAATGTGGCAAACATAAAATGCTATCATTATTTACTTTTTAAAAATTGGAACAGGTGAATATGTAGTTATTTTCTGTGTGTTTCAAAGTAGTGTTGTCAATATCACATTCTAACTGGGTAGTTAAAAAGAAGAAGTTCTAATAGATTATCTCAGCTTTTGAGTGGGATTAACCTAAATAATCACACACAAAATACAATTTATCTTTCTTTCAAAAGCATTACAGAGAATGAGATTTCATTTTTAATCCAGTTTTAAAAAAACTGCCTGGTAATTTAAATACATAACAGACTCCTCCTGTTTCACTTAAACTGTATCTGCAGGCCTTCAACTTTCTTCACTGAGACACATGCATATTGTATATATACAATATCTGTAGGTTTTTCTTTAGCATTACTAGATCTTAAGGGGAAAATGATCTTGCCAGTGTGATTATGCTTTTCTACCAGCTTCCCTGGTGGCTCAGGTGGTAAAGAATCCGCCTGCAATGCAGGAGACCCAGGCTTGATCCCTGGATGGGGAAGAGTCCTTGGAGGAGGAAATGGCAATCCACTCCAGTATTTCCTGGAGAATTCCATGGACAGAGAAGCCTGGCGGGCTGCAGTCCATGGGGTCGCAAGAGTTGAACACAACTTAGCAACTAAACCACCACCACCAATGAAACATAACCTAAGTGGAGCCCTATTTTGCTAGTGAAAAGCTGTATTTGTACATTGGTTTGGCCTTCCTTCAACTTGCTAACTGATCTTAATAGACCAAATGAAAGATGTCAAGATACGCAGTTTAGGTCTGACGTACTCAAAAAATCTTTAGATCTTTTATTCAGGGACACTGGTTGTGCTGGTACAGGTTCATTCAGTTATCCTACTAAGTCAAGGAAACTGGATCCTTTTCTGTCATTGATGCTAAAAGGGAAACATGAATTTCAGCTTCTATATTGTATAAACCATATTTAATTGAAACTTGATCAGTGTACCATGTTTTCAGAAATAATGTGTTACTTCAGAATTAAGTACAGTGTAACAGTTAGTTTCTAAATGTAGCTTTATTTCAGGTGCCATTATTTAGCCTGTGGGTATGTTATGGTGTTACGTTGTATTGAATTAATAATATCCTTTAGTTCTGTTGAGTTGCTCAGTTGTGTCTGACTCTTTGCGACCCCAGCATGCCAGGCTTTCCTGTCCATCACCAACATCTGGAGCTTACTCAAGCTCATGTCCATCGAGTTGATGATGCCATCCAACAATGTCATCCTCTGTCCTCCCCTTCACCTCCTGCCTTCAGTCTTTCCCAGCATCAGGATCTTTTCCAATAAGTCAGTTCTTCACATTAGGTGGCCAAAGTATTTCAGTTTCAGCTTTAGCATCAGTCCTTCCAATGAATATTAATGACTGATTTCTTTTAGGATGGACTGGTTGGATCTCCTTGCTGTCCAAGGGACTCATGAGAGTCTTCTCCAACACCACAGTTCAAAAGCATCAATTCTTCAGCGCTTATCTTTATAGTCCAGTTCTCACATCCATGCATGACTGCTGGAAAAACAATACCTTTGACTAGATGGACCTTTGTCGCCAGAGTAATGTCTCTGCTTTTTAGTATGCTGTCTAGGTTGGTCATAGCTTTTCATCCAAGGAGCAACCATCTTTTAATTTCATGGCTGCAATCACCATCTGCAGTGATTTTGGAGCCCCCTAAATTAGTCTCTCACTGTTTCCATTGTTTTCCTCTCTATTTGCCATAAAGTGATGGGACCATATGCCATGATCTTAGTTTTCTGAATGTTGAGCTTTAAGCCAACTTTTTCACTCTCCTCTTTCACTTTCATCAAGAGGCTCTTTAGTTCTTCTTTGCTTTCTGCCAGAAGGGTTGTGTCATCTGCATGTCTGAGGTTATTGATATTTCTCCCAGCACTCTTAATTTCCAGCTTGTGCTTCATCCAACCTCGCATTTCTCATGGTGTACTCTGCATATAAGTTAAATAAGCAGGGTGACAATATAGAGCCTTAACATATTTTCCCAATTTGGAACCCATCTGTTGTTCCATGTCCAGTTCTAACTGTTGCTTCTTGACCTGCATACAGATTTCTCAGGAGGCAGGTCAGGTGGTCTGGTATTCCCATCTCTTTGAGAATTTTCCACAGTTGTGATCTATACAGTCAAAGGCTTTGGTGTAGTCAAAGTAGATGTTTTTCTGGAACTCTCTTGCTTATTCTATGATCCAACGGATGTTGGCAATTTGATTTCTGGTTCCTCCGCCTTTTCTAAAACCAGCTTGAACATCTGGAAGTTCACGATTCATGTGCTGTTGAAGCGTGGCTTGGAGAATTTTGAGCATTACTTTGCTAGCATGTGAGATGAGTGCAATTGTGTGGTAGTTGTACATTCTGGCATTGCCTTTCTTAGGGATTGGAATGAAAACTGACCTTTTCCAGTCCTGTGGCCACTGGTGAGTTTTCCAAATAATTTCTTTACTTCTAAATTTAAAGCAGTAATTAGGTTTTAAAATGGACATAACTCAGGCTCTGAGTGATGTGATTTTGCTAAAGAGAAACTATATTTAAATACTCAAATGATTATATATTTCCATGTAAAATGAATGTGAAGAGTAATGTATTTTTTATAATGCAATTTAAAGAGTAAATTTGTTTTCAAAGTTACCATGATAAAATTTATCAAATATTGAAATTTGCCTCTATTTTCTCTTCACGTTAGAAACTTTATCTGGGAATACTTAAGGAATGATAGAATAAGGAAAACAGAAGTTCATTTTATAAATTGTCATACAGATAATATAGGGAATATAAATGTTGATGCCAGTGAGAAAATAATTTAACCAAAGATACGTAGGCTATATTCAACGAAGTAGTTATTTCAAAGGATTAAAATTAAACAACTTTTTCTTTGTCTGGTGGAGTGGTGAGTTAGCAGTTTTTCACTTTGTATACCTGTATGGAAAGAGTCCGTGAACAGATTGAGTTCAGGAGGCAGTACCTGTATCATTATTTGACACCTACTGGAAGAGAACTTGGTGCCTCCAATACCATAGCGCATGTTTTAAAGAATGAGAAAACGTGGAAGAGTGTACGTATCTATGTCAGTGCCTTTCTCACCAGTATTGGCTTCTAGAGTTTTGGTCCAGGATTATATTGGGTTATATAAGGAGAAGTCTCTCTTATATATGTCTCTTAAATAAGAGACTTCTCCTTATATAAAAATGTTAATAAAGTAAAAATGTTAGTTGAAGCCAATTTTCAATAAATGACTTTTATGTATAGAAAAAATGTGGAAAACTGTGAAAAATCATGTAATTAAAAAAATCAGGAAATTACCCATCAAAATGTCAAGAAGATGAAAGGCTGAGGAGGAGTCTCAACATTTCCTTATACTTCATTGAGACCGCAAATATTAGGGAAATAACAGCATATTTAATTTCATGTGTTCTTATACTTGATTGTACATATTTAAAAAGTTCTCCTAAAGTCTTTTAAATTATTTACCTTGATTAGGATGAACTATACTTAATGCTGAATCTTTAAAGTATGAACTTGTACTTTTCTCTATGTTTACCATTTATTACATGCATTTTATTTTCTGAATTTTTAAGCTGGACATGTGTATGTACATGTTGAGCCCTATGTACCAGACATTGTTCTAGACTTTTGACCTGTGTTGTCTCATTTGATCTTCAAAGGGCCCTTTTGAGTTAGGAACTGTAATTGTGACTAAATAGCCAATGAGAAAATTAAGGCATTGAGCTTCAGTTTGGGGTTAAAGATGAGTTGTTTTCTATAATCAAATGAGGATTACAAATAATCCCCATTCCCTTCCTCACCTCCAATTTAAGGCCGCCCCTAATCTATTGTCTGTCTTTATAGTTTAGCTTTTTCTGGACTTTTCATATAAATGGCACCATATAATATGTTGTGTTTTGTGTCTTTTTTTCATTTCCTGTAATGTTTTTGAGGGTTATTCATATAGCATGTAACAGTATTTGTTCTTTTTTAAATTGCTGAGTAGTATTTATAATTAATTTTTGATAAAAATGGCAACAGAACACTGATCTTCTGATGACAAAGATGATAAAAGCTATTAGGTGTGAGGTTAAGTGTTTGTGTGTCATATACCTGTTATCCTCGATTACTTCCCCAGATCCACAACCAACTGGATATCTGCCTTTGTGAGTGCTCTTATTCCATATTTGAATGCTTTATACTTCCTCTGTTTTTGACTCTTATTTTCTTTACTGCCGTTCTTGGCGTTCTTTTCATTGTGCTTTGTGAATCCTCATTTTCAGTGTCAACACACTACTTTCATTATGAATTGCTTCCAAGTGACTAAACTGAGAATCATGTCCAAGTTGCCCATTTTCCTAATCTTACATGTACGATAAAGCCAGGAAGTGTTGATAATAGTACCGGTCATAGTGAAAGTTCTTGTTTAAAATGACTATCTTACAGGGACTTCCCTGCCGGTCCGATGGTTAAGACTTTATCCTTCCACTAGAGGGTCAGCTGCTAATTTGGAATAATCCTCCAACTTTAATTTAGAAAGAAAACTGTCCTACTGATTAGGAAGTAAATAAGCAATTAATTCATAAAAATATTCTACTTCTGGTTATTGGTGTCTTTTTTCCCTATGAAGTAGACATGTAATTCTCTTGAGTACTGTTATTAGGCATTCTGCAAGCTTTTAGTGTCAGTTTAAAAGCAAGAGATCATATGGAAAAAAATGTACCATGTAATTGTGATGTATCATATCTACTGTGATTACATCATGCAGAGAGGAAAGTTCTTATAATTTAACTGATGAAAAACTTGAAGAAAATTTACTACCATTTTCACAATGGAAATTCTTCTAAGTACCTTTTTTTTTTCTTAAGAAAAGGTTTATTTCTAAAGTTTAAAGTATAAAATAGTCCTGATGATTTTAAAAAGCATTTTGAAATGTTTACCAAGTTCCTGTAGTCATTGTTATTTTAGACAGGCTTGAAATCTTGAAATTGTAAATGTTATAATTTAAACTAAATAAGTAGTGAATAACTTTCAGAGTTTGGTAGGATACAAGTGTGTCCCTTTGTCAAAATTTGTTTGGGCTTAATTTACATATTAGATAAAAATTGGATTTTTCTGTGTGTGTATTCAAGTATGCATTAAATTCTTTTAATAGTAAAAAATCAAATGATAGCCATAGTGAGTGTTTTTGTCCTTGCTCAGTATCTTGCATAAATGTTTATTATAATTATTCCAAATTTTGTAGTTTGTATCAAAAAAAAAAAAAAAAAAAAATTACTCTCCTACATAACCACAGTGTACCTCATGAAAATCAGGAAACCAGCATTGATATGATTATTACCCTCTACTCGATCGGTCTCACTTGGATTTTACAGACTGCTCCAACGCATCCTCTATAGGTCCAGGATTTAATTCAGGATCACATATTGTCATGATTCTAGTTTCCTTCAATACGGAACAGTTCCTCAGCCTTTCTTTGTATTTTATAACTTGACATTTTGAAGTGTACAAACAAGTTTCTTTGTGGAATGTCCCTTAGTTTGAGTTTGTGCAGTGTTTCTTTATAATGCTCTTTCTGTGGGCGGTGGGGTGGGGCAGAAAATCTGTGGAACTCTCAGTGTATTAGAACAAAAGTCATGTGATGTCAATATGAATAAATGTGATGATTGAAAATATCTAATTTTTGTTTTTATTTAGAGTAAAAGCGTTTAATAATCTGCAGTGGAGGCTCACATATAAAGTAAATTATCAACAAATAGTTTTTTTTTTTTCACAGCTCAGGTTAGAGGCAACTGTGACTATGAATATTTTATCTGTTACATTTATCATCTAACTGATCATAGATAAGGCAGTTAATTATTCATGTATTTAACAAATATTACTTAGACCCCTACTAGATGGGGAAACAGTGGAAATAGTGTCAGACTTTATTTTTTGGGGCTCCAGAATCACTGCCAATGGTGACTGCAGCCATGAAATTAAAAGACGCTTACTCCTTGGAAGAAAAGTTATGACCAACCTAGACAGCATATTAAAAAGCAGAGACATTACTTTGCTGACAAAGGTGCATCTAGTTAAGGCTATGGTTTTCCCAGTGGTCATGTATGGATGTGAGAGTTGGACTGTGAAGAAAGCTGAGCACTGAAGAATTGATGCTTTTGAACTGTGGTGTTAGAGAAGCCTCCTGAGAGTCCCTTGGACTGCAAGGAGATCCAACCATTCCATTCTAAAGGAGATCAGCCGTGGGTGTTCTTTGGAAGGAATGATGCTAAAGCTGAAACTCCAGTACTTTGGCCACCTCATGAGAAGAGTTGACTCATTGGAAAAGACTCTGATGCTGGGAGGGATTGGGGGCAGGAGGAGAAGGGGACGACAGAGGATGAGATGGCTGGATGGCATCACTGACTCGATGGACATGAGTTTGAGTAAACTCTGGGTGTTGGTGATGGACAGGGAGGCCTGGCATGCTGCGATTCACGGGGTAGCAAAGAGTTGGACACCACTGAGCGACTGAACTGAACTGAACTGATGTGCCTAGCCCTATGGTGGGTGCCCAGGATCCAAACATCAATTAAACAGGTCTCTAGTTGATCACTTTCATTACTGATATGAATAAAAGACAATTTCTGTAGTGGTAAGTCTGTGGAATTGCAACATAATTCTTAGGCTTTCAAAAGATCATTAAAAAACCTTGTGTTAGATCAAGATAGTGCTCTTTAGCATTCAAGAATTCCCCAACTTTCTACATTGAGGCCCATTGCAAAGCGTTTCTCATGATTATCTTGGAATGATTGTTTTTCTATGTTTGCATTATTATGAATAGTCTCTCCTGTGTTGGTTTGATGCCCCAGGATGAAGTGTTATTTATGTAGATTCACTTAGTTACCCATCTTATCACAGCACAAAAATGACTTTCTAAGGAAAAGTTTGTATTTTCATCAGATGTTTATTTGAAAAGATTCTAATTGAGGTATAAGATGATTTACAATATTATGTTAGTTCAGTTCAGTTCAGTCGCTCAGTCATGTCCGACTCTTTGTGACCCCATGAATCGCAGCATGCCAGGCCTCCCTGTCCATCACCAACTCCCAGAGTCCACCCAAACCCATGTCCATTGAGACGGTGATGCCATCCATCCATCTTATCCTCTGTTGTCCCCTTCTCCTCCTGCCCTCAATCTTTCCCAGCATCAGGGTCTTTTCAAATGAGTCAGCTCTTTGCATCAGGTGGCCCAAGTATTGGAGTTTCAGCTTCAACATCAGTCCTTCCAATGAACACTCAGGACTGATCTCCTTTAGGATGGACTGATTGGATCTCCTTGTAGTCCCAGGGACCCTCAAGAGTCTTCTCCAACACCACAGTTCAAAAGCATCAATTCTTCGGTGCTCAGCTTTCTTTATAGTCCAACTCTCACATCCATACATGACCGCTGGAAAAACCATAGCCTTGATTAGACAGACCTTTGTCAGCAAAGTGATGTCTCTGCTTTTTAATATGCTGCCTAGGCTAGTCATAACTTTCCTTCCAAGGAGTAAGTATCTTTTAATTTCATGGCAAATAGATGGGGAAAGTGGAAACAGTGGCTGACTTTATTTTTCTGGGTTCCAAAATCACTGCAGATGGTGATTGCAGCCATGAAATTAAAATTAAAATATGTTAATGTATAGCATATTGATTCAGTATTTTTGCAGATTATATTTCATTATAGGTTGTTAATGAGTATACTTCCGTGTGCTACATGGTATATCCCTGCAGCCTATTTTATCATATAGCAGTTTGTGTTTGTTAATCCCATACACCTAATTTATTCCTCCCCATTTTCCTCTCCACTTTGGTAACCATAAGCTTTTTTTTTTATTTTATTTTTACTTTATTTTACTTTACAATACCGTATTGGTTTTGCCATACATTGACCTGAATCCACCATGGGTGTATACGAGCTCCCAATCCTGAACCCCCCTCCCACCTCTCATCCCATATCCTCTCTCTGGATCATCCCCGTGTACCAGCCCCAAGCATCTTGTATTCTGTATCGAACATAGGCTGGTGCTTCGTTCTTACATGATAGTATACATGTTTCAATGCCATTCTCCCAAATCATCCCACCCTCTCCCTCTCCCACAGAGTCCAAAAGTCCGTTCTATACATCTGTGTCTCTTTTGCTGTCTCGCATACAGGGTCATCATCATCATTGCCATCTTTCTAAATTCAGAATGGCTGCGATCCAACAGTCTACAAGCAATAAATGCTGGAGAGGGTGTCTCTGGGTCATCCCAGTGCACCAGCCCCAAGCATCCTGTGTCCTGTATCAAACCTAGACTGGCGATTCACATCTTACATGATAGTATACATGTTTCAATGCCATTCTCCCAAATCATCCCACCCTCTCCCTCTCCCACAGAGTCCAAAAGTCCGTTCTATACATCTGTGTCTCTTTTGCTGTCTCGCATACAGGGTCATCATCATCATTGCCATCTTTCTAAATTCAGAATGGCTGCGATCCAACAGTCTACAAGCAATAAATGCTGGAGAGGGTGTGGAGAAAAGGGAACCCTCTTACACTGTTGGTGGGAATGCAAACTGGTACAGCCACTATGGAGAACAGTGTGGAGATTCCTTAAAAAACTGCAAATAGAACTGCCTTATGACCCAGTAATCCCACTGCTGGGCATACACACCAAGGAAACCAGAATTGAAAGAGACACATGTACCCCAATGTTCATTGCAGCACTGTTTATAATAGCCAGGACATGGAAACAACTTAGATGTCCATCAGCAGATGAATGGATAAGAAAGCTGTGGTACATATACACAATGGAGTATTACTCAGCCATTAAAAAGAATTCATTTGAATCAGTTCTAATGAGATGGATGAAACTGGAACCTATTATACGTAAGCTTTTTTTGAAAAAAAAAAAAAAAATCTGAGTCTGTTTCTCTTTTGATACATATATTTGTATTATTTTTTAGATTCCACTATATGATATCATATAGTATGTTGTTTCAGGTTCTGTTTATTTCTCCTCCAATATTTATGATTTCTTTCCTTCTACTAACTTTGGGTTTTATTTGTTCTTTTTTTTTCCTAGTTCTTTTAGGTTTAAGGTTAAGTTGTTTGTTTGGTGGGAGTCTTCTCAACCCAGGTGGGTGGCGTGTTTCTCCCTCACTTGGCCATCCTGTGCCTCCTCTGCAGAACTCAGCCCATATACTTTGAAATCTAAATCTTGTTTATTTCTCCCAGATACCTTTTAATTTTCAAAACTTTGGTGTGGTGTATGAATCTTTTTTTTTTCAAATTTTGAAATTTAAGTAGAAGATCCTGAGGATGAAAAGGGGTGAATTCACTGAGGGATGTACACTTGAAGTGGCAGCGTCCCTTTTTTTTCTTTATAATTTGTTTGAAAAAAATTATACGTTTCTGATGCTGGGAGGGATTGGGGGCAGAAGGAGAAGGGGATGACAGAGGATGAGATGGCTGGATGGCATCACTGACTCGATGGACATGAGTCTGACTGAACTTCGGGAGCTGGTGATGGACAGGGAGGCCTGGCGTGCTGAGATTCATGGGGTCGCAAAGAGTCAGACACGACTGAGCGACTGAACTGAACAATATATAAATTATATATTAAAATTCAAACACATAGCATTGGGATTCTGGAAGAGTTAATCTCTTGTCACTTTCCGAGCAATTTTTGACTTGTTATTATGAATAAAAGGTTCTTTTCCTTCCTTGAATTTTGTTACAAAGTCCTCTCTAATAACTTGCCATCGAAGGATCCTATGAGTGTGTGTGTGTGTGTGTGTGTGTGTGTGTTATATGTGTGTTTTTTCTTAAAGAAGTGGTAGGAGAGAGAGCAAACCTCATATGGGAGAAGATTGTGACATAGGTTAGATCTATTATAATCAATAATCAATGAATGTTGAAGGAGCATTGTATTCCTCAGCAGCTAAATGCCTGTTCTACATTCTGACCAGAAACTTCTGGGGACACTGGTGTTTGGGTAGTAGTTTTCCTTTAGGCTAGTTATTTGGTGCCACAGGACACTTTTACCTCTTACAGCTAAAATGCTATGAGGGAAAGAGCTGTGGCTATCAAAATATTTATCTCTAAGATATCAACTATCTAGAAGTCATTTGTCATATTTACTTATTGATGTTCAAGTCAGAGATGTTGAGTAATTTTCTTTACAAAAAACAAAAGTGAAAGCAAAACTTTTAGAAATTTAAGATAAGAGAAAAATAAATTTCCTTGTTTGTTGTAGAAGAACTTGAAGCTATGGACAAAGTTATAATCATCCAGAAATAACAGTTTTGGTATTTTGGTGTATATTTTTCCAGATCCATTTTAATGAGATGATCCTGTAAATAGTGTATGGAGGATTGTGACTAGTTTTGTGACTAGTTTTCTCACCACTAAATACATTGTAATCATCTTTTCTTGCCACATTTTTGAATAAGGTTTTTTTTTTTTTTTTTTTTTTTTTAGGCCTCACTGGGCAGCATGCAGGATCTTAGTCCCCTGATGGGGATTGAACCTGTGCCCTTTCATTAGAAGCGTGGAGTCTTAACCACTAGACCACCAGGGAACTCCCTGAACAACATTCTTTTTAATGGTCTTGCTGTACTCCCTTGCATGCATGGTCACATGTTTATTTAAATAATTCTAGATATATTAGATGGTTTTCAGTTTATTTTTTGTAAGTATGTAAAAACTCTGCAACTACTATTCCTGTGGATAAAGCTTTTGAATATTCATGATTATTTTCTTGAGATAAATTCCTAGAAATAAAACTGTTGGAACACAGCCTACGTGCATTTTCAATAAGTGCTTTTCCTAATGTAGACAAACTGGTTTTATAATTAGTTGCTCTACCAAAAAGTGCAGCAGAGATTTAACATATGGCTTTTTCTTAAATTGTTCCATAATAAAAAGCTGAGGCTAATTTTTGTGCTATCATATTGTGAAAGGCAATTCTATTGAGGATAAGAGCAATATAATACAGATAGGCTTATTTCTGGCAGTCTGTCTATTATGCTGTCTCTAACCCCATAGAATGTAAGTTCCATGAAGAGAAGGATTTTTTTCTGGTTTCTTTAATACTGTATTTTCATTGCCTGTATCTAACACAGAGTAGGTATTCAATAAATAATTGTTGAAAAAATAAATTAATAACTCTGGACTTTTTGGGCTTCTCTGATAGCTCAGTTGGTAAAGAATCTGCCTGCAATGCAGGAGACCCCGGTTTAGTTCCTGGATTGAGAAGATCCACTGGAGAAGGGATAGGCTACCCACGCCAGTATTCTTGGGCTTCCCTTGTGGCTCAGCTGGTAAAGAATCTGCCTGCAATGTGGGAGACGTGGGTTCGATCCCTGGGTTGGGAAGATCCCCTGGAGAAGGAAAAGGCTACCCACTCCAGTATTCTGGCCTGGAGAATTCCATGGACTGTATAGTCCATGGGGTCATAAAAAGTCAGACACAACTGACTTTACTCACTGGATTTTTTATAGGTACGTATTGAAGTCATTAACAAGTGCTTAAACTGTATGGTCTTAAGTTGAGGCCTGTTGGCAGGGTAACAGTGAGGTAGGAAATGTAAGTTATCTTTATTTAATTGATAAAAATTTAATTATTGCATAGATTCCAAGAAAAAACATAAATAGAGTTAGAAATGAAACTAGAGACTTATTGTGAAACATTCTTGTCAAATAAAAATGCCTGTGAAATATAAAGAGGGAGGGAGCAAGAGTAGGCAGAAAAGTTCTTCAGATGTAGTACATGTCTGATAGCTATGAAAGGAGAAGGGGGAAAGAAAGAGGGTTGGGTGGGGAGAGACACAGGCTTGTGCAGTCTGATAAAGTCTTGGCCAGCCAGAAGGGAGCTCCAGTGACCCACAGAAGAGTTCCACACTGGGTAGCAATGGCTCGGTGGTTGGCTGAGGGTTGTCCGAGAGACTCCTGGGCTCAGCTCAAATACTTAGTGGATCCTGAAGATTCTGCAGCTAGAGATGATAAGTTTACTGCACTTCCGGCTTCTCTTAGAGCCAGGAGGTGTATCTTCTTGGTTACCATAGTCCTTACCTTGAGCTGTGCAACTCCTCCTCTTCATGCACATTTTTGAGGACACCTTCATCAAGGTTTGTAATGAACTATTGCCTTTAAGCTTACACCTTAATAAGCCATGTCACTGCTGTTTCAGACTCATTGCTGTTTGGTGGTACTGTGTGTATTATGACCAGTGAATCCCATGGTCATGAGCTCATTACTGTACTTCCTTTGCTGTGAGGTAGGTTGGATGCTATGTTGTGTGTGGTTTTATGGTTGCAGATTAGTCCCTCTAAGCCCTCAGATCAGGGATGTTGGCAGGAAAAGTGGAGGCAGAAAAGACGTTGCCTTTACTTGAAACAAGTATCTGTTCTTGAGAGAACGAATCCCTGGCTTTTCAAGGACGTAGGGGGTCCAGAGTAGTCAACTGGCCACCAAGTGGTTGTTAATAGTTGGTTTCACTAAGAAATAGTGCCCAATCAAGGGTTCAATGTTGGTCTCTCTTGTTGGCAGTTTAGACATTCAGAGATAGCAGTACCTCAATTGGCCTTGGTAAGTAAAACTTCTTGCTCTTGGGACCATGTGCAGCCTCTATCCCTGACATGGTGGTTACTCTATTTGTATGTCCATCTTTCCTGTTCTCAAGTGATTAATGATGAAAGCTATCTAATGTCACCATTCTATCTGCGCTGTTGTTTATTGCCTCCATGCTTTCTGGTGGACGTTAACATTTGACATAAAAGTTTTTACACTTTGTACCCATCACCATCTGTCCATCCACTTGCCTCTTCTCCAGAACTCTTTTCTCCAGTCACTCAGAATTTTCCTCTTAACCCCTTGACCAGCCTATAAGGCCATTCTTTTTTTTTTTTTTTTTTGCTTTAATTATTTATTTGGCTGTGCCAGACTTTCACTGTGACATGCAAGCACTTATTTTTGGCATGTGAGATCTATTTCCCTGACTAGGGATGGAACCTAAGCCCCCTGCACTGGGAGCTTGGAGTCTTAGCTATTGGACTACCAGGGAAGTCCCTATCAGGCCGTTCTTTACTGCTTATGATTTTGTATATATTCTCACCTTGGACCATTTCTCCTTCCACACAAGTGAGTGATCGATCAGGTGTGCCAGGTGAGGCTCCTGTCATTATAAAGATTTTTTTTCTCACCACTTTCTTTCAAAGTCACCCCTGGATGGGATGTAATGCAGCTTCCATTTATGTTCAGCTTTCACCAATATTCAGAGCCAATCCATCTGTGAACCTAGATCAGGTTTTCTCCTCTTGATTCAGCTGTTCACGTGGGACCCTCCATATCACCATGAGGTGTGAGCTAAAAGGGGAACAAAGGTGCAACCAAGGAAGGCAAATCGGAGTCTGGACTACTTCCCCGTGCAGCTCAGATATGCTTTCTTGTCTTGCATCAGCTTGATCTCAGGCCTATCTTTTCAATCTTCTGCTCTTGCTGGGCAGTTGTGTGCCTGGTCTTTACCATTTCAGGGGCCCATCATCGCCACTGCTGTCTCTGAGCCTCTCTGACGCCCTCCTATGGTCAGCCCTAATCTGCAGAGATGGACCACACTGAGCTTCCTAGTGACGCTGGTGCATTTCCTCTCCCTACTGCATTTCCTTTTATTGTATTTCTTTTTCTTAGGTCTATGGCTTAATTTCTACATTATTATGCAAGTCCAAACTAAATCAATTTTTTTTACATACATTAAAAACTCTACCTTTATGCACCCCACCAAGAGATATCTAACAAAATCACAGACGTGGGGCTCAGACAGACGAAGCTAAGTCACAATACTAAAGAGAAACAGAGGGTCAGAGGAATCTAGGAAAGGTCAGAATCCAGAGGCAAGCACTTGACTCTAAGTCAGGGAGCACTGTTACCTCGGTAAGCGCCCGGCACTCAGAGAGCAGGAATAGGTCAGGGGGCTCCTGTGGAGGGTCAGAAGGCTTACTTAAAATCCTGGCTCAGTTAGGAATACCTACATAGCTAGGGGCAAGTCATTAACTCTTTCTCAGGTTCATATTTCTCATATTAAGTGGGATAATAGCACACCTCTGCAGGTCTTTGTGAAGATTAAGTGAGTAAATGAGTTCTAAGTGCTCCCTACTGCATTTCTGATGGCCTTTGTGAGCAGTGTGTCCTCCCGGTTCTGCTGTGGAATATTATTCTCTGGTTGTCTTCTGGCCCCACATATATATGCATTCCAGCATGTTCAATTCCCTGAGGCTTTAACTGACTTCTGCCACTGCTTTTCAGGGCAACGCATGCGTTTAAGCTTACTCAGCATGGCTCATTGCTTTCTCCAGGTGTTTGAAGTCTCCCTCCTCGTGAGCTTCTCTCATCTCTTTGGGTCCTTGCCAGGGTGCTGAATCTTGTGTTCTGAGACAGTGTCTCTTAAGTCAGTAAACTCTCGCTTGTATGGGAATTGATCAAGCACACTCAAAACCCAGTCTTTTGATTTCTACCTGTATATCTTAGCTAATCCCTGCCAGTCCTTTAGGGTATAATCTCTTCTTCCCTTATTATTTCCAACATGTTTCCAGGGATTTCACCCTAGTTGCTGATCAGACAGCTGAGGAGGTGGAAACAGCTTGTGAGATGGGGTGCTGGTTGACACGCAAAGGGAGACATCTCCATAGTGTCTTTCTCACAGGGGAGGTGCTCACTCAGAAGGGAGCCTCATAGAGGAAATGCTGTCTTCATAGGGAGGGATAGGTAGTCTGTGAGGGCTTGGTCTACAGAGCCAAAGTCTTATGGGAGACTTCATTCTTATCCCATCTTTTAAAGACCTATATTTTCTAGCCAGAGCCCTAATCTTAGTAAAACAGACTTGCCTTGGCTGAGTATTCAATAGTCTTTGAAGATTGGCTATCCTAAATTGGCTCCACAGCTGTCTGTTCTCTAATTGTGGGAGATACATCTCTTTGGAAGCTGTTTTTTGTCTCACAAGCTTAGTTTTTAAATAAGTGGCTTCAGTTTCTCATTGCCTCTTTATATCCTACAATAATAACCAGCCAATTCCATTGTCCTTGTGTGTATAGTTCACCCGCAAATGCCTAAATTAATGCACTGGCCAGAGAAGTCTCCTGCATCAGAACACGCTCTTGGGTCACCACTGGTAAAAGTTTAGTGAATAGCGCCTCCTTTTGCTGGGAACGATCCATGCCACTGGGGCACAGGGTCCTCATTTGCAGCTGGGCAGTGAGTAACCTAATCCTGAAAGTCCCTTTTGCTATCCACTGTTTTGGACCACTCTCAGAATCAACTGACTGAGTTTGAATCCTCTGGGAAAAAGATGTCAAGTCCAAGTTGGTAGTGAAAGTGATGGGAGTGACTCTGTGAGATATAAACAGAAATCGGAACAGGCAGGTAAAAAGGGGGAGATGAATTAAGTAGGAAAGGGCCAACCCTCACTCAGCTCAATGGAGGGCTCTGGCATAAGGACTGTGGATAGAGGGGTCCCATGTTGGGAGATGACCAGTCCCTTGCATACCTGCCATGTGCGGTCATTGGCTTGGGGTTGCCAGGCAGAGTGTGGCAAATCCTGAAGGTGTTGTAGTTGGAGGCTGTCAGCTAACTTGAGTTGAGCTTGAGCTGACTGACAAATCCATATGGCACACATCTACAGCTGCCATATTACATCAGTTATTTATACATAAACCCAGGTGTGGTAGATTGATAATAACTCATAAGTGTCCTTATTAGGAAAGAGGAAGATCACATACACACATGCGATAAAGTGATGTGAAGATAGAGGCAGAGTTTGGAGTAATATGACCAAGGAACATCAGCAGCCATCAAGGCTAGCAGAGACAGAGATGAATTCTCCCCAGAAATCCCAGAGGGACCCCAGCCCTACTGACACCTTGATTTCAGACTTTGGGCCCCTAGAACTGTGAGAATAAATTTCTGATGCTTTACGTTACAATTCTGTGGTTGTTACAGAAGCCTAGGAAACCAATGCACAGGGTTCATAATTTCTTTTTTAATGTAATTTTTAGTTGAGATTTAATTCACATACCATAAAATTTCCCTTTTAGAAATATATGATTCTAGTATAATCACAAAGTTGTACAGCCTTTACCACTCTCTAATTTTAGAACATTTTCACCATCCCCCAAAGAAACCCATACTTGTTAGCAGCAACTTCCCAATTTCCTTTACCCCATTCCTTAGCAGTCACTCATCTGTTTCATGAATCTAATAGATTCGCTTGTCCTGAACCTTTTGTATAAATGGAATCTTGCCATGTGTGGCCTCTGATCTGGCTTCTTTTGTTTGGCATAATGTTTTCAAGGTTCATCCTTATTGTAGCAATCATCAGTACTTCATTCCTTTTTATGGCCAAATAACATATCTCTTTCAGGACTCAATCTGTGGCTTTGGTTGAACTATGAAAAAAAAATGGCCTTAAATAGATGTCAAGTGGAACAAACAAGAAGTATTTTAAAAGTCTTGTCAGGTAATTGTGGACGTTTGTCTTTGAAATTACATTGAAACTTGACAAGTGGCAGTTTCTTAAAGGATAGTTGCAATGTGAAATCTAAAATCATACCAGTGATCATTTTATACTTTGTTACTTTAAGGTCCATTGGTTTATTTTGCATTTTGAATGAATCTTTAACCCTTACATGATTTTGTAACTTAATATGCATTGATCATTTGGGAAAATGCCATTTCACCAAGATATGCAGATCTTCCAAATGTTGACACCTATTATACAATATCAAAAAATTATTTATATTATTGCTAATTGTATCAGAAAGCTCTTAAAGTATTGGCAGACTGTTAAGTTCACAGTGTTGGATGCAGTTTTCTAAAATTCTAATTTTCAAGTGAAAAAGCTTGCACTTTATCATTGGTAACAATACTGTCAGTTGTTTTCCTTGAAGTTAAAGGTTCATTTTGTTTATTTTCAATAAAGTGTCTGCCAAATATATAAATCTGAATAAGCATACCTTGCTCTTTTTTTTTTTTTTCAAGAAAAATGAGGTTATAGGAAAAAGTCTAGTTCACAAATCAACTGTGCAAATTCTCCTCCTGGAGACTATTTTAGTTTAGCACACAATAGTTCTTTTTAATTTTATTTGATTTATTTTTTTATTGAGTTATATTTGGTTTACAATATTACATAAGTTTCAGGTGTAATAAATACTCAGGAGATTTTTGTGTACTTATCATTTCATTTTATGGAATATTTAAAAGACATGTGCCTAACAACCGAGATAGACTATAACTAATAATTTTTACTGATTCATCAAAGGCATTCTTAAATGAACCTGTTTTTCCCCTCAATAAGCACATTTTGGTAAAGACTATAATAACCATTGGTACAGCACCACTATTTTATTATGTACTTACGTTCGAGCACTTTCAATCACTATCATTTTGTGCTATCAATACAAATGTTAACTTGGTGAGGCAAGCCCCTCAAATGATGTCTTAGCAATATTATAAAATTAATTTTTTATCTTATGACCCCCTGAAAGGGTGGGCTTCCCTGGTGGCTCAGATGGTAAAGAATCCTCCTGCAATATGGGAGACCTGGGTTCAGTCCCTGAGTTGGAAAGATCTCCTGGAGAAGGGAATGACTACCTACCCCAATATTCTGGCCTGGAGAATTCCATGGACAGAGGAGCCTGGCAGGCTACAGTCCATGGGATTGCAAAGAGTTGGACATGACTGAGTGACTTTCACTTTCCTGGATGAGTATCCCTGATCCCCAGTGGTCCATGGGTCATGCTGTGAGAACAGCTGCCTTAGATCATCTTGTGTTCTGAGTGCAATGCTGCTAGGAGCTTTAAGCACCCCATTATCTCAGCTAAGAAGCCTTGATAGTGGAGGTAGGGGGCTGCAAACTTCATAATTTAGCAGTGAAGATAGGCGTGAAACAAAGAAGCTTTGACTTGTTTAATCTACCAACTGTTTATAATCTGGCTTGTTTGCTTATTTATATCACTTTGTTCATATGGTTTTTATTATAAGCTACAGCAGTGAACTCATCAGTGCAATTTTATAAATATTTATATGGTATTAAATAGGTTGATGAGATGAAATAAACTCTCAGCTTGACAAATGAAGCCGTTCAGTTTCTGTAGAGCTCTAAGTCGTCCAAAGATAAAAGTCACTTATAAGAGCAAAGAACAGGGACAGAAATCGATTCTGGTATCTCAAGTGGGCAAAATCCATTTTCATGTTCCAAAATGATTGTTACACCAGAATCTAAAAGATGTCATTTTCAATATGAATTCTGTTTCTGTGAATTGTTCAAAATGGATACCATTTACTGGTTAGTAATTTCACAGAACAAGGAAGTTTCTGTATTTTTTTTTTAAGCATATGTTTCAATTCAGGTCAGTTTCAGGGTAAAGCATCAACAAGATCAAAAAGCAGTTATGTGGGCAGGAGTTATACTATAAACATTTTTATTATGGTCGTGGAGATATACAAAAGGAGAATTTCAGGGTGTCTTCAAGCGCTATGAAAGGGCTTGCTTTATTTTAGTAGTAGCCAGTTAGAAAAAAACTAGAAATCTATAGATAATGATACTTTAAGGGAACTAAGATGTGATGTGCAGTTGCCTTGAGAGAGAAATCAGAAGTTTTGACCAAATATCTGCTAGGATTTCTTCTAGATAAAGTGCTCCTTGTCAGGGAACTTGCTTGAAATAGTAATCCTAAAAAGAGTGATACAGCTCATTAATTCAGAAAACACTTATTTATTATGTTTTTTTAAATGGGCTGACTATATTCCAGGCACAATGTATTTGATCTGATAGAAAATTATGAATGTGTGTCAAATCTGAGTGTTGGAGTAAGCCAGAAGTTTGACAGTAGTTCAGTAATATAGTGATATGATACAGGAAAGTGGAAGCATGCTGCAAGCTTGAATGCCCACTTAGTCTTCCACTCCCTATTTATCTACTTTCACTCTGAGTAACTTGCACTTATACTCTTTTAGTCTTCCACCCTCTGAGTAGATCCCAGGTGTTACACATCTCCTTCCATCCCACTGCACTCATTTATCCAGCAAATATTTATTAGTCACTGGTTGTGTGCCAGGCACTCTGCTAAGCACTCTGCTAAGGATGCAGGTCCATGAACAAGGCACATGGACCCATGTGGCACTTGCAGTCTATTTGAGGAGACAAAATTAGACACACAGTTGGATAACTAACAAGCACAGTTGTGATAAGCAAGAGAACTGACCTAGACATGTGACTTACCCTCTGTCTTGTGTACAGTCCGGCAGCCAGAATCACCAGGATGATGATCAATTGTGCAAATCCAAGGACCGAGGGGTATATGGAGCCATGTTATGGTGACCAGATTTGCCTGGGACTTGACATTTCTGGCACATGAGTCTGTTAGTGTAAACCCAGGTAATAAACCACGATCATCCCAAGCTACCCCTATCCTAGGACATTTTCTATCAAGTGGAACGTCAGAGGCTCCTTTGGAATTGATGGACCTTAAAGACAGTGCCTGGTAGTGACACAGAATTTCCCCTTCTTGCCATTTAAAGGGGGGTGTGTGGGTGGGATGCAAAGGGTTAGACTGGAAAATGTATAAGCTTGGTCACAGCAGGTGAGTCACGAGGGCAGGTCTCCTCTGCCAGTACAGAACATTGTTTAGTGTGACTGGAAATTTCCAGTGGTTCCAAGCTCAGTAAATACTCTTCAGTTACAGAGGGAAGTGTGATTAAGTGATTTTACTATGGTTACAGAGCTAGTTGAGAGGATAGGTGATGCAAGTCTAGTTTCCATGGAAACTGACTCTGAGATGATGATTCTGTTGCCAATGATTTATTAGAGCTTGCTCTTGGGAACAAGGAAAACAGGAAGAGAGATAGGGGAGAGATAGGTTGAATTGTGATACGTTTAGCCAGGAAACTCTGAAGTGGGGATGGGCCTTCAGAGATGTGTGGATTGAGGCAAGAGATCTGGGTCCATGAGTTATTGTAGGTAGATTGACCCTGGGAAGAAGCATAACCTTTTGACTGAGAGTACTTTCTTTCATTCAGCTGGGGCAGTGAATACTTAGTTCTAAACACTAGACTGAGTGGCACATATTCTAGATACCAGGTCTTTGAGTTTCTATTCAATGTTCCCATGATACCATGTGTCAGCACTTAATCAAGAATCGCCTGTTTCTTTCGACTGTTGACTTAGTATGTAATAAATAAATTTCCTGTCTTCAGAAAGATGGTGATTGATATGTAAAATCATAAAGTTGTTAATAATGAATGAATCTGTAGATGCAAATGGGATACAATTACTGTGTTGTGCTTTCACTGAAAAGACAGTGATTATTTCAGATAGAAGCTGACTTTTAAAATATAAACTGTGATACACTCATGAACAAATAATCAGATTTTTTTTTACAATTCCAGCATCTACCAAAACAACATGTGAGGTGACATTTTCCTACCAGCTTAGAAAGTATTCTGTGGACATCGAAGAAATTTCAACAGTAAGTTAATAGAAGAAATTGGGGAAATGTGTCTAAAAACTTAATTTTTCTTAAAGATTTTTTTTTGATGTGAGCAATTTTTAAAGTCTATTGAATTTGTCACAATATTGCTTCTGTTTTATGTTTTGGACTTATTTTTTGGTTGCAAGGCATGTGCGATCTTAGCTCCCTGGCCAAGGATGGAATCCATGCCCTTACACTGGAAGGCAAAGTCTTAACCACTGGACCACCAAGGAAGTCCCTAAAAACTTTACTTTAAAAGACTCCATCAATTCTTTTTTTAAGTAATAAGTCTCTAAGTCAGGTTTAAAGACTTTATTCAATTTCTTGCTATATGTCAATATAGCGTAATGTAAAAAAAAGATCACCATGTTTCATTATATAAAATCAGTTCATTTAGAGTTGAATTAATCATGAACAAAAAAGATAGATAACTGTTTTCTTGCCTCTAAATCTGCTATGGTGAAATTGTAGAATGGCAGCCTTTAAACACAGCTACATATTAGAACCACCAGGGGAATATTAAAAAATGCTCAGACTCCACCCCAGACGTAATGCATTAGAATCTTGATGTGGCCCTATATATAGCTTGTATTTTGGCCAAGCTCTGAAAGTAATGCAAAATTTACAGTTAACTGCGCGCTAAGCCAATGCCCTGCTTTACTTTGGGGAAGTTCTTCATGAGAGTACAGCTTCAGTTGTAGGTTGTGTTTTGTTTGTAGCTGACTTTTTTTTTTTATTGTGGTAAAACATATATAACATAAAATTTACCACTTGAAGAAATTTTAAGTGTACAGTTTAAGCATACAGTTTAAGTGTACCAATTTTAAGTGTACAGTTCAGGAGCATTAGGTAAATTCACATGGTTGTGGAGGTATCACCACAATCCATCTGCAGAGAATATTCAACTTCCCCAACTGAAACATGATACCCATTAAACAATAACTTCCAGTTCTCTTCTATCCCCAGCCTCCTAGCAACCACAGTTCTATTTTCTGTCTCTGTGGATTTAACTGTTCTAGGAACCTCATACCACTGGAATCATACAGTATCCTTTTGTGACTGGCTTGGTGTCTTCAAGGTTCATCCATCTTATAGCATGTGTCAGAATTTCCCTTCTTTTAAAGGCTAAGTAATATTCTATTGAATGTATATTCAGCATCATAGATGGATACTTGGATTGCTTCCACCTTTTGCTATTGTTAATCATGCTGCTTGAAAATGGGGAAATCTCATCATTTTAGCCAGAAAAGGGCCAATTTTTCCTTATTATCACTAAAACTTGTTATTTTCTTTAAAAATAACCATCTTAATGGGTGTATAGTGATATCTCAATTTGATTTACTTTTCCCTATATGATTTCTATGTGATTTGTGATGTAGAGCATTTTTAAGTGCTTATTAGTCATTTCTCTTTGGAGAGATGTCTATTCCAATCAGTTTATATTTCAATAAATCCCGTAGAATTATTGAAATATAATTGACATATAAAAATGTACATACAGCACAATGTTTTAAAACATGTATACATTGTGAAATGATTACTATAATCAAGCTAATTGACATATCCATCATTTCTCATAGTTCTCATTGTATGTATGTTGGTGAGAACACTGGAAGTTTATTCTCAGCAAATTTCAAGTAGAGATCCTCCTTGACTTACAGTGAAGTTAAGTCCTGATGGTGAGTGGAATATTAGTATATGCAGTATTTACAGTATATGTCAATATCTCTTAAAGAAGCCATATATATAACAATACACATATTCTCTTGGTTTAGTCATTTGTCAGAATCCACAGGCTTAGTCACAGAATTAGCCCAGGCAGTTTTGGAAAACTCCAGTCATGATCGATAAAAGTTATCTAGGCAGGAAGGTAACAAGATGGCTTGGCAGTAGGTACCAGACACAGGGGCTTCCTGTAAAGAATGACTCAACAGGCAAAGAATCTGCTTCCAATGCAGGAGACACAGGAGATGTTAGTTCGATCCCCGGGTCAGGAAGATTCCCTGGAGAAGAAAATGGCAACCCACTCCAGGATTCTTGCCTGAAAAATCGCATGGACATAGGAGCTTGGTGGGCTACAGCCTAAAGGTTCACAAAGAGTCAGAGATGAGCAACGAAGCATACACCAGACATTAAGTACAAATACTTACATTTTCCCAGGGACCTTCCAGAGAATGATCTCATTTAATGGAAGGTTATAATAGTGAGGATTTCAGATCCTGTGTCAAGCCAGAAGTGCAAAAATTTAGGGGCAAATGGACTTGTCTCTCAAATCACACTATCTAGTAGGTGATTGCTAGTTTTGATTTTATGAATAATTAGTCCCAAATCTGAACAACCAATGTCTTCCAGGAAGTTAGACTACTTATTTCTTTATGAGGTACTTTGAATTGAAGAGTTCATTCAGTTCAGTTCAGTCGCTCAGTCGTGTCCGACTCTTTGCGACCCCATGAATCGCACCACGCCAGGCCTCCCTGTTCATCACCATCTCCCGGAGTTCACTCAGACTCACGTCCCTCGAGTCCGTGATGCCATCCAGCCATCTCGTCCTCGGTTGTCCCCTTCTCCTCCTGCCCCCAATCCCTCCCAGCATCAGAGTCTTTTCCAATGAGTCAGCTCTTCACATGAGGTGGCCAAAGTACTGGAGTTT
>SJYT01065778.1:496665-523112 GCA_006410635.1 Cephalophus harveyi | reverse complement strand
TTCAAAAGCATCAATTCTTCGGCGTTCAGCCTTCTTCACAGTCCAACTAGAGCTATCATAATTCCAATGTTGTCTTTGCATGAATTTTCCTTCCTTGTCCTCAGCTGAACATCTCATTTTCAATTTAAATGAGAGGTTCCTGAATCTGTCTTTTCTGTCTTGTTCACTGTCTTAATTCACTATCTTCATTGCTAAGCTAATTGGAGTTGGAATGTTATTTCCTCTGTTTTAGAAGAGATAGAAAGTGGCTAGACTATGATTCAGAATTAAACAAGATAGTTTCTGTATCTATTTTACAGTAAACACAATTATAATCTTTTGGGCATATTAAGTGTTCTGTTTCTGGGGGTGTTAGGTTCAGAGCTTAAAGGAGCTCAGTTGTGATTTGTTGAGACCAACCTATAATAATTTGTCACACTGAAGAGCTTCTTAGTAGTGAATTGAAAGCTATCCTCTTCTTTGGGAATAAAACAAATTGAGAGGACTTCCCTGGTGGTCCACTCGTTAAGAATCTACTTTTCAATACAAGGCATGCAGGTTCGATCCTAGGTTGGGGAACTAAGATCCCACATGCTGCAGGGCAGCTAAAGCCCTTCAACTGGAGAGCTAGTGCACCACAATGAAGATCCAGCACAGCCAAAAACCCAAACAACCCCCACCCCACAAAACAAACAAAAGCAAATTGAAAATCTGATGGATATATGAGATGGAATATATAAATGGACATATAAGTGGGACTTACGTTTATTCATCTTTGAATGCCTAGTATGTGAGTACTCACGAAATATTTGGCTGATTTAAAGGTGTTTCCCTTGTTTACCTCCCTTTATTTATCAGTCACCTACAAAAATGGGATGCTTTACGAGATACTGAAAGGTCCATTTGCTTTCCAGTTTTTGCCATGCTAGTTTGACATGGTATCTGAAATCTTTATTGTAATAATCATTCCCTGGAAGGTTTCTGAGAATATGCAAATATTAGCATTTTCTCTTAGTATTTTCTGCCATTTACTTCCCTAGTAAAATTGCTCACTATTATGGATGCTACTCTCACTTTGCCTATTCAAACCATTCATATCTCCTTCCAAAGAACTTTCTATGGCACAATATTTAACCAGATGGTGATTGTCTCCACTTCTGGTATGGTCCCATTTAACCTTGAAGTAAGATTTAGTTATTTTTCACATTTCCTCAAAGACAAAGCTAATCAGGGGCTTATTTTAAGGAGTCTTCCAAGATTGATTCTTTTCAGGTTCTTCTCTAATAGACCCACTTGATACTTCAGCTTGTACCTCATTGATTGGAACTTAGCTACAGGCCGTACCTATCTACGAGGAAGTCTGGGAAACACGGTCTGTATTTCAGTCAGCAATGTACTTGACTATAGATTGGGATCTCTACCAAAGAAGAAGGTGTGAATAACTATTTGCAGGTAGCCAACTGTCCTTGCCCTGTGACTCCATACTGTCTTCTGGGTATTTCTTCTCACATGGCCTGTCTGGGAGGTGTACTGCTTGGGATGGCCGGATGAGCAGAAAAGCATATGACACGTCTAACTCTTCAGATGCCACATGGAAACCAAAAGTTAGCTGACGTCTCAGCCTTTCAATGTGCTCTGCTTCTGTCACGGGGAATTTTCCTGTCCTGTTCCTTCCTGCTTGCCGTATCAAGGGCCCTGCCATTGCTTCAGATACCCTCGATGCTTGTTTCCTCCCTGTTTCCCAGCCTTACATCCTGCTTCTTCCTCTTCAAGGGTATGTTTTGTTTTGCCACCATTGGCTTGTTCTCAGCTCTCTCTTTTATACTTCCCACAGTTACTTTGAAATTAGCACCTCCAAAATAATTTTAGTCTTAGTGGTGGGGGTTGATGATGGGAGAGAGTAGGCAGGTGTGTATGTGGGGACATTATTAGGTCTTCTTCCAGACTTACCTCCTCCACCATACCTGTCGTGATTGTTCTTCTGTAAGAAACTCTCTTTAGTCACAGAACTTGGCTTGAATTCTGTCTAACAGCAATGCCAAGCATCACCTTAATTATTGTTAGTTACAATTGAATGAATGAATATTCCCCCATTTACTTTCTAGCATAAATTCTTTATTTCAGATGGTTGGGGTTTTTTAACTTTCCCTTCCCTTTCACTTCTCAAGCTCAAAATCAGTAGTTTGTGGAATTTTTTCTACTTTTGTCATTTTGTTCTCTTCCTACTTCCCCACTTATCTGTGTCCATTCTTTCAATCAATATTTTACCCGATTCTCAAATAGTAGCTCAGTAACAACCAAGCACTTTATGCTGTCTTCCCTAACTCTTCAGTTCAGTCACTCAGTCGTGTCCAACTCTTTACTACCCCATGGACTGCAGCATGCCAGGTTTCCCTGTCCTTCACCATCTCGTGGAGCTTGCTCAAACTCATGTCCATCGGTGATATCACCCAACCATCTAATCGTCTGTTGTCCCCTTCTCCTCCCGCCTTCAATCTTTCCCAGCATCAGGGCCTTTTCCAATGTGTCAGTTCTTCCCATCAAAATGGCCAAAGTCTTGGAGTTTCAGCTTCAGCATCAATCCTTCCAATGAATATTCAGGACTGATTTCCTTTAGGATTGGCGGTTGGATCTACTTGCAGCTTAAGGGACTCTCAAGAGTCTTCTCCAACACCACAGTTCAAAAGCATCAATTCTTCAGTGCTCAGCTTTCTTTAGAATCCAACTCTCACATCCATACATGACCACTGGAAAAACCATAGCTTTGACTAGACACAACTTTGCTGGCAAAGTAATGTCTCTGCTGCTTAATATGCTGCTTAATACAGCTTCTCTTCCAAGGAGCAAGCGTCTTTTAATTTCATGGCTGCAGTCACCATCTTCAGTGATTTTGGACTCCCCCAAAATGATCTCTTTCATATTAGAATGCTTTGAACATTGGTAGTTTGTATCACACACTCAAACAGTTGACTGTGTTGTGTCATTTATCTAGTTATTTCATGAGAATAATAGCTCCTCAATAGCACTGTAAGATTTTAGAGAGGAGGAGCTATGTGACTGATCAACCTCCTACCTACCCCGCTACCTTTCTTTATCATCTATCTGTCTATCTATTTTCTATCCGTCTGTCTATATTCTACTAAATATTTAGGGTAATATAGGAAAGATAGTTGTAATTATATAAGCATCACCTTGACAAAACAGTGAAAATAACCTATAAAAGAAGAGATACTACACTTTAATGAATCCTCACGTTCATGCTCAGTTGCTCAATCATGTCCGACTCTTTGTGACCCCCATGGACTATAGACTTCCAGGCTCCCCTGTCCATGGGATTTCCCAAGCAAGAATACTGGAGTGGGTTGCTATTTCCTACTCCGGGGAACCTTCCTAACCCTAGGGGATCAAACCCACATCTCCTGCATCTGCTGCATTGGCAAGTGGATCCTTTACCGTTGAGCCACCTGGGAAGCCCAGTGAGCATATCGAAGGACTATAATCCTGGTGATGAGCTCACCGTTAGTCATCGTGATGACACAGCAAGGGCGGTGTGAGCAGCAGCGGATGAGCACGGCAGCTGCTGTGAAAGCTGCACCTGCTCTTCGTCACGTCCCTGTGGTAGAGTGGGGAGGCCGTGGTGCTGGTGCTACAGAAGCAGCAAGAGAGCCATCATGGCCTCTCACGAGAAAACACAAGCCGCCAGAGGCTCTGCCTGGTCAATGGAGGAGACCAGAGGCACTTAAGGGCCCTGTACATTTATCTGTGATGAGACACTCTGGAGTCTTCTTCATTGGCTCAGAATTTCCAGAATGTTCCAGAGTAATTGAGAAGGAATAAGATTGATTCACCATTGCCTAATAACAATAATAATCCTGGTGATGAGAATAGCTAGCACACTCTGCTAATGGTGTGCTAGGTGCTGTTCTAAGGGCTTCACATACACCTTAACTCAGGCCTACCACCACCCACTACCCATAACCCCCAAAGCACCTATTGGCCATTGCTGGCCTCTTGAGACTGGGAGGGTGCTGAAGAGTGTGTGGGGAGCAGAGAAGAGCTGAGAACTGTCTTGGAGAGCAAGCCTGTAGATTAGGTCTTTTTTTATTTTCCTTCCTTGTCCTCAGCTGAACATCTCATTTTCAATTTAAATGAGAGGTTCCTGAATCTGTCTTTTCTGTCTTGTTCACTGTCTTAATTCACTATCTTCATTGCTAAGCTAATTGGAGTTGGAATGTTATTTCCTCTGTTTTAGAAGAGATAGAAAGTGGCTAGACTATGATTCAGAATTAAACAAGATAGTTTCTGTATCTATTTTACAGTAAACACAATTATAATCTTTTGGGCATATTAAGTGTTCTGTTTCTGGGGGTGTTAGGTTCAGAGCTTAAAGGAGCTCAGTTGTGATTTGTTGAGACCAACCTATAATAATTTGTCACACTGAAGAGCTTCTTAGTAGTGAATTGAAAGCTATCCTCTTCTTTGGGAATAAAACAAATTGAGAGGACTTCCCTGGTGGTCCACTCGTTAAGAATCTACTTTTCAATACAAGGCATGCAGGTTCGATCCTAGGTTGGGGAACTAAGATCCCACATGCTGCAGGGCAGCTAAAGCCCTTCAACTGGAGAGCTAGTGCACCACAATGAAGATCCAGCACAGCCAAAAACCCAAACAACCCCCACCCCACAAAACAAACAAAAGCAAATTGAAAATCTGATGGATATATGAGATGGAATATATAAATGGACATATAAGTGGGACTTACGTTTATTCATCTTTGAATGCCTAGTATGTGAGTACTCACGAAATATTTGGCTGATTTAAAGGTGTTTCCCTTGTTTACCTCCCTTTATTTATCAGTCACCTACAAAAATGGGATGCTTTACGAGATACTGAAAGGTCCATTTGCTTTCCAGTTTTTGCCATGCTAGTTTGACATGGTATCTGAAATCTTTATTGTAATAATCATTCCCTGGAAGGTTTCTGAGAATATGCAAATATTAGCATTTTCTCTTAGTATTTTCTGCCATTTACTTCCCTAGTAAAATTGCTCACTATTATGGATGCTACTCTCACTTTGCCTATTCAAACCATTCATATCTCCTTCCAAAGAACTTTCTATGGCACAATATTTAACCAGATGGTGATTGTCTCCACTTCTGGTATGGTCCCATTTAACCTTGAAGTAAGATTTAGTTATTTTTCACATTTCCTCAAAGACAAAGCTAATCAGGGGCTTATTTTAAGGAGTCTTCCAAGATTGATTCTTTTCAGGTTCTTCTCTAATAGACCCACTTGATACTTCAGCTTGTACCTCATTGATTGGAACTTAGCTACAGGCCGTACCTATCTACGAGGAAGTCTGGGAAACACGGTCTGTATTTCAGTCAGCAATGTACTTGACTATAGATTGGGATCTCTACCAAAGAAGAAGGTGTGAATAACTATTTGCAGGTAGCCAACTGTCCTTGCCCTGTGACTCCATACTGTCTTCTGGGTATTTCTTCTCACATGGCCTGTCTGGGAGGTGTACTGCTTGGGATGGCCGGATGAGCAGAAAAGCATATGACACGTCTAACTCTTCAGATGCCACATGGAAACCAAAAGTTAGCTGACGTCTCAGCCTTTCAATGTGCTCTGCTTCTGTCACGGGGAATTTTCCTGTCCTGTTCCTTCCTGCTTGCCGTATCAAGGGCCCTGCCATTGCTTCAGATACCCTCGATGCTTGTTTCCTCCCTGTTTCTCAGCCTTACATCCTGCTTCTTCCTCTTCAAGGGTATGTTTTGTTTTGCCACCATTGGCTTGTTCTCAGCTCTCTCTTTTATACTTCCCACAGTTACTTTGAAATTAGCACCTCCAAAATAATTTTAGTCTTAGTGGTGGGGGTTGATGATGGGAGAGAGTAGGCAGGTGTGTATGTGGGGACATTATTAGGTCTTCTTCCAGACTTACCTCCTCCACCATACCTGTCGTGATTGTTCTTCTGTAAGAAACTCTCTTTAGTCACAGAACTTGGCTTGAATTCTGTCTAACAGCAATGCCAAGCATCACCTTAATTATTGTTAGTTACAATTGAATGAATGAATATTCCCCCATTTACTTTCTAGCATAAATTCTTTATTTCAGATGGTTGGGGTTTTTTAACTTTCCCTTCCCTTTCACTTCTCAAGCTCAAAATCAGTAGTTTGTGGAATCTTTTCTACTTTTGTCATTTTGTTCTCTTCCTACTTCCCCACTTATCTGTGTCCATTCTTTCAATCAATATTTTACCCGATTCTCAAATAGTAGCTCAGTAACAACCAAGCACTTTATGCTGTCTTCCCTAACTCTTCAGTTCAGTCACTCAGTCGTGTCCAACTCTTTACTACCCCATGGACTGCAGCATGCCAGGTTTCCCTGTCCTTCACCATCTCGTGGAGCTTGCTCAAACTCATGTCCATCGGTGATATCACCCAACCATCTAATCGTCTGTTGTCCCCTTCTCCTCCCGCCTTCAATCTTTCCCAGCATCAGGGCCTTTTCCAATGTGTCAGTTCTTCCCATCAAAATGGCCAAAGTCTTGGAGTTTCAGCTTCAGCATCAATCCTTCCAATGAATATTCAGGACTGATTTCCTTTAGGATTGGCGGTTGGATCTACTTGCAGCTTAAGGGACTCTCAAGAGTCTTCTCCAACACCACAGTTCAAAAGCATCAATTCTTCAGTGCTCAGCTTTCTTTAGAATCCAACTCTCACATCCATACATGACCACTGGAAAAACCATAGCTTTGACTAGACACAACTTTGCTGGCAAAGTAATGTCTCTGCTGCTTAATATGCTGCTTAATACAGCTTCTCTTCCAAGGAGCAAGCGTCTTTTAATTTCATGGCTGCAGTCACCATCTTCAGTGATTTTGGACTCCCCCAAAATGATCTCTTTCATATTAGAATGCTTTGAACATTGGTAGTTTGTATCACACACTCAAACAGTTGACTGTGTTGTGTCATTTATCTAGTTATTTCATGAGAATAATAGCTCCTCAATAGCACTGTAAGATTTTAGAGAGGAGGAGCTATGTGACTGATCAACCTCCTACCTACCCCGCTACCTTTCTTTATCATCTATCTGTCTATCTATTTTCTATCCGTCTGTCTATATTCTACTAAATATTTAGGGTAATATAGGAAAGATAGTTGTAATTATATAAGCATCACCTTGACAAAACAGTGAAAATAACCTATAAAAGAAGAGATACTACACTTTAATGAATCCTCACGTTCATGCTCAGTTGCTCAATCATGTCCGACTCTTTGTGACCCCCATGGACTATAGACTTCCAGGCTCCCCTGTCCATGGGATTTCCCAAGCAAGAATACTGGAGTGGGTTGCTATTTCCTGCTCCGGGGAACCTTCCTAACCCTAGGGGATCAAACCCACATCTCCTGCATCTGCTGCATTGGCAAGTGGATCCTTTACCGTTGAGCCACCTGGGAAGCCCAGTGAGCATATCGAAGGACTATAATCCTGGTGATGAGCTCACCGTTAGTCATCGTGATGACACAGCAAGGGCGGTGTGAGCAGCAGCGGATGAGCACGGCAGCTGCTGTGAAAGCTGCACCTGCTCTTCGTCACGTCCCTGTGGTAGAGTGGGGAGGCCGTGGTGCTGGTGCTACAGAAGCAGCAAGAGAGCCATCATGGCCTCTCACGAGAAAACACAAGCCGCCAGAGGCTCTGCCTGGTCAATGGAGGAGACCAGAGGCACTTAAGGGCCCTGTACATTTATCTGTGATGAGACACTCTGGAGTCTTCTTCATTGGCTCAGAATTTCCAGAATGTTCCAGAGTAATTGAGAAGGAATAAGATTGATTCACCATTGCCTAATAACAATAATAATCCTGGTGATGAGAATAGCTAGCACACTCTGCTAATGGTGTGCTAGGTGCTGTTCTAAGGGCTTCACATACACCTTAACTCAGGCCTACCACCACCCACTACCCATAACCCCCAAAGCACCTATTGGCCATTGCTGGCCTCTTGAGACTGGGAGGGTGCTGAAGAGTGTGTGGGGAGCAGAGAAGAGCTGAGAACTGTCTTGGAGAGCAAGCCTGTAGATTAGGTCTTTTTTCTTCTGAATCTACTCTTTCTGCTAAATTTTGAAAATTGGTAAGCAAACCAGTTTTTTTTTTTTTTTTGTTCAATGGTTTTCTCTCTCTTTATTCTAAATTAGGAAGTAATTTTCATTTGGAAATGCATTTTGGGGTTGCCCTGGAGAGCAAAGGATTACAGAGTAGTGGTGGGCAGTTATGACTCATAGGATGCATGATTTGTGCATCAGTGATTTCCAGAAAAGCAACAGGGTTAGATGAGGAACACAACAGGAAGCTGACAGATTGCACTTCTAGGACTATAGGTAGAGTCTTCAATAGTAGCTGACCATTTCTGCTTCTATTACTATCTTAGAAAAAACTGTTTATTAAAGGAAGGTTTCTCCACAGGCCACTGGGCAATTATCCATTGCTATCTGGTAAAGCACGACACTTAGTGTACTTTGGGGAGCAAAGTAGTTTTTGTATTTCACTATTTTGACACAATATAAAGCATTATCTTCCTGGTATTTGACAGTCAAAGAAATAGTCAAAAACCTTATTCTTCATCCAAGTAATTAAAACCAGAGTTGATATTAAAGGAAAGCCAATTATATTCTACAGAAAATTAGTTGAAGAAATTGAATGTATTCTTATTTCTACTATTTTAAGTATTTATTGATCTTCCCTGGTAGCTCAGTGGTAAAGAACTTGCCTGCCAATGTAGGAGATGCAAGGGATGCAGGTTCGATTGCTTGGTTGGAAGATCTCCTGGAGAAGGAAATAGCAACTCACTCCAATATTCTTTCCTGGAAAGTCCATGTACAGAGAAACCTGGCAGGCTATAGTCCACACGGCTGCAAAAGAGTTAAACACGACTTAGCAACTAAACAGCAACAACAACAAAGTATTTATTATTGTCATCACTTTTTAATTGGAAGATAATTGCTTTACAACATTTCATGCAGAGATGGGCACAATAAAGGACAGAAATTGTATGGACCTAACAGAAGTAGAAGATATTAAGAAGAGGTGGCAAGAATACACAGAAGAACTGTACAAAAAAGATCTTCACGACCCAGAGAATCACAATGGTGTGATCACCCACCTAGAACCAGACATCCTGGAATGTGAAGTCAAGTGGGCCTTAGGAAGCATCACTACGAACAAAGCTAGTGAAGGTGATGGAATTCCAGCTGAGCTATTTCAAATCCTAAAGGATGATGCTATGAAAGTGTTGCACTCAATATGCCAGCAAATTTGGAAAACTCAGCGGTGGCCACAGGACTGAAAAAGGTCAGTTTTCATTCTCATCCCTAAGAAAGGCAATGCCAAAAGTGCCCAAACTCCTGCACAATTGCAGTCATCTCACACGCTAGTAAAGTAATGTTCAAAATTCTCCAAGCCAAGCTTCAACAATACGTGAACCTCCAGATGTTCAAGCTGGTTTTAGAAAAGGCAGAGAAATTGCCAACATCTGCTGGATCATCGAAAAAGCAAGAGAGTTCCAGAAAAAACATCCATTTCTGCTTTATTGACTATGTCAAAGCCTTTGATTGTGTGGATCACCACAAACTGTGGAAAATTCTGAAAGAGATGGGAATACCAGACCACCTGACCTGCCTCTTGAGAAACCTATATGCAAGTCAGGAAGCAACAGTTAGAAATGGATATGGGACAACAGACTGGTTCCAAATAGGAAAAGGAGTACGTCAAGGCTGTATATATTGTCACCCTGCTTATTTAACTTATATGCAGAGTACATCATGAGAAACGCTGGGATGGATGAGCACAAGCTGGAATCAAGATTGCTGGGAGAAATATCAATAACCTCAGATATGCAGATGACACCAACCTTATGGCAGAAAGTGAAGAACTAAAGAGCCTCTTGATAAAAGTGAAAGAGGAGAGTGAAAAAGTTGGCTTAAAACTCAACATTCAGAAAACGAAGATCATGGCATCCAGTCCCATCACTTCATGGCAAATAGATGAGGAAACAGTGGAAACAGTGGCAGACTTTATTTTTTGGAGCTCCAAAATCACTGCAGATGCAGCCAAGAAATTAAAAGATGGTAGTACCTTGGAAGAAAAGCTATGACCAACCTAAACAGCATATTAGAAAGCAGAGACATTACTTGGTTGACAAAGATCTATCTAGTCAAAGCTATGATTTTTCCAGTAGTCATGTATGAATGTGAGAGTTGGACTATAAAGAAAGCTGAGTGCCAAAGAATTGATGCTTTTGAAATGTGTTGGAGAAGACTCTTGAGAGTCCCTTTGACTGCAAGGAGATCTAGCTGTCAATCCTAAAGGAAATCAGTCCTGAATATTCATTGGAAGGACTGATGCTGAAGCTGAAACTCCAATACTTTGGCCACCTGATGCAAAGAACTGACTCATTGGAAAAGACCCTGATGCTGGGAAAGATTGAAGGCAGGAGGAGAAGGAGATGATAGAAGATGAGATGGTTGGATGGCATCACCGATTCAATGGACATGAGTTTGAACCTGCTCTGTGAGTTGGTGATGGACAAGGAAGCCTGGTGTGCTGTGATTCATGGAGTTGCAAAGTCAGACATGACTGAGCCCCTGAAGTGAGTTGAACTGAATTGCTTTACAATGTTGTGTTGGTTTCTGCTATACAACATTGCTAGTCAGTCATGACTATATATATATATCTCCTCCCTCTTGAACTTCCCTCCCACCTGATTATATTCTTGAAAGTGCCCAAAACTCCATGACTTTTGGTGTATTCTTAAATCAAACTGAAAATTTTAAGTGAATGGACCAGAATTTTTTATAAAAGTAATCATTTACATTTTTTTATGAAAAGCATCTCTTACATAAGAACCAATTTAGACAGATGCATAATAAATGGATAGATGGAGTAACATCTACAATTTATCCTGAAAAAAAAATGTTGTGTCATGTTGTCCCCATAGACAGCTTTGAAATTTTAATTTTTAGGAAAATTTCCAGAGATGTAAAGGAAAGCAAAATTAGGCTACAGGAAATAAGCATCTTCTCCTTTTTGATGATTATTATAATTTTGATGATTTTTTTGATGATAATGATAATTATTTTTGGTTAAAATTGTTGCTGTAGTGGTTAAAGTTAATATATCTGAGACATGAGCTTTAGATCAATATACTTTGTGTAATGGAATTTAAAATGCAAGTTTTACTGTCTTTGAAAAAGAGATTTAAGTTCTTGTTAGTTGCAAGTGGACAATTTAAAATGATTTATAAAAATTATCTCTCCTAGTGACGTAAAAGGGAACTCTGGTGCTATAGCTACTATTTTTAGCTTCTAAAGTACTCTTTGAGAAAAATTTATTCTGAAGACATTAAATCTCTCTGGAACATGGGAAAATCAGCCTGAAAATTAGAAGTATGACAGCGAGCATGGCATATTTTAGGAATAAGTAATAAAGGAAAGTATTTCAATTTTATTTAAAAAAAATAAAAGCTTGATTGTGTGCTTCTTGCTACTCTGATATCCATGTAGATGGCATTTGTGCACAGTATAACTTTATGTGGATAGAAAACATCCTCAAGTGTCCTCAGCTGTGTGCGTGCTGCTAAGCTGCTCGGTCGTGTCAGACTCTTAGTGACCCCATGGACCGCAGCCCTCCAGGTTCCTCTGTCCATGGAGTTCTCTAGGCAAAAATACTGGAGTGGGTTGCTAGGCCTTCCTCCAGGGGACCTTTCTGATTCAGGGATCAAATCTCTTACATCTCCTGCACTGGCAGGCTTGTTCTTTACCACTAGCGCCACCTGGGAAACCCAGGGGTCCTCGGATGCTGCAGTAATTTCCAGCCAAATCTGGCAGACACAGCATCATGTTACAATTGTGGTACAGAGTAAGATACTGCTTCAGGCTCTTTTCAGTTTTGTGTTATATTCATGGTGGTTCTAAGGCCGATATGGACCTTACTTTTATCCTGGTCGTCTGGTGGCTAAGTCTACTTAATGAAGCCTTCCCTCTAGCTTTTACTAGGCCCTTACCATCTACACCTGGATCACCAAAACCCCACCTAACCAGGCCTAGACATGAAGCCAGACATGTTTCTAAAATGCAGTTCTGATCACGCCATTTATAGTTTAAAAATCATTCCCATCCAGTTTTCTGGCAAAGATGCAAGCTTGTACACATCTTTTGGATGAGTGTTGCCAATATTTATCAAGAATTTAACAAATATATCTGTCTTATGATTCAGCAGTTCTATTTCTCAGCATCTGTCCTCAGCAGATAGTCCTAAGCAAGGTGTTTTGAATACAGAGATGTTTAATGCAGCATTATTTAAGATAATAAAAATTGGAAACAAACTTAATATACATTTACATAGTTAAGTAGGCCATGGTTAATAAGATTTTTTTCAGCAACTAAAAATACTAAATTACACTATTTTATAGCATTGAAAGATCTCCTGTAGAAGGGAATGGCAACCCACTCCAGTATTATTGCCTGGAGAATTCCGTGGACATAGGAACCTGGTGGGCTACCATCTATAGGATTGCAAAAAGCTGGACACGACTGATTAACACTTTCACTTTTATAGCCTGGGACAGTGCTTACGCAATAATGTTTAGTAAACATCTTAAAATACAAAACTGTATCAAAATCCAAAGCCATAAAATATAGAAAAAGAGTTGAAACCTTCTCTTTCCTCTTCTTATTTCTGCATACCCTGCCCCACCCCCACCACCCAGGGTGGAGTAGGGAAGGATAATAAACCTCATGTTGCCTTTTACTACTGACAAACCTAGTCTTGGAGATAGATGCCTTACCTAAGACAATGACTTGATACAATAGAAAAGCAAGTGATTTCAGTTCGGTTCAGTTCAGTTCAGTCACTCAATTGTGTCCGACTCTTTGTGACCCCATGAATCGCAGCACACCAGGCCTCCCTGTCCATCACCAACTCCTGGAGTTCACTCAGACTCGCGTCCATCGAGTCAGTGATGCCATCCAGCCATCTCATCCTCTGTCGTCCCCTTCTCCTCCTGCCCCCAATCCCTCCCAGCATCAGGGTCTTTTCCAATGAGTCAACTCTTCGCATGAGGTGGCCAAAGTACTGGAGTTTCAGCTTTAGCATCATTCCTTCCAAAGAAATCCCAGGGTTGATCTTCAGAATGAACTGGTTGGATCTCCTTGCAGTCCAAGGGACTCTCAAGAGTCTTCTCCAACACCACAGTTCAAACGCATCAATTCTTCGGCGTTCAGTCTTCTTCACCGTCCACCTCTCACATCCATACATGACCACAGGAAAAACCATAGCCTTGACTAGATGGACCTTAGCTGGCAAAGTAATGACTCTGCTTTTGAATATGCTATCTAGGTTGATCATAACTTTTCTTCCAAGGAGTAAGCGTCTTTTAATTTCATGGCTGCAGTCACCATCTGCAGTGATTTTGGAGCCCCAAAATTAAAGTCTGACACTGTTTCCACTGTTTCCCCNCATGACCACAGGAAAAACCATAGCCTAGACAGACCTTTGTTGGCAAAGTAATGTCTCTGCTTTTCAATATGCTGTCTGCTGCTGCTGCTGCTGCTAAGTTGCTTCAGTCATGTCTGACTCTGTGCGACCCATAGACTGCAGCCCACGAGGCTCCCCCATCCCTGGGATTCTCCAGGCAAGAACACTGGAGTGGGTTGCCATTTCCTTCTCCAATGCATGAAAGTGAAAAGTGAAAGTGAAGTTGCTCAGTAGTGCTGAACTCTTAGCGACCCCATGGACTGCAGCCCACCAGGCTCCTCCATCCATGGGATTTTCCAGGCAAGAGTACTGGAGTCGGGTGCCATTGCCTTCTCCGCAATATGCTATCTAGGTTGGTCATAACTTTTCTTCCAAGGAGTAAGCATCTTTTAATTTCATGGCTGCAGTCACCATCCACAGTGATTTTGGAGCCCAAAAAATTAAAGTCTGACAAAGTAACATAGTTTATTGTAATTGTCTGAATGAATGATATCCATTTCTGCTTTGATCCTCAATGTTAACGTAATTGTCAATGACTAAAATATGGAAGGAAAGGAAGCCACTTTTAAATTCCCTATTAATAAGCATAAATGCCAACACATTCCAATTCAAAATAGCATTACCATTATTTTATAATACAGTCAAAAGCATTCCTAACAGATTTACAGTCATTGAAGTGACCCATTTACTAATTAAGGAAGTGTTAGTCACTCAGTCGTGTCCAATTCTTTGTGACATGGACAGAGCCCACAAGGCTCCTCCGTCTATGGAATTTTCCAGGCAAGAATACTTGAGTGGATGGCCATTTCCTTCTCCAGGGGAATCTTCCCAACCCAGGGATTGAACCTGGGTCACCTCACATGGCAGGCAGATTCTTCACCATCTAAGCCACCAGGGAAGCCTTCACTAATTAAGGAAGCATTTCAATACTGATGAATGCTACTTACTGATAATATGATTGGTTTCTGAATTTTAATATTATACTAATATTTTAAGAATACTTTGTAGCCCTAATAAACAGTAATCTAAATGAATTATAATATGGTGAGTACTGATTTAATGTAATAATAAGTAAATAAAATTTCTATGCAAACTTGGTAGAAAAAATTTTGGACAGAAAACAACTAATATTATTGAAACTGACATGAGATTTCTGTTTAACTCAAGCTACACAATTTATAATCTCATGTTGAAAGATTAACTCTGGGTGTTTTGGTTACATGAATCTTGAAACCTTACTGTTCTTCATGCTCTAGTCTTCAACTGGTAAATCATAACAGCCCATGCCTTTGAGATTGATCATTTTCAAACATCTATGGTACATTTTATTTAGTAAACTGCCAGTGCCAACATAGTTCTAACTTTTGAAAAGATATTTATTCCTTTTTAAGGATGAGGAAAGCCAAGTGCCTTTTGCTATCTCCCTTGAAGAAAAGCTAACAATCTAGCAAACTGATGTTGTAGATGGAAGAAACCATTTAACTGACATACAGTGTTGACTCTTCAAATATAAAAGTTGTAGACATAAACTTCCTATTTTATCCCCCAACCACCACCCAACAGCAACAATGGGGGGAGGGACTAGGTATCGCCACGCACTTGGCAGACATTCAATAAAGTGAGAAAATGACAAATTAAATATTAACAACTGGCATTGTAAAAGTTACACCCCTCTCCCAATATAACAATACAAAAAGCACATCATTTTTATAATACAATCAAAAAGCATTCCTAACAGATTTACAGTCATTGAAGTGACCCATTTACTAATTAAGGAAGTGTTAGTCACTCAGTCATGTCCAAATCTTTGTGACATGGACTGCAGCCCACAAGGCTCTTCTGTCTATGGAATTTTCCAGGCAAGAATACTTGAGTGGATGGCCATTTCCTTCTCCAGGGGATCCTCCCAACCTAGGGATTGAACCTGGGTCACCTCACATGGCAGGCAGATTCTTCACCATCTAAGCCACCAGGGAAGCCTTCACTAATTAAGGAAGCATTTCAATACTGATGAATGCTACTGGTAAAAGTCATTTAGTTCTGATTTCATGAACTTATTTAGATAACTCTGCCATTTGTCTTCTTGCTCATTTTTTTCTCTCTCCTTATTTCTCTCTGTTCTTTAGGCTGCTCCCTAATGTTCTTAGGTGTTTGAGTCTATGGGGACTCAGCCACCTCAAGGCCACAGTAGAGTACATCAGATAGGAGTTTCAAGTGTCAAGGGGACATGCTTCTTTTAGGAAAACAGTACAGCATCCTGTGAAGTTTCAGCTCTGGTGGGCTCCACTGCTAGGAAGGAGAGATTACCCAACAGAGTTGAATCTTCTCCCTAAAATGGGTACAGTCACACAAATTTCCTGAAAAACAAAATGGGTGGAAGCAGGCTGATGGCTCATTCTTCTCCATAGGTCTGTTAGGATGGAAACTGCCCATCACAAATGCCATCTTTCAAAGGTAATGTCCTCTGAGGGGCCCGTTCAGACTCCCTGGGCTTCAGAGGTAAGCAGATTGTCTCTGTCTCTTGCATCTCTCTAAAGACCTACAGCCATATGGTCTGATAAAATTCACAATGCTCTTAAGCAGAGATAGGTTAAATAAACCATAATAAATCCATATAATGGATTACAAGGCAACTATAAAAATTCATGAGGTAGAAGATTATTTATTGGCATGGGACAGTTACTGAAAATTGTTAACACTACAAAAACTTTATTCAATAATGCAGCACTTTTGTAAAAAACTCAAACTCATAGTCATTCATATTTCTTCTTATCTAGGGTACATCATCAATTTTTTCTAAATATTTTATAATAATTCTTTTTTCTTAATGTTTTAAATTTTTTAAGTTATTCATTTTTAATTGAAGGATAATTACTTTACAGTAGTTCATTGGTTTCCACAAAATCTGTCTCTTATACACATCTAGATGTGTATAAGAGACAGACCATAGCCTAGACAGACCTTTGTTGGCAAAGTAATGTCTCTGCTTTTCAATATGCTGTCTGCTGCTGCTGCTGCTGCTAAGTTGCTTCAGTCATGTCTGACTCTGTGCGACCCATAGACTGCAGCCCACCAGGCTCCTCCGTCCATGGGATTTTCCAGGCAAGAGTACTGGAGTGGGGTGCCATTGCCTTCCCTTCATTAAGGACCTGTATTGTGTCAGACACTGTTTCAAGGTGCCAGGAAGATAAAACTGAATAATAAAAAAAAAATCTCTGCTCTTGAAGAGTTGATATTCAAGTGGAGGAGACAGTGCCTAAACACAGGAGCAGAGATCATACACCATACATGAAGATTTTCTAAATATTTTTATTTTTTATAAAAATTTTTTAATATTTTTTAATGTTAATGAGTTATTCTAAGTGAAAGAACAATTAAACTCAGGTCAAATACATATCTTGATTTTAAGGTTATAATATCTGATGTATATTACAATTGTCAATGTTTTTATGTTGAATATACACATTACACTGAAGTATTATGCATTATGTGGCAAATTGTGTTTGTTATATTTTAAATAATATGTAATATAATTGTATTATGTGTTTCATTGCATGCATGCTAAGTCGATTCCATCGTGACCAACTCTTTGTGACCCTACAGACTGTAGCCCGCCAGGCTCCTCTGTCCATGGGATTCTCCAGGTAAGAGTACTAGAATGGGTTGCCATTTCCTACTCCAGGGGATCTTCCCAACACAGGAATTGAACCTGCATCTATTATGTCTCCTTCATTGGCAGGTGGGTTCTTTATCACTATTGCCACCTGGGAAGCCCAATGTTTTTATTACATATTTATATGTAATATGTTATATGTTAAATAAATATATCCTACATTTTATGTAACGACTGGTATGAGGGTTTCTGTTGTACTTCTTTTAGTGTTTTGAATTATTTTTCTGCTTTCCACAAGGTATTACAATTATGAAAAAAAAGTTTAAACTTAAAAAATGAAAATTTACACAGCTAAACAAATCAGGCAGCCAGCAGGCTTGCATTTTTGTTTTCTCTCCTGATTTTCTCTTTCTCTGATGATAAAAAGGAGACAGAAGGACAGCGGGAGTGCAGCAGAGACCTCTATCTTGGAAAACATACCCTCTGGAGATTTGCGGGGTCTGGCATGCTGTCTGCATAGAGTGTTTGCAGAGAAAGGGGAACAGGGATGCTAATTCAGGAGGCAAATGTGAAACAGAGACAGTGGCCAAAAATAGGCTGTTTCCGAATGAACAGAGCTTGGAAACCCGCCATGGTTGGGTTCAAGTCCATGCCAGCCACTATCTCCGTGGGCATCATCAGCTCCTCAGGGAATGAGCGATTCTCACAGACTGGCTGTTCTTTTGTCAGTGGCCTTAATGGAAACAGCTGCTCCCTGGCCCCGGCAGCTGGCCCCAAACTGCTGACTGAGGCATAGTTAGTCATAACTCCACCTCTTCTCAGAAACACAACCACAAGGTCCAAACAGGAGAAGCCATCAGGAAGCCTGACCATCACCTCCATCTTTTTAGAACATGGGCAGCTGGTGCACTCCTCTTGAGACAGATTGCGGGAGACCAGCTGGCCCTCCCTTATCATCTCCTTCCTTCTTCACTTTAACTTTCATCCACCAGTATACCCCCATCTTTTTCCAAATTGTACCTTACTTAATTGACTTTGGGATTTTTTCATACCACTTATAATGGATCAGGGTAAGTTCTACAGAAGGGAAAAGAATCAATGTAGATACTGAAGAAAAGGAAGGGGTTTAGACATAGTGTTGGGCAGATATGTAATTTCAGAATTGGGATTGTTGGGTGAGAAATTTGGTTTGGCTTCCACTGCATTTTGCTTATTGGGGAAATTGTCTCAAATCATCTAAGGACAGTGTTACTTCACAGGAGTAAGAAGAGAATTATGCATGTGATTTCCAGTATTAAATGACTGAGACAGAGCTGCCCAAGCAAGGCCAGACAAGAAGCCTAAGGAACAGGAAGAATTTCAAGAAGGCAAGTGTTCAAGACCAGCAGAAGATAGCCATTGGCAGCTCTCTGAAAGTTTGACACCTATGCAGAGCTTCTGCCTTCATTCAGCCAAGGACAGTGATATAGGAGCAAGAAGGAGGAGTCCATGTACACAGGATGGGTTGTTGGGAGAGAAAAGTGGGAACAGCTGCTCTAGGACTGAGCAGAAGGAGAAAACCCAAGATGACTGGCACAGGCTCCAGCCATCAAATGAGAGTCAAAGATAGAGAAGGTGGCCAAAAAGATCATATGGTGGCCGTGCTAAGTCATTTTAGTCATGTCTAACTCTTTGCGATCCTACGGACTGTAGCCCTCCTCTGCCCATGGGATTCTCCAGCAAGAATACTGGAGTGCATTGTTATGCCCTCCTCTAGGGGATCTTCCTGATCCAGGGATTGAACCCACATCTCTTATATCTCCTGCATTGTCAGGCAGATTCTTTACCAGTAGCACTACCTGGGAAGCCCATGGTAGAGTGGAAAGAGAAATAAGCCTTTGTATTTCAGACCCCTATTAATAGAGAAGAGACAAAAACCAGACCGTTTCCTTGCTGCCTTTGATGTTAATTTCACTCTTTTGCCCTATCAGCTACATTAAGGGCTTCCCTGGTAGCTCAGTTGGTAAAGAATTCTTCTGCAGTGCGGGAAACCTGAGTTTGATCCCTCAGTTGGAAAAATCCCCTGGAGAAGGGAAAGGCTACCCACTCCAGTATTCTGGCCTGAAGAATTTATGGACTGTATAGTCCATGGGATTGCAAAGAGCTGGACACAACTGAGTGACTTTCACTTTCAAAAATGAACCAGGGAGCAAGTAAAAATGTGTCACAGATATGAGAACTTCTCCATTTTCAATCTGAAAAGGTCTGAAGAAAGGCCCACAGCTTGAGCTCTGGGAAAGATGATTCAACTTTCTTCTCCTGCCCATCCCTTACCAACATGAGTAGAGTGAAGAATTCCTGAAGACTGAAACTTGAAGGGCACAGAAAATGTTGATTCCACATGAAACCACTGATGATTCTTGGTATGTTTTCTTTCGAATCTTACATTTCTGTTTAGAAAATTCTGTTAAAATCATGTTGCGTATTTCAGCTATTCCAGTAATACTGAAAAGGGGAGGAAGGAGATCTGTAAAACAACAATTTATTTAATTTATGTAATTTCTTTTCTGCTGGGAGCACTTAAACTGATGACTCATGGACAAAGGTATTATGAAAGGATTTCTTCAGAGGAATGAAATGAAAGGAGTGAGCTGTCTTTAATTATGGGCAAGAAGTGTCAGAGGGCATTTAAGAATCTTCACATAGCCACAGCAGTTGGAAGAAGGAGTAAGAATTAAATATTCAAGTTAAATCAGCTCCACATAGCTATTTATCTAGTCAATGTTAGTCATTCACTCAGTCATCTCCGACTCTTTGTGACCACATGGATTGTAAGTAGCCCACCAGGCTCCTCTGTCCATGGGATTCTCCAGGCAAGAATACTGGAGTGGGTTGTCATCCCCTTCTCCAGGGGATCTTCCCAACTCAGGGATCAAACCTGAGTCTCCTCTATTGCAGGTGGATTCTTTACTGTCTGAGCCACTAAACTCCTGCTATGTGCTAGAACTATATTGGGTACTAGTTGTATAAATTGCATATAGTGTGTCCTTATGCGGACATCCCTGATAGTCCAGTGGCTAAGACTCCATGTTCCCAATGCAGGGGTCCTGTTTCCATTCCTGGTTGGGGAACTGTATCTCACATGCCCCACAACTAAAGATATTGCATGCTGCAAATAAGACCTGTTGCAACCAAACAAATATCTTAAAAAAAAAAATGTCCTTACCCTTTTGGCTTTCAGAGTCAGTAAAAAAGACAAGTTTGTAAAAGTTAAAAAAAAAAAAAAAAGGACACATATTGTGACAGATTCTCATTAAAGTCTGGAGCATAAGGTATCATAAGGAAGGGATTCTCAACTGTACTGTTTACTGTATCACTTAAAAAATTTTTGAATAGAATTTCAGGAAAGAAAATAAATTGAATAGCATTCATTGTGCTAACATTGAGATGCCTCTGACTCTTTCCATAATTCTAATGAATAAATTCCGCTGGGCAGAACCTATTCAACCTATTTATGGTTCCTGTGATAGAAAATAAACATATTTTTTCTTTGTAGCCATTTAAATGTTTGTTGGATAAATTTGTAAGTGACATAACAGTTTTCTACAACTTACAAGATGTCTCAGAATTTATCCTGCAAGCTATCATTTTCCTACATGTACCCTTACCTCCAGGGACCTGAAACAGATATTCCTTAAATGTTTTATTTCATATCCATTTAAAAACTATCATTGCTTATTCATGATGGCATGACCCTGTGCAGCTGAGTTGCTTTAAGCAACAATGATAATGTTTCACCCCATGTTTCAGGTTGAGTTTGAACTTCTGTATTTATCAGCCCTTCTGCATTTAACAGTATATCTTAGTAATCATCACCTCTTGCAAGACCCTTTGAATAAATGAATGATGTATTCTCCTGTAATTATGTCCCTTTGGTTGCTTTGAATAGCTCTCTCAAGACTTCTTCTTTCTTCTACTTTTTCCTTCATAAATATTTCAGGAGAAAATAACATGGAAGCACACACTTTCATTATAGACAATACTTGTTAAAAATTTAGACAAAATAGTTGCTTCATATAAAATTCACAAGGTCAATAAATTATCAGAATAGCTCTCTCTCTCTTTGTTAAAAAAAAAAAAAAACCACCAAAACTTGTTTGTCTAAATAGTACTTTAGTCTAGGATTATACATGCATGCTCAGTCACTTCAGTTGCATCCGACTCTTTGTGGCACTATAGTGTATAACCTGCCAGGCTCCTCTGTCCATGAGATTTCCCAGACAAGTATACTGGAGTGGGTTGCCATACCCTCTTCCAGGGGATCTTCCTGAACTAGGAATAAAACCTGCATCTCCTTCATTGGCAGGCAGGTTCTTTACCACTAGCACCCCCTGGGAAGCCCAGTCTAGGATTATAAGAATATTTTCAGCTACTATATGTATCTCAGAAGGTTAATGTAAGTGCAGCCAAAGATGGAGAAACTCTATACAATCAGCAAAAACAAGACCGGGAGCTGACTGTGGCTCTGATTATGAGCTCCTAATTGCCAAATTCAGACTTAAATTGAAGAAAGTAGGGAAAACCACTAGACCATTCAGGTAGGAACTAAATCAAATCCCTTATGATTATACAGTGGAAGTGAGAAATATATTTAAGGGACGAGATCTGATAGACAGAGTGCTTGATGAACTATGTACGGAGGTTTTGTACAGGAGACAGGGATCAAGACCATCCCCATGGAAAAGAAATGCAAAAAAGCAAAATGGCTGTCTGGGGAGGCCTTACAAATAGCTGTGAGAAGAAGAGAAGTGAAAAGCAAAGGAGACTAGTAAAGATCTGAATGCAGAGTTCCAAAGAATAGAAAGAAGAGATAAGAAAGCCTTTCTCAGCAATCAATGCAAAGAAATAGAGGAAAAGAACAGAATGGGAAAGACTAGAGATCTCTTCAAGAAAATCAGAGATACCAAGGGAACATTTAATGCAAAGATGGGCTTGATAAAGGACAGAAATGGTATGGATCTAACAGAAGAAGAGGTGGCAAGAATACACAGAAGAACTGTACAAAAAAAGATCTTCACAACAAAGATAACCACAATGGTATGATCACTAACCTAGAGCCAGACATCCTGGAATGTGAAGTCAAGTGGGCCTTAGAAAGCATCACTACGAACAAAGCTAGTGGAGGTGATGGAATTCCAGTGGAGCTGTTTCAAATCCTGAAAGATGATGCTGTGAAAAGGCTGCACTCAATATGCCAGCAAATTTGGAACACTCAGCAGAGGCCACAGGACTGAAAAAGGGCAGTTTTCATTCCAATCCCAAAGAAAGGCAATGCCAAAGAATGCTCAAACTACTGCACAATTGCACTCATCTCACATGCTAGTAAAGTAATGCTCAAAATTCTCCAAGCCAGGCTTCAGCAATACATGAACTGTGAACTTCCAGATATTCAAACTGGTTTTAGAAAAGGCAGAGGAACCAGAATTCAAAGTGCCAACATCCACTGGATCATCAAAAAAGCAAGAGAGTTCCAGAAAAACATCTATTTCTGCTTTATTGACTATGCCAAAGCCTTTGACTGCATAGATCACAATAAACTGTGAAAAATTCTGAAAGAGATGGGAATACCAGACCACCTGACCTGCCTCTTGAAAAACNAGAGAGTTCCAGAAAAACATCTATTTCTGCTTTATTGACTATGCCAAAGCCTTTGCCTATGTGGATCACAACAAACTGTGGAAAATTCTGAAATAGATAGGAATACCAGACCACCTGACCTGCCTCTTGAGAAATCTGTATGCAGGTCAAGAAGCAACAGTTAGAACTGGACATGGAGCAACAGACTTGTTCCAAAGTGGGAAAGGAGTACATCAAGGCTGTATACTGTCACCCTGCTTATTTAACTTATATGCAGAGTACATCATGAGAAACGCTGGGCTGGAAGAAGCACAACCTGGAATCAAGATTGCCGGGAGAAATATCAATAACCTCAGATATGCAGATGACACCACTCTTATAGCAGAAAGTGAAGAAGAACTAAAAAGCCTCTTGATGAAAGTGAAAGAGGAGAGTGAAAATGTTAGGTTAAAGTGCAACATTCAGAAAAAAAAGATAATGGCATCTGGTCCCATCACTTCATGGCAAGTAGATGGAGAAACAGTAGTAACAGTGGCAGACTTTATTTTTTGGGGCTCCAAAATCACTGCAGATGGTGATTGAAGCCATGAAATTAAAAGACGCTCCTTGGATGAAAAGTTATGACCAACCTAGACATTATATTAAAATGCAGAGACATTACTTTGCCAGTAAAGGTCTGTCTAGTCAAGGCTATGGTTTCACCAGTAGTCATGTATTGATGTGAGAGTTGGACTATAAAGAAAGCTGAGAGCTGAAGAATTGATGCTTTTGAACTGTGGTGTTGGAGAAGCCTCTTGAGTCTCCCTTCGACTGCAAGGAGATCCAACCAGTCCATCCTAAAGGAGATCAGTCCTGGGTATTCATTGGAAGGACTGATGTTGAAGCTGAAACTCCAATACTTTGGCCACCTGATGCAAAGAGCTTACTCATTTGAAAAAACCCTGATGCTGGTAAAGATTGAAGGCAGGAGGAGAAGGGGACGATAGAGGATGAGATGGTTGGGTGGCATCACTGTGTCAATGGAAATGAGTTTGAGTAAACTCTGGGAGTTGGTAATGGACAGGGAGGCCTGGCATGCTGCAGTCCATGGGGTCGCAAAGAGTCGGACACGACTCAGTGACTGAACTTATCTTAACTGAACTGATGTACTTTACAAATAAAAACATGCTTTAAACATACAGTGATTGGTATGAGACATTTCTTTTAATTTTTCTTCATTAGTACAATTGATTTTCTATCAGAATAAATGCAGACATCAAGTTTTGGAAAATATAGAATTGTTATCTAAATTGTGTGTAATGAGACAAGTCTCTGTATGAGGTGAATTTTGAGGAATTTCCTGAAGGAGCGAAGAGATACATACTTTTTTAAAGCATAAAGGGCTTCCTTGGTGGCTCAGACAGTAAAGACTCTGTCTGCAATGCAGAAGACTGTGATTCAGTCCCTGGGTTGGGAAAATCCATGTCTATGCACTCCATTATTCTTGCCTAAAGAATCCGTCTAGCAGGCTATAGTCCATGGGGCTGCAAAGAGTGAACGTGATCGAGGGACTAAATACACACCCAGTTCTATAAGATGGTCAGATTTCCGGAAGGAATTTTCTTCTTGTAAATATTATACTTTAAAATAAGGACATTGTTTAGAATTTTTCTTCCTATCCAAAAATTTGACTATTAATAACTCTACAAAGATACTTTATTGCTAACTAAAGGTAGAGATATTAGTCTCAGGCTAGATTGTACCTGCTTCAGTTTCTCAGTCTTTGCCTTTCTAGCTATCATTAAGAAAGCTTTTGTTCTAAGTACCTGCTAAAATAATTGGTTTTCTTTTATTGCAAAATTTGTTGGGTATTTTTTTGGAAGCCCATGTAGAGCAGAAATTTTAGAATGATGCAGTCTGTTAAAGTGACCTGAACCTTGATCACTTTTTCTGTGAACAAAATGAGTCTTTTTTAAAAAGCAGCTTTACATCATCTGAAATTATCTATAGACAGAATATTGAAATTTTAAAAACCCTTAGAAATGAGAATAATGTTTTCTATCTTTTTTTAATAGTTGGGCAAAATATTTAAATTTTTTTGACTTTAGTTTCCTTATTTGTAAATTTGGGATAGCAACACCTACTTTTCAGGTGACAGAGATACTGTATGGAAAGTGCAGAATGTTTATACCCTCAAAGAAATGATAGCTTAGTTGGTGATTGTACATGTATGTGTGTGTGTATGTGTTTGTGTGCCTTTTCCTAAAGACTTACTAGTAAAATCACCTTTAAAAGAAGAGGAAATCCAAGTCTACAGTCTCTTATAGGGCAGCCTTGCATGCAAATATATTTTGGAATTCAGATTATTTTTTATTATGGAAAGGCAGTATTGTGTTATGTAATGGCTTATGTACCTATGCATTTTTTATGTGTTGTTTGTTACAGAACACTTCCAGTAAAGTATGGGAGAGTGCCTTATAATCAAACACATTAATCATATTCACACTAATTGAATTAAAGTTATGAATAGCTTCACATCAGTTTAAGTTTTACTAACAGATTAGTTTTGGCACTAAAGTTGTGAACAAAAATTACTATTTTTTAGAGACTTAAGGATTTTGGAATTATAGAAGAGGGACTGTGGACTGATATAATTTTATCCTTTTTAAGATGGTGCACTGGGACGACCTAGAGGGATGGTAAGGGGAGGGAGGAGGGAGTGGGGTTCAGGATGGGGAACATGTGTATACCTGTGGCGGATTCATGTTGATGTATGGCAAAACCAATACAGTATTGTAAAGTAATTAACCTCCAATTAAAATAAATACATTTATTTAAAAAAAAAGAAAAAAATTTTTAAAACTTCAGGTTATTTTTTGTCATGTTTTATCTTTTGTAACATCATTGTGCTGAGCTTTATGAAAAATCCCAAAAATTTTGGAACAGAAAACACCTTTTGTTTCCATGATGTTTATGTGCTTATTTCTTCTAAGGAACTCTGATAATATCTGTATTTCTGAGATCTATGAATGTTGCATTTGGCTTAAGTTTCAGTATCTTGGGCTTCCCTGGTAGCTCAGCTGGTAAAGAATCCACTTGCAGTGCAGGAGACCGTGGTTCGATTCCTGGTTTGGGAAGATCCCCTGGAGAAGGGATAGGCTACCAACTCCAGTATTCTTGGGCTTCCCTGGTGGCTCAGCTGGTAAAGATTCAGCCTTCAATATGGGAGACCTGGGTTTGATCCCTGGGTTGGGAAGATCCCCTGGAAAAGGGAAAGACTACCCACTTCATTATTCTGGCCTGGAGAATTCCATCCAGTCCAGTCCATGGGGCTGCGAAAAGTCGGACACGACTGAGCGACCTTCACTTTCACTTTCAGTATCTTGGCTCAGGGTCATTTTCAAGGAGAGATACTAGAGAACTATAGCATTCAGTTAGAAGGATGCCAATATTTTGATACATATTCTTAACAAAATCATAGCTTTATCTTTGAGTCATTTAAGAACAGCACAGTCTTCTATGAGTTTCAGAATATTTTTATTAATTGTTAAATTTCACCAGTGGAGCAAGTGTTAACTTTAGTATTGATCTAAGAAAAATTTTCATTCTTAACAGAATTTGATTTTTTTGATTATAAAAAATTATCTCAACTATGAAAGCTTGTGATAGTTCATTAATGGTTTTTACCATATGGGAATATAATAATTTTTACTTTTCACATA
>SJYT01065778.1:471637-487953 GCA_006410635.1 Cephalophus harveyi | reverse complement strand
AAGTTAAATAAGCAGGGTGACAATATACAGCCTTGACGCACTCCTTTTCCTATTTGGAACCAGTCTGTTGTTCCATGTCCAGTCCTAACTGTTGCTTCCTGACCTGCATACAGATTTCTCAAGAGGCAGGTTAGGTGGTCTGGTATTCCCATCTCTTTCAGAATTTTCCACAGTTTATTGTGATCCACACAGTCAAAGGCTTTGGCATAGTCGATAAAGCAGAAGTAGATGTTTTTCTGGAACTCTCTTGCTTTTTCCATGATCCAGCGGATGTTGGCAATTTGATCTCTGGTTCCTCTGCCTTTTCTAAAGCCAGCTTGAACATCAGGGAGTTCACGGTTCACGTATTGCTGAAGCCTGGCTTGGAGGATTTTGAGCATTACTTTACTAGCATGTGAGATGAGTGCAATTGTGCGGTAGTTGGAGCATTCTTTTGCATTGCCTTTCTTTGGAATTGGAATGAAAACTGACCTTTTCCAGTCCTGTGGCCACTGCCGAGTTTTCCAAATCTCGCCAGACATCTTGGAATGTGAAGTCAAGTGGGCCTTAGAAAGCATCACTACGAACAAAGCTAGTGGAGGTGATGGAATTCCAGTTGAGCTGTTTCAAATCCTGAAAGATGATGCTGTGAAAGTGCTGCACTCAATCTGCCAGCAAGTCAACCCACTATACTATACTAATAATTTTCTAACTTCTCAAAAGAGTCTGCATTTAGAAAGTTTAAAGCATCTCGTGCCTCTCACGATTGGGAGGCTGTTAACAATCACATGTGGCTGGATGAACCTATACAGGCAGGCTAGATAACCTTTAGAGGAGTCTGTAAGTTGAAACACTCTTGTCACGCCCAGGAATTTTTATTAATTTGGAGCTGCACGTTTACTCCTTCTCCGAGAGAAATGGTGATGGGGGAGAGCCCCCTGTAAAGTCAGAGGTGTAGGTGAGAGCATAAAACAGACTCTGGTTTTGGGGGTAGATGCTCGGGAACAAGGGGTTTCCTGAGGCTTGATCACGCGTTTGCGTATGCCAAGCCTCCTTCCTCATGACCTTTGCCATGGGCAGAGTTCCTCACGCTGGCATTGTTGGATTGAGTTTACTAGTATTTTGTTGAGGATTTTTGCATCTATGTTCATTAGTGATATTGACCTATAATTTTCTTTTCTGTGATATCTTTGTCTAGTTCTGGTATGAGAGTGACGGTGGTCTTATAGAAAGATCTTGGGAGTGTACCTTCCTCTGCAATCTTTTGGAAGAGTTTAAGAAGGATAGATGTTAACTCTTCTCTAAATATTTGATAGAATTCTCCTGTGAAACTATCTGGTCCAGGACTTTACTTGTTGGAAGTTTTTAAATTAAAATTTTGATTTCAGTGCTTAGAAAAGTAGTGGCAAGAGTAGACATTCTTATCTTGTTCCTGATCTTATAAGAAATGCTTTGAATTTTTCACCATTGAGAATGATATTTGCTGTGAGTTTATTGTATCATGCCTTTATTACATCGAGATAAGTTCTATCTATGCCCACTTTCTGGAGAGGTTTTTTTTTTTTTAATCATAAATGAGTGTTAAATATTGTCAAACACCTTTTCTCTGAAGAAGAGCTAGTAGATACATTGTTGGTGGGAGTGTAAATTGGTGCAGCCACTACAGAAAACAATTTGGAGGTTTAAAAAAAATCTAAAAATAGAATTACCACATGACCCATCAATTTCTGTCCTGGGTATAAATCTGAAAGAAACAAAAGTGCTAATTTGAAGATACATGCACCCTAATGTTCATAGAAGAATTATTTACAATTGCCAAGATATGGAAGCCACAGATGAATGGGTGAAGAAGTAATACACATATATACATACACCCACACAGTGGGATACGACTCAGCCATAAAAGTGAAATTTTGCCATTTACAGCAACATGGATGCATGAGTGGACTTGGAGAGCATTACACTAAGTGAAATGCATCAGAGAAAGATAAAAGTGTATGATATCACTTATCTTAGGAATATAGAAAATACAGCAAAGTAGTGAGTATAACAGAAAAGAAGCAGGCTCATAGATAAGGAGAACAAACTTGTGGTTACTAGTGGGAGAGGGAAGTGGGAGGGGCAATATAGGGTTAGGAGGTGCAAACCATTAGGTATAAAATAAACAACAAGGATATATTATTCAACGTGTGAAATATAGCAAATATTTCATAATTATTATAAATGTAGTATAACATGAAAAGAAGCCCCTATTTGGAGGTGTCCATCTCTTTATGCAACATGAAATGGTAAATAAGACCTGGGGTTTGCAGTTAAACAGATAAGATTTAAAATTCCAATTCCTTGGCTGCTATCAAAAAGTCTACAAACAGTAATGCTGGAGAGGGTGTGGAGAAAAGGGAACCCTCTTACACAGTTGGTGGGAATGCAAACTAGTACAGCCAAAATGGAGAACAGTGTGGAGATTCCTTAAAAAACTAGAAATAGAACTTCCATATGACCCATAAATCCTGCTCCTGGGCGTATAACACCAAGGAAAACAGAATTGAGACACGTGTACCCCAATGTTCGTTGCAGCACTGTTTACAATAGCCAGGACATGGAAGCAACCTAGATGTCCATTGGCAGACAAATGGATAAGAAAGCTGTGGTACATATACACAGTGGAATATTCAGTTCAGTTCAGTCGCTCAGTCGTGTCTGACTCTTTGCAATACCATGAATCACAGCACGCCAGACCTCCCTGTCCATCACCAAGTCCCGGAGTTCACTCAGACTCACGTCCATCGAGTCCGTGATGCCATCCAGCCATCTCATCCTCTGTCGTCCCCTTCTTCTCCTGCCCCTAATCCCTCCCAGCATCAGAGTCTTTTCCAATGAGGCAACTCTTCGCATCAGGTGGCCAAAATACTGGAGTTTCAGCTTTAGCATCATTCCTTCCAAAGAAATCCCAGGGCTGATCTCCTTCAGAATGGACTGCTTGGATCTCCTTGCAGTCCAAGGGACTCTCAAGAGTCTTCTCCAACACCACAGTTCAAAAGCATCCATTCTTCGGCGCTCAGCTTTCTTCACGGTCCAACTCTCACATCCATACATGACCACAGGAAAAACCATAGCCTGGACTAGACGAACCTTTGCTGGCAAAGTAATGTCTCTGCTTTGCAGTATGCTATCAAGGTTGGTCATAACTTTTCTTCCAAGGAGTAAGCGTTTTTTAATTTCGTGGCTGCAGTCACCATCTGCAGTGATTTTGGAGCCCAAAAAAGTAAAGTCTGACACTGTTTCCACTGTTTCCCCATCTATTTCCCATGAAGTGATGGGACCGGATGCCATCATCTTCGTTTTCTGAATGTTGAGCTTTAAGCCAACTTTTTCGCTCTCCTCTTTCACTTTCATCAAGAGGCTTTTTAGCTCCTCTTCACTTTCTGCCATAAGGGTGGTGTCATCTGCATATCTGAGGTTATTGATATTTCTCCTGGAAATCTTGATTCCAGCTTGGGCTTCTTCCAGCCCAACGTTTCTCATGATGTACTCTGCATAGAAGTTAAATAAGCAGGGTGACAGTATACAGCCTTGACATACTCCTTTTCCTACTTGGAACCAGTCTGTTGTTCCATGTCCAGTTCTAACTGTTGCTTCCTGACCTGCATATAGGTTTCTCAAGAGGCAGGTCAGGTGCTCTGGTATTCCCATGTCTTTCAGAATTTCCCATAGTTTATTGTGATCCACACAGTCAAAGGCTTTGGCATACTCAGCCATTAAAAAGAATGCATTTGAATCAGTTCTAATGAGGTGGATAAAACTGGAGCCTATTATACAGAGTGAAGTAAGTCAGAAAGAAAAACATCAATACAGTATACTAATGCATATATATGGAATTTAGAAAGATGGTAACGATGACCCTATATGCAAGACAGCAAAAGAGACTCAGATATATAGAACAGTCTTTTGGACTCTGTGGGAGAAGGTGAGGGTGGGATGATCTGAGAGAATAGCATTGAAACATATATGCTATCATATGTGAAACAGATCGCTAGTCCAGGTTTGATGCATGAGACAGGGTGCTCAGGGCTGGTGCACTGGGATGACCCTGAGGGATGGGATGGGGAGGGAGGTGGGAGGGGGGTTCAGGATGGGGAACACATGTACACCCATGGCTGATTCATGTCAATGTATGGCAAAAGGCACTGCAATATAGTAAAGTAATTAGCTTCCAGTTAAAATCAATCAATTAATTAAAAAAATAAAATTCCAATTCTTCCACTTCCTGTGTAACTGTGCTTCTATGAGACTCAGTTTTATTCGTCTTTAAAATGGTGATTCAGACCCTTTACTCTAAGTAGAGTTATGAGGGTATATGTTATGCACATGGTAGAGTAGAAATTTTACTAGCCAACTCACTGGATTGTTTAATGCTTTCTGTTCCATGAGACATGCAGCTTCTTATATGTTTAAAGAGGCTCTCTGATCATGTTGCTATCCCAGATGTTGGGTGAAACCAATTTTATAGGTGTGTATCCTAAATACATTAAGAATTTAAAATAATTTTAATTAAAATTGGAAATATCATCCAAAATAGTAATGGTATAACTTCTCATCTTACTAATGTCATTACCAGTGTACTGCCACTGGAAGCAATGATTATGAGAAATGCTAGTAAAATTTTTCCAGCTTGGTAAAAAATACTTGAACGTTACTGTAAAAACCTATAAGAACTTATATCAGTTTAGGTTTATTGGTATTATGGGATCCTTTATTTGAAGCCTAGTATCTCTCATATTATGGAACTGCATGAAGAATAAAATGATTTAAAAAACTATTTTTTTGTGCCTAGTCTTAGTTGTGGCATGTGGAATCTAGTTCCCTGACCAAGAATCACACCTGGCCCCCTTGCACTGACAGCATGCCACCTTAGCCACTGGACCACCAGGGAAGTCCTGAGAGTCAAGTGATTTAATAAATAGGGTGGATAATTTTTATTCCTTTCTCTAAAGAGACTGGATCTTTTATTTCAGTTTAATATAAAATACATGTAGTCTAGGGTACAACGTCATGAAAGTAACATTCCCTATATTCTGAGGAAGGAGCCATGATCTAATTTTTACATTTTTAAAAATTAATTTCTAGAAGTTAAATTTAATAAGGTCCTGGGGAAAATAAATATTATCTTTATCAGAGTTGAGACTAATTTTAAGTTGTTTTGCATTGATTATATCTTTTCTGTTACTAGGAGGCATTTGTCTTATGACTAGATCAGTGGTTTTTTAGTTGATTATGTTTCTTCAATTAAGAAACTCAATAAATAATGAGGTATTGCATATATTTTAATTGAAATCTGAAGCGTACATTTTGAGACTTAGGTGTTGTAATTAATTAGTGAACCAGAGTATCCCAGGGGTCAAATTCTTTTGGGAGAGGAAGGAGGTAGAAATTTTTCTTTATCATTTTGTGCATTCTTATATTCAAGGTGATTTGAAGTTGGCAAAAAGATGTTCCCAGAAAGTAAAGAAACTTTACATTAAAGTGCATGTCTTTCTGAAGAAATGAAACAAGTGCAATTTTTTTTTTAGGTTTCCAGTTTTATGCTATTTCTCATTTAGGTTATCAAAAGTTGCCAACTACTCTTGAAAGCACATTGCTGACTTAAAACTGTGAGATTGAGTTTTTTTGTAGTTCAAATGACAGAAGCATCATTATCCTGTAGGTAACTTCTCTGAACAATAAATACTTTGAAATTTTATAAGTTTCAGTAGAATTGTCAAAAACAGAGTTAAATATTGTCAGGAGAATAGATAAATAAATGCCTTTTGTTTCTGTCCTAGCAAGCTAAATATTTTTATATTGATGATTTTATTTTTTCAAGCTCTTTATCTTTGTATCTATCAATTCATTCTCTCTCTCTCTTTTTAAACATTCTACAAATTAGTAAAATCTCTAAGCTTTTCATCCCTAGCTTTCCTGATATTTCTTCTGCAGGCTTTTCCTACCCATTCCTTGTTCCAGTTAAGTAGAAGAGATTGGCATACTGAATAAACACTAGGTCTTTGTTTTTTTCTTCCTTCAGTTTTTAAAATAAGTCTCTCTTTTATTATTTGGCTATGATATATCCAAGGGAGATCTAATTCTTAGGTATTTCAGGTCTAAAGTGGATGTGCTATCATGAATGTGTTAAAGAGAAGAAAGAGACTAGAAGTATAATTTAAAAAATACTTATGTATATGGAATTCCTAAAATCAGATTTGACTTTTAAATACTGCAGAATTTTAAAAATTATAAATGGAGATGTAAAATCCATTTTTTACTTATATTACTTTTCTATATCTGAGAGAACTCCTTCTGATGAAAAGTAAAAAAATCCTTGGGTACATAAGGAATCACCACATTACTTAGTTCTGAAGCTATCTTTCTCTTTGCCTTACAAGTTTTAATTAATCATGTTGAGAAAGTGTTAATAGTTATATGGAATTTAAATACACATGATTATTTCAAGTTGTTTAAGTTTTAGAAAAGGCAGAAGGAACCAGAGATCAAATTACCAACATCCGCTGGATCATGGAAAAAGCAAGAGAGTTCCAGAAATACATCTATTTGTGCTTTATTAACTATGCCAAAGCCTTTGACTGTGGGGATCACAATAAACTGTGGAAAATTCTGAAAGAGATGGGAATACCAGAGCACCCGACCTCCCTCTTGAGAAACCTATATGCATCAGGAAGCAACAGTTAGAACTGGACATGGAACAACAGACTGGTTCCAAATAGGAAAAGGAGTATGTCAAGGCTGTATACTGTCACCCTGCTTATTTAATTTATATGCAGAGTACATCATGAGAAACGTTGGGCTGGAAGAAGCCCAAGCTGGAATCAAGATTTCCAGGAGAAATATCAATAACCTCAGATATGCAGATGACACAACCCTTATGGCAGAAAGTGAAGAGGAGCAAAAAGCCTCTTGATGAAAGTGAAAGGGGAGAGTGAAAAAGTCGGCTTAAAGCTCAACATTCAGAAAACGAAGATGATGGCATCCGGTCCCATCACTTCATGGGAAATAGATGGGGAAACAGTGGAAACAGTGTCAGACTTTACTTTTTTGGGCTCCAAAATCACTGCAGATGGTGACTGCAGCCACGAAATTAAAAGACGCCTACTCCTTGGAAGAAAAGTTATGACCAACCTAGATAGCATACTGCAAAGCAGAGACATTACTTTGCCAGCAAAGGTCCGTCTAGTCCAGGCTATGGTTTTTCCAGTGGTCATGTATGGATGTGAGAGTTGGACCGTGAAGAAAGCTGAGCACCGAAGAATGGATGCTTTTGAACCGTGATGTTGGAGAAGACTGTTGAGAGTTCCTTGGACTGCAAGGAGATCCAACCAGTCCATTCTGAAAGAGATCAGCCCTAGGATTTCTTTGGAAGGAATGATGCTGAAGCTGAAACTCCAATACTTTGGCCTCCTCATACGAAGAGTTGCCTCATTGGAAAAGACTCTGATGCTGGGAGGGATTGGGGGCAGGAGGAGAAGGGGACGACAGAGGATGAGATGGCTGGATGGCCTCACTGACTCGTTGGACGTGAGTTTGAGTGAACTCCAGGAGTTGGTGATGGACAGGGAGGCCTGGCGTGCTGCGATTCATGGGGTCGCAAAGAGTCGGACACGACTGAGCGACTGAACTGAACTGAAGTTATATATAGCATTTCGAACCATATTTATCACATTCTTACTAGTATTCATGTTATTTTGTGTACATATTTCCTAATTTTGTACATATTCCCTTACAAAATTATAAACAAATTTATGTCAGGCACAGGCAATAATGGGTAAGTCTCATGTCTGACTGGGCTTGTGAGTAGAACCTCCTGTTTCTTTCCATATTGGCTTCCTTGGGTCATGGAAGTATACTTTTAATTATTATTTTTTTATTATAATAAGACAAAATTTGATTTTGGCTTTCATACATAAAGTTGGAGCCTAAAAAAGCTGAAGCTCTTACCTTTCTGCAATACATATCCTATTAATCAAAAACTGTTAGTATTATGGTAAATGGCCTGTGGTGTTCTTTTCTGTCTGTTATTCACTGGTACCCCATAGGTAATTCCTCTGTGGGCTATCTAAATGACCATGTGTCAGACCTAGGACAGACTTAGTGAAAGTGAAAGTGCCTCAGTTGTGTCCGACTTTTTGTGACCCCATGGATTATACAGTCCATGGAATTCTTCGGGCCAGAATACTAGAGTAGCCTTTCCCTTCTCCAGGGCCTCTTCCCAACCCAGGGATCAAACTCAGGTCTCCCGCATTGCAGGCAGATTCTTTACCAGCTGAGCCACAAGGGAAGCCCAAGAATACTGGAGTGGGTAGCCTATCCCTTCTCTAGTGGATCTTCCCAACTAGGAATAGAACCGGGGTCTCTCGCATTGCAGGTGGATTCTTTACCAACTGAGCTGTCAGGGAAGCCCTTAAGGGACAGACTTAGGGGCTCAAATAAATGTGAGGAAACCAGTACATTTCCTGGACTGACTTAGGGATATTGTGTTTTTCATAGACTGCCTGTATTAGCCAAAGGTAAGACAATTTGGTCCATTTGACTGACTATACAAACCAAATCTTATGACCATTGTTTCAAATTAATTTACCAGAGAATTATTTAATGGAGCCATATTTTGAGGTGAAAGAAATAAATTACATTTGACAACAAAGAGCTTACCTTCATAATTTTTTTACAAAATAAATTATTTATAAATAACATGTATAAATAAATCACAGGTAGCAATGAATCAGGTAAAGTCTTTCTTCTTCCACCTCAGTGGCTATCAGCAAAATAAATTCTTCTCTCAGGAAATATCTGGAGTACATCTCCCTTCAATCCATCATGCCTTATTGTGTTTCTTAGACAAGTCATTGCAAACTGGCATTGCATGGGATGGATCAAGCAACTGGATAGCTTTAGCTGGGCTTTTAAAGCTGTGGGCTTCCCTGGTGGCTCAGTTGGTAGAGAATCTGGCCTGCGATGGGGGAGACCTGGGTTCAATCCCATGGTAGGGAAGATTCCCTGGAGGTGGGCATGGCAACCCACTCCAGTATTCTTGCCTGAAGAATCCCTATGAACAGAGGAGCCTGGCAGGCTGCAGTCCATGAGGTTGCGAAGAGTTGGACATGACTGAGCGACTAAGTACAGCCCAAGAAGCTGTATTTTTAAAAACATGGAGATTTCACATAAAAGTATAAATTTCTGGATTCTCTTTAAGAATCAGGAGACTTGGCAAAAGTGGACCTACACTGATGCATTTTCACTTTTGGCTGGAGCTGAGTAGCTGTTGCCACCTTGTTGTTGTTCAGTCACTAAGTTGTGTCCAACTCTGTGACATCGCAGCACACCAGGCTTCCACGTCATTCACTATCTCCTGGAGTTTGCTCAAACTCATGTCCATTGAGTTGGTGATGTCGTCCAACCATCTCATCCTCTGTTGTCCCCTTCTCTTGCTTTCAATCTTTCCCAGCATCAGGGTCTTTTCCAATGAGTTGGCTTTTTGCATCGGGTGGCCAAAATATTGGAGCTTCAGCTTCAGCATCAGTTCTTCCAAGGGCATTTCACGTGATTTACTCTGTATACAAGTTAGTTAAATAAAGGTGCCACCGTTAGAATGGGTCAAAGGCTTTCTGATATGACATGGTCTTTGCTGCTGCTGCTGCTGCTAAGTCACGTCAGTCGTGTCCGACTCTGTGTGACCCCATAGACGGCAGCCCATCAGGCTCCCGTCCCTGGGATTCTCCAGGCAAGAACACTGGAGTGGGTTGCCATCTCCTTCTCCAATGCATTAAAGTGAAAAGTGAAAGTGAAGTTGCTCAGTCGTGTCCGACACTTCGTGACCCCGTGGACTGCAGCCTGCCAGGCTCCTCTGTCCATGGGATTTCCCAGGCAAGAGTACTGGAGTGGGTTGCCATTGCCTTCTCCTGACATGGTCTTTACCATTCACTATTTTCTGCTTCCTTATTTTTATCTGGTGTTCACTGCATAGCTCATAAAACTTGCAGCTCATGTTTTAGACCATCATTGTGAAAAAAATATATATACACATTGTTTTTTCTTCTTGGTAGGCTAAGTTGAAAAAACCTGCCAATCAGGTTGTTTATGTTCTCCTTCCATCTATAGTCATAGAAGGCACCGTTTCAGACTGTCAGAGTTTTACTTATCACATAGTTTTTATAGGATCAGCTTATATATATAAGCTACCAACTTAGACCAATTATATCTATAATTTTAGATATAAATTATAAGTAAGTTGTGTTATGTGGCTAGTTTAAAATAGCTCCATTTAATATAACCTTTAATATTATGGAAAATTTCAAACATATATGGAAATAGAAAGTATAGTATAAGAATTCCTACATACTCATCATCCAAACTCAGTAATTATCAATTATACTTATCTTTTTTACTGTCCTTCTTCCTCCTAGGACTATTCTGAAACATAGTGAAGATATATAGTTGAATCTATGTAAATATTTCAATATGTACCAAGACGCATACTCTCTTTCTTCTCTCTCTTTACATGTATGTATGTATATAGCATACTATATGACATACATATGTATGATTATACCAAATATGTATATATTCATAACAAAAATATAAGCAGATCAAATAGCAATAATTCCATAATATAAAATATCCAGTTTTTAATTTGATTATTTCATAAATTAGTTTCTTCTTGCATCTTTCTTTTTTTTTTTTTTCTTACAGTTGTTTTGTTTGAAGAAAATAGGTTGTTTTCCTGGATTTTGCTCATTGCCTTCCCTTGATGTAGCTCAACACATTATTCTGTCTTCTACATTTCCTATAAATGACTGGGTACATCTAGAAGCCTGATTAGATTTGGGCTCCTTTTTTCTAAAGACTATTTCAAAAGTGATTTTATGTGTTTCATTAAGAGGCACATAATGTTTGATTGTCTTTGTTTTTGTGATGCTAGCAGCCATTAAGCAGTTGTACAAGATTCAGATTTAAATAATAATTCAAAATAAGAATAGACTAGAATTGCCATAAAGGAGTACAGCTGAACTCTAGGAATTTAGAAGAGGAAAAAAAATAAACTCAGGACTTAACTGATTGGGAAAATTTTATGGAAACTGTGATGCTTAAGATAAATCTTAAAGCACAGAAATGATTATGTTAAAATGATACAGCATATTAACCAGTTTAGGCTAAGTTATACAGTGATAAATGACTCAAAAATCCCAGGAGCTTGTAACAACAAAGTTTATTTCTTGCTTCCAGTATCTGTCCACAGTGGATCAGCTGTAGCTTTGCTCCACATTTCATGTAAAGACCAGATGATGGAGTAGCTTCTGTCTGGGACATTTCTGGCTTCATAGGAAAAGAGACCATATTGGAACTATGCAGTGGTTCCTTTTAAAGCTTTTGCTTGGAAATGGCACATGTCACTTCTGCTCACATTTCTGTTCAAGGACAGTAGCAAGCCTGCCATTGACAGGATGGGTTGCATAATCCTGCCACAAGGCGAAGTAGCAAGTATTTACAAGACTACAAAATTTTGTGAAGGAAAGATTTCTGGCTGAGAAAGGAAAGAATATTATCGGCATTAATAATTAAGAAGCAGCCTCTTCTTTTTCTTCTGCAAGATAAATTGTACCATCTGAGGAGAAGCAGATTTTAGAGTAAGGAGGTAGTGGGAATATTAAATGAGAATATGCAGAGAAAGAGGCATAAATGTATGCAATATTTGGAAATTAGTAAGTATATCCATTTTTCAGGAGTGGAATAGATACTGGTAGAAGATAGAATTGATTTGGGTAGAAGAGTAAAGATTATCAAAGCTAGAGAAGGGAGGGTACAGTAGAGTTTAAATTCCATGCTCATATTCAACTAACCTCCTCTTCCATTGAAAGCTTGTCTTTGAAATGGAAAGCTCTATTTCAGCAATTCACATAGGTAATTTTAAACTTGCTAGTAGCAAAAGGAAAGATATCCCCATCTGAATGTTGAGTTCCAAAGAATAGCAAGAAGATATAAGAAAGCCTTCCTAAGTGATTGATGCAAAGAAATAGAAGAAAAAAATAGAATGGGAAAGACTAGAGATCTCTTCAAGAAAATTAGAGATACCAAGGGAATATTTCATGCAAAAATGGGCACAATAAAGGACAGAAATGGTATGGACCTAACAGAAGCAGAAGATAATTAAGAAGAGGTGGCAAGAATACACAAAAGAACTATACAAAAAAGATCTTCATGACCCAGATAACCAAAATGGTGTGATCACTCACCTAGTGCCAGACATCCTAGAGTCTGAAGTCACTGGGCCTTAGGAAGCATCACTACGAACAAAGCTAGTGAAAGTGATGGAATTCCATTTGAGCTATTTCAAATCCTGAAGGATGATGCTGTGAAAGTGCTGCACTCACTATGCCAGCAAATTTGGAAAACTCAGCAGTGGCCACAGGACTGGAAAAGGTCAGTTTTTCATTCCAGTCCCAAAGAAAATTAATGCCAGAGAATGTTCAGACTACCACACAATTGCACTCATTTCACCCGCTAGCAAAGTAATGCTCAAAATTCTTCAAGTGAGGCTTCAGCAGCACACGAACTGAGAACTTCCAGATGTTCAAGCTGAATTTGGAAAAGGCAGAGGAACCAGAAATCAGATTGCCAACATCCGTTGAGGCATAGTAAAAGCAAGACAATTTCAGAAAAATATCGGCTTCATTGGCTGTGCTAAAGCCTTTGACTGTGTGGATCACAACAAACTGTGGAAAATTCTGAAAGAGATGGGAATATCAGACCACCTGACCTGCCTCCTGAGAAACCTGTATGCAGGTCAAGAAGCAACAGTTAGAACTGGACATGGAACAATGGACTGGTTCCAAATAGGAAAAGGAGTACATCAGGCTGTATATTGTCACCCTGCTTACTTAACTTCTATGCAGAGTACATCATGTGAAATGCCGGGATGGATGAAGCAGAAGCTGGAATCAAGATTGCTGGGAGAAATATCAATAACTTCAAATATGCAGATGACACCACCCCATGGCAGAAAGCAAAGAGGAATTAAAGAGCCTCTTGAAGAAGGTTAAAGAGGAGAGTAAAAAAGCTTGCTTAAAACTCAACAAAAACTAAGGTCATGACACCTGATCCCATTTCTTAATGGCAAATGGGGGAAACAGTGGAAACAGAAACAATGGAAACAGTGATGGGCTTTATCTTCTTGGACTCCAAATCACTGCCGATGGTGACTGCAGCCATGAAATTAAAAGATGCCTGCTCCTTGTAAGAAAAGCTATGACCGACCTAGATAGCATATTAAAAAACAGTGACATTACTTTGCCAACAAAGGTCCGTCTACTGAAAACTATGTTTTTTCCTTTAGTCATGAGAGTTGGACCATAAAGAAAGCTTAATGCTGAAGAATTGATTCTTTTGAACTGTGGTGTTGGAGAAGACTTAAGAGTCAGTTTGACTGCAAGGAGATCAAACCAGTCAATCCTAAAGGAAAGCAATCCTGAATATTCATTTGAAGGACTGATGCTGAAGCTGAAGTGCCAATACTTTGGCCACCTGATGTGAAGTGCTGACTCATTAGAAAAGACCCTGATGCTGGGAGAGATTTAAGGCAGGAGGAAAAGGGAATGACAAAGGATGAGATGGTTGGATGTCATCACTGACTCAATGATTGTGAGTTTGAGCAACCTCGGGAGATTGTGAAGGACAGGGAAGCCTGGCGTGTTGCAGTTCATGGGGTTGCAAAGGGTCAGATACAACTGAGCAACTAAACAACAGCAAATGCAAATTTAAAACATCATGAAATAAAGCCCAGGTTTTATTTAACTCAATATAACCCACTGTATGTCCTGTTGTATTAGCCTTATTTATCATTCTCTTCTCAGTACTCAGTGAGGAAGTAACAAGGAATTCTGTAGTAATTTCACTATCAGTAGGAAATGTGTGTTTTGGTCTCATGACTTGGCCTACAAACAAACAAGAAGCTGAGGATACTGTCCCTCCTCTCATCTTAGAGATCCTAAGGTGAGGAAAAAGGAGAAATTTCTTCTTATTCTGCAAGAGAAATTATAGCATCTGGGCAAAGCCAGATTTTTAGAGTAAGGAGGTAGTGGGAACATTTACTGAAGATAGAGGAGCATTGGAGAGAGTATATTAGAAGGGCAGCTCTAGAAATCATATTTGTGACAGAAGGTAGGTGACGTGAGCTAGACTGGATGCACAGTGATTAGACAGCCTTAAGAAAGATAAATAATGAAGAGGCAGTGGAGAATTTGTAGCAAAGCTAGTCCTCAGTACAGTTCAGTCGCTCAGTCGTGTCTGACTCTTTGTGACCCCATGAACCACAGCACACCAGGCCTCCCTGTCCATCACCAACTCCCGGAGTCCACCCAAACCCATGTCCACTGAATTGGTGATGCCATTCAACCATCTCATCCTCTGTCGTCCCCTTCTCCTCCTGGCCTCAATTTTCCCCAGCATCAGTGTCTTTTCAAACGAGTTAGCTCTTTGCATAAGACCATCCCCAAGAAAAAGAAATGCAAAAAAGCAAAATGGCTGTCTGAGGAGGCCTTACAAATAGCTGTGAAAAGAAGGGAAGTGAAAAGCAAAGGAGAAAAGGAAAGATATACCCATCTGAATGCAGAGTTCCAAAGAATAGCAAGGAGAGATAAGAAAGCCTTCCTTAGCAATCAATGCAAAGAAATAGAGGAAAACAATAGAATGGGAAAGACTAGAGATCTCTTCAAGAAAATTAGAGATACCAAGGGAACACTTCATGCAAAGATGGGCTCAATAAAACTAGTCCTAATTCTACAGAAATCAAAGGATCATAGGGAAGAACAACAGTATTGGAAGGTAGGCAGAAGGAACTTGGATGGAATGAACTGTTCCAAGATTCTAAATTGATGGAAAATAGTTTAAGTGCCCATGGGAGCTTAAACTCCCAGATAGGAAGAGGACTCTGAACAGGCTGGGTGTGTGTGTGAGTGTGTGTGTGTGTGTGTGTGTGTGTGTGTGTGTGTGTGTGTGTGTGGCCATTGCCCCAGATGGATAAGGAAATAGATTACATCCAAAACTTAAGGATTTAAATGAGAAGGGGCCAGAACACATTGTGAGAATGGGGACATTTAAAACTGAGCATCTATAGTTCATGATTACTGGATATGTTTAAGGAAGAGAAGTTGCTTTGTCAATATTTATGAATGCTCACTATTTATTAGGCATCTTTTTTTAAAAAATTTTATTTTATTTTATTATTTTTTTTAATTTGTACTTTATTTTTAGGCATCTTATATACACTGTATTTAAGGCTTAAAAATCCTACAAGGTAAGGGAAATGAATTTCTATTTTTATATACATGGAATGTTAAGTTCAGAAAGGGTGTAATAAAGAATTTGCTTAAACTCACACAGCTAGTAAGAAGTACAAACAGAAGTAGAAACAGATCCAGTTGACTCCAGGGTCCTTTGCTGTTCCTTCTGTATATCTTCCAGAGAGGAAAGAGAAAGAAATAAAAAAACACTGAGTTTTTAAACTTGGGGATTCATTAACAGAAATGGAAGAATCAAAGGAGGAAATGGTTTTGTTGTGGAAAGGATAGGTTTATTTTGTTGTTGTTGTTTACTTGCTAAGTCAAGTCTGACTCTTTTGTGACCCTATGCACTGTAGCCCACCAGGCTCCTCTGTCCATCAGATTTCCCAGGCGACTATACTAGAGGGGGTTGCCACTTCCTTCTCCAGGGGATCTTCCTGATCCAGAGATTAAACCTGTGTTTCCTGCCTTGGCCGATGGATTCTTTACTGCTTGAGCCGCTTGGGAAGCAGGTTTTAGGCCCGTGGAATTTGAGGTAATAATGGGATATTGATATGGATATGATGAAGATGCATTTAGAAATTTGAGACTTGACTCTGAGAGAGCCAGGATAGGAGATAAAATCAGTGTAAGTGTGTGTAGTTCAGTGTAAGTGTGTGTAGTTCAGGGTAAGTATACTGAACTGAAGTCGCTCAGTTGTGTCCGACTCTTTGCAACCCCATGGACTGTAGCCTACCAGGCTCCTCCCTCCACGGGATTCTCCAGGCAAGAGTACTGGAGTGGGTTGCCGTTTCCTTCTCCACGGGATTGAACCCCAGTCTCCCACATTCCAGGCAGATGCTTTAACCTCTGAGCCACCAGGGAAGCCCAATATAAGTATAGATATATATTATCCAACGGAGAAGGCAATGGCACCCCACTCCAGTACTCTTGCCTGGAAAATCCCATGGATGGAGGAGCCTGGTAGGCTGCAGTCCTTGGGGTCGCAAAGTCGGACACGACTGAGTTGGAAGA
>SJYT01065778.1:447109-466788 GCA_006410635.1 Cephalophus harveyi | reverse complement strand
GCCTATGTGTTTTATCTTCTGTTTCCCCCCCCCCCCCCCCCCAGAGTGGTTGTATTGTACATAGATAATTTCCTTTAGCAGCAGGGAAGTGGTTTCTTAGAGGAAGAGTGACTAATCCATCAGATCTCTATATTTGGGGGAGAGATGATCTTAGATAATCACTCCAGTATCATAGAAACATTTTCTTTCTAAGATATATGAGGAGAGGATAAAAAGCTTATAATTTGGTATAATAGATAATTGGTAGTATAAGATATGTTTGGAGAAGGAAATGGCAACCCACTCCAGTGTTCTTGCCTGGAGAATCCCGGGGATGGGGGAGCCTGGTGGGCCGCCGTCTATGGAGTCGCACAGAGTCGGACACGACTGAAGCGACTTTGCAGCAGCAGCAGCAGCAAGATATGTTTAGATGACTATAGGTGACACTTTGTTGTTTACTATGGGCATTGGTATCACATAAGTAAGTTAACTCCTTAAGTTTAGTAGTAAACTTACAGACTTTGGGATTCAATATGAAAGAATGTCTAGCAAATTTTTAATTTTAAAAGAACGTGTTAAATAAAAATGTATGACTAAATTGTTACAAAATATTTTCAAAATGAATCTTCCACTCAAGAAGTGGAGCTATCAAAACTCTTATTTACTGCTGGCGGCAGTATAAACTGGCATAATCACTTGAAAAAGTTTGGTAGCAGCTTTTTAAATTGGGCATATGCACACCTTATATGCACACTAGCAGGGGTGTACCCTTCCCCCAAATGTATATGTATGTTCACCAAAGGCAGGTACAAGAATGTCGATAGCAGTATTATTTGGAATTGCTGATAACTGGAGCAACCCAAATGTCCATCAGTAGTGGAATGTATCCTTAAATTGTATATTATGGAAAGAAATCTCTGCAGCAATGAGAATGAACAAACTATAAGCAACATAGTGTTGAGTGAAAGAAATGAATTCAAAATAATATATGTCTTAGGATTTCATTAGTGTAAAGTCTGCTGCTGCTGCTTGCTGCTTAGTCGCTTCAGTCGTGTCCGACTCTGTGCGACCCCATAGACGGCAGCCAACCAGGCTCCCCCGTCCCTGGGATACTCCAGGCAAGAACACTGGAGTGGGTTGCCATTTCCTTCTCCAATGCATGAAAGTGAAAAGTGCAAGTGAAGTTGCTCAGTCGTATCCGACTCTTAGCGACCCCATGGACTGCGGCCTATCAGGCTCCTCCACCCATGGGATTTTCCAGGCAAGAGTACTGGAGTGGGGTGCCATTCAAGTCTAAGACCAGTAAAAACTACTCTATAGTGTTAAAAATCAGGACAGGATTTACCTTTGGGAGAAAAATAGGACATAGTGATTGTTAAGTGGCAAGATAATGGATTTGGGGTTCTGGAAATGTTCTGTTTCTTGATGTGGGTAATTGTTGTACAAGTATGTTCATTGTGATAATTCATACTTAAGATTTGTATACTTTTTTGCATGTATGTTATATACAAATAAAAAGAGTTTTAAAAAATTCTTTTTCAGGGTCTCAGTGATTTGTTACAGTATCCAGAATACCCTAAGAGAGAAATAGTAGGACATAATTTAAAAGGCATTACATACCTGCATAGTTTTCTCCCTGTCATCAAGTCTGTACTCAGATGTCAGCTTTTTTTCTTTAAAAAAAAAAATATTTAAGGGAGGATAATTACTTTACAATATTATGATGGGTTTTGACATACATCAGCATGAGTCAGCCACAGGTATACATGTTTCCCCCCATCCTGAATTCTCCTCCTACATCCCTCCTCACCGCATCCCTTTGGGTTGTCCCAGAGCACTGGCTTTGGGTGCCTGCTTCATGCATCGAACTTAGAAAGATGGTACTGATGATCCTACAGGCAGGGCAACAAAGGAGACACAGACATCAGCTTTTCAGAGAATCCTTCTTCACTGCTGTCTTCTCCACTAGCTTTGTTTGTAGTGATGTCCTAAGACCCACTTGACTTCACATTCCAGGACGTCTGGCTCTAGGTGAGTGATCACACCGTCGTGATTATCTGGGTCATGAAGATCTTTTTTGTATAGTTCTTCTGTGTATTCTTGCCACCTCTTCTTAATGTCTTCTGCTTCTGTTAGGTCCATACCATTTCTGTCCTTTATTATGTCCATCTTTGCATGAAATGTTCTCTTGGCACCTCTAATTTTCTTGAAGAGATTTCTAGTCATCAGTTTTTCAGTGAATCCTTCCTTCACTGCCGTCTTCTGTGCACGCAGAGTCAATGATGCAATCCAACCATCTCATCCTCTGTCTTTCCCTTCTCCTCCTGCCCTCAGTCTTTTCCAGCATCAGGGTCTTTTCCAGTGAGTCAGCTCTTCACATCCAGTGGCCAAAGTATTGGAGCTTCAGCTTCATCATTTGTCCTTCCAGTGAATATTCAGGGTTGATTTCCTTTAGAATTGACTGGTTTGATCTCCTTGCTGTCCAAGGGACTTTCAAGAGTCTTCTCCAGAATGACAGTTTGAAAGTATCAATTTTTCAGTGCTCAGTCTTCTTTATGCTCCAGCTCTCACATCCATACATGACTACTGGAAAAACCGTAACCTTGACTATATGGACTTTTGTCGGCAAAATGATATCTCTGCTTTTTAATATGCTGTCTAGGTTTGGCATAGCTTTTTTTCCAAAGTTCAGTTCGGTTCAGTCGCTCAGTCGTGTCCGACTCTTTGTGACCCCATGAATTGCAGCACGCCAGGCCTCCCTGTCCATCACCATCTCCTGGAGTTCTATTTCTTTGCATTGATCACTGAAGAAGGCTTTCTTATCTCTTCTTGCTATTCTTTGGAACTCTGCATTCAGGTGCTTATATCTTTCCTTTTCTCCTTTGCTTTTCGCCTCTCTTCTTTTCACAGCTCTTTGTAAGTCCTCCCCAGACAGCCATTTTGCTTTTTTGCATTTCTTTTCCATGGGGATGGTCTTGATCCCTGTCTCCCGTACAACGTCACGAACCTCATTCCATAGTTCATCAGGTACTCTATCCATCAGATCTAGGCCCTTAAATCTATTTCTCACTTCCACTGTATAATCATAAGGGATTTGATTTCGGTCATACCTGAATGGTCTAGCAGTTTTCCCTACTTTCTTCAATTTCAGTCTGAATTTGGTAATAAGGAGTTCATGATCTGAGCCACAGTCAGCTCCTGGTCTTGTTTTTGTTGACTGTATAGAGCTTCTCCATCTTTGGCTGCAGAGAATATAATCAATCTGATTTTGGTGTTGACCATCTGGTGATGTCCATGTGTAGAGTCTTCTCTTAGCTAAATAACATAATTAGGTAATATAACATAAATAACATAACAAGGTAAGATAATTGTTCTTCCAACGTAACTAACCTATTACATACATAAAAATATAAATAGCAGCTTAGACAAAATGAGATGACAGAGAAACCTTTTCCAGACAAAGGAACAAGGTAAAACTCCAGAAGAATAATTAAGTGAAGTGGAGATAGGCAGTCTACCTGAGAAATAATTCTGAGTAATGACCATGAAGATGATCAAAGAACTCAGGAAAAGAATGGATGGATAGATTGATAATTTAGAAGTTTTAACAAAGAGAAAATATAAAGGACAACCAAACAGAGATGAAGAATACAATAACTAAAATGAAAAAAGTATACCAGAAAGAATCAGTAGTAGACTAAATGATACAGAAGAGTGAATCAGTGAGCTGGAAGACAGACTAGTGGAAATCACTGCCACTAAACAGAAAAAAATGAATGAAAAGTAATGACAGTTTAAGACACCTCTTGGACAATATCAATATTTGAAAACAGAATAGCTGAAGATTTCCCTAACCTGGAAAAGGAAACACTAACCTGAGTCCAGGAAGCACAGAGCATACCATAAGTCAAAGAGGAACACACTAAGACATATTGTAATTAAAATGACAAAAATTAAAGATAAAGAGAAAATATTAAAAGCACCAAGGGAAAAGCAATAAAAAATGTGCAAGGAAACTCCCATAAGGGTATCAGCTGATTTTTTAAGCGGAAGCTTTGCAGTCTAGAAGGGAGTAGAATGATGTATTTGAAGTGATGAAAGAGAAAAAACTACAACCAAGAATACTGTACCCTTCTAGGCTTTCATTTAGATTTGGTGAAGAAATCAAAAGCTTTTTAGGCAAACAAAATATCAAAGAGTTCAACACCACCAAACTAACGTTATAACAACTGTTAAAGGGACTTTTCTAGGTGAAAAAACGCTACAACTAGAAACAAGAAAAATACAAAGTGAAAAAACTTGCCAGTAAAGGCAAATATACATTAAATGTAGGAAATCATCCACACATAAACTAGTAGGGAGGTTAAAAGACAAAAGTAGCAAAATCATCTATCCAAAATAAGCAGTGATGTGAGATGTAAAATATGATATGAAAAACAGTAATCATGGGGGAGAGGAGAGTACAAATGCCAAGTTTTTAAAATTCTCTAACATCATATGCAAAAAAGACCTCAAAATGGGTTAAAGGCCTACATGTAAGATAGATACTATAAAAAACCTAGAGGAAAACATAGAAAACTCTTTGACATCAATCACAGCAATATTTTTGGATCTGTCTCCTAGAGTAATAGAAATAATAGCAAAAATAAACAAATGAGACTTAATTAAAAGCTATTTGTACAGTAAAGGAAACTCCTTTAGCCAGATGAAAAGAAAACCTCCTGAATGAAGAAAATATTTTCAAATTATATGAATATTAATGGATCAATATCCAACAAATTCCAAAAACTGTGGAAAATTCTTAAAAAGATGGGAATACCAGACCACCTGAACTGCCTCCTGAGAAACCTGTATGCAGGTCAAGACACAATAGTTAGAACCGGACGTGAAACAATGGACTGGTTCCAAATTGAGAAAGGAGTATGCCAAGGCTGTATATTGTCACCCTGCTTATTTAACCTATATGCAGATTACATCATGTGAAATGCCAGATTGGGTGAAGCACAAGCCAGAATCAAGATTTCTGGGAGAAATATTAATAATCTCAGATATGCAGATGACACCACCATTATGGTGGAAAGTGAAAAGGAACAGAAGAGACTCTTTTTTTAAAAAAATTAATTTATTTTTTGGAGGCTAATTACTTTACAATATTGTAGTGCTTTTTGCCATACATTGACATGAATCCGCCATGAGTGTACATGTGTTCCCCATCCTGAACCCCCCTCTTGATGAAAGTGAAAGAGGAGAGTGAAAAAGCTGGCTTGAAACTCAACATTCAAAAAACTAAGATCATGGCATCTGGTCCCATCACTTCATGACAAATCAAAGGGGCTACAGTGGAAAGAGTGAGAGACTTTATTTTCTTGGGCTCCAAAATCACTGCAGTGGTGACTGCAGCCATGAAATTAAAAGACGCTTGCTTCTTGGAAGAAAAGCTATGACCAACTTAGACAACATATTAAAAAGCAGAGACATTTCTCTGCTGACAAAGGTCCGTATAGGTAAAGCTATGGTTTTTCCAGTAGTCATGTGAAAGTTGGACCATAAAGAAAGCTGAGCACCGAAGAATTGATGCTTTTGAACTCTGGTGTTCAAAAGCATCAAGTCATTGGAAAGACTGATGCTGAAGCCGAAGCTCCAATACTTTGGTCACCTGATGCGAAGAACTGATTCATTTGAGGAGACCCTAATGCTGGGAAAGATTGAGGCAGGAGGAGAAAGGGGTGACAGAGGATGAAGTGGTTGGATGGTATTGAGTGGAACCGACTCAATGGACATGAGTTTGAGCAAACTCTAGGAGATGGTGAAGGAAAGGAAAGCCTGGTGTGCTGCAGTCCATGGGGTCACAAAGAGTCGGAGATGACTGAGCAACTGAACTGAACTGAATTCAGCATATATGATACAATTCAAAAAAGAAAAATCCCAATTTAAAAAATGGGTAGAAGAACCTAATATGTATTTTTCCAAAGAGGAAATGCAGATCACCAACAATCACATAAAAAGCTGCTCAACATTGCTAATCATCAGAGAAGTGCAAATCAAAACCACAAAGAATTATCACCTCACACCTGTCAGAATGGCTATCAAAAAGAACACATACAAAAAAAATGTTGTCAAGGATTTGGAAAAAAGGGATCCCTCAAAAACTGTTGATTGGAGTTTAAATTGGTTTAGCCACTGTGGAAAACAGCTTGGAAGTTTCTCAAAAAACTAAAAATAGAACTATTATATGACCCAGGAATTCCATTTCTTGATATATATTGGGAATAAAACAAAAGCACTAATTTTAAAGGATTCATGTACCCCAATGTTCATAGCAGCATTCTTTACAATTGTCAAGATATGCAAGTCACCTAAGTTGCATCAACAGATTAATGAATAAATGAGTGGCGTATATATAAAATGGAATACTACTCATCCGTAAAAATGATGAAGTTTTGCCACTTGCAGCAACATGGATTGACTTGGAGGGCATTATGCTAAGTGACATGTGTCAAAGCCAGACAAATACTGTATTATATCACTGATATGTGGAATCTAAACACTACAACAAACTAGTGAATGTAACACAGGTAGAGAGAACAAATAGTAGTAGCAAGTGGGGAAAGGAGCCAGTATAAGCAATATAGGGCTGGGAAAATGGGAGGTGCAAACTATAGGGTGTAAGATAGGCTACCTGAAGAACATGTAATGAAGATCATGGCATCTGGTCCCATCACTTCATGGCAAATAGATGGGGAAAACAGTGGAAACAGCAATAGATTTTATTTTCTTGGCCTCCAAAATTATTGCAGATGGTGACTGCAGACATGAAATTAAAAGATGCTTGCTACTTGGAAGAAAAGCTATGACCAACCTAGACAGCATATTAAAAAGCAGAGACATTACTCTGCCGACAAATGTCCATATAGGCAAAGCTATGGTTTTTCCTTAGTCATGTAAGGATGTGAGAGATAGACCATAAAGAAAGCTGAATGCCAAAGAATTGATGCTTTTAAACTGTGGTGTTGGAGAAGCCTCTTGAGAATCCCTTGGACTGCAAGGAGATCCAACCAGTCAATCCTAAAGGAGATCAGTCCTGAATATTCTTTGGAAAGACTGATGCTGAAGCTGAAGCTCCAATTCTTTGGCCACCTGATGTGAAGAACTGACTCACTGGAAAAGACACTGATGCTAGGAAAGACTGAAGGCAGGAGGAGAAGGGGATGACAGAGGATGAGATGCTTGGATGGCATCACTGAGTTGATGGACATGTGTTTGAGGAGAACCCAGGAGTTGGTGATGGACAGAGAAGCCTGGTGTGTTGCAGTCCGTGGGGTTGCAAAGAGTCGGACACGAATGAGTGACTGAACTAACTAACTAACTAAGAGAGGCAACAAGGATATTTTGTACAGCACAAAAAATATGGTTGATGTTTTATAATAACTGTAAATGGGGTGTCAAGTTTTAAAATTGTATAAAATAAAAAAAAGAATGCTTTTCTGAAGCCAGAAGAAAAGAATGCATATTTGCATAATATATTGTCTGCATTTTCCAAGTTTACTGTCTTCAAAGTTGAGTGAGAATTTAAAGACCCTTATAAAACAAGCTGTGTAAAGAATCCTTCTAGATTTTTATGATTTTTAAGTATTTTATGATTGTATATTTTGCACTTAATTCAACAATAGTTTTTTAAGTACTTGTTTTCACCTTCTTAAAGTTTCCACAAACGTTCAACTATATTTCTATATAAATATCTTCCTTTCTCATTTATGGGCTTGCCTCATGGCTCAGATGGTAAAGAATCTGCCAGGTTGGGAAGATCCACTGTAGAAGGGGATAGCAACCCACTCCAGTATTACTGCCTGGAGAATTCAATGGACAGGGGAGCCTGGGGGCCTATAGTCAGTGGGGTTGCAAAGAGTTGGACATGAGTGAGCAGGTAGCACTTTCACTTCACTCTCACATTTTACTTTTATAATTCAGCACTCTGTGGAATATTTAATTAAAGTGTAATAAATATTTAATCAAACAACAAATATTTAATATAAATACACATTTATATTAAATAAATATTCAATATATTAAATATGAATATATATTATTTAGTATTTAACTAATATAAACTATATAATGAACTTGGGCAAGCTTCAGGAGATGGTGAGGGACAGAGAGACCTGGCATGCTACAGTTCATGGGGTCTTAAAGATTCGGACATGACTGCTGCTGCTGCTAAGTCGCTTCAGACGTGTCCGACTTTGTGCGACCCTATAGATGGCAGCCCACTAGGCTTCTCTGTCCCTGGGATTCTCCAGGCAAGAATACTGGAGTGGGTTGCCATTTCCTTCTCCAATGCATGAAAGTGAAAAGTAAAAGTGAAATTGCTCAGTCGTGCCCGACTCTTAGTGACCCCATGGACTGGAGCCTACCAGGCTCCTCCGTCCATGGGATTTTCCAGGCAAGAGTACTGGAGTGGGGTGCCATTGCCTTCTTCTCGGACATGACTGGGTGACTGAACAACAACAAATATTTAATTAAAGTATAATAACAAGTGCAACTGACATAAATGTTCTTATTATTGGATAAAACAGACTTTTTACAAACAATATAACTGGAATGATAGAAACCAAAGAGATTAGCCTCTTAGCCTTGAGCAGTTAATCTGCAATGGAATAGGATAGAACGTCTTACAGAGGATATGAAGAATGTCAATTTGTCTGGTAGGTTAGTTAAGAGAACAGTTTAAAAAGCTTCTCTTTATTCATCCAAAAGAATTGAAAGGAGAGTGTTGAAGAGATTTTTGCACACCCATCTTCATAGCACCATTATTCACAGTAGCCAACAGGTGGAATCAATCCAAATGCCCATAAATGGCTAAATAAAATGTGGTATATACACACAAGAGAATAGCATTAAGTCTTGAAGGAAATCTGAACACATGCCACAGCATGGATGAACCATGAAGACATTACCCTAAGTGAAGTAAGCGTTACAAAAAGGCAATTCCTATATGATTCCACTTATATAAGGTGTTCAAAGTACTCAAATTCATGGAAACAGAAAATAAAATGGTGGCTACTAGAGGCCATGTAATGGAGAAAAAGGAGAGTAGTTGTTCACTGGGCATGGATAAACTTTCATTTATGCACGATGAAAAAGTTCTTGAGATCTTTCACAGTTCTGTGAATATACTTCGCACGACTCAAGTGTTCACTTAAAACAGGTTAACATGGTAAATATTATGTATTCTTACCAAAAATAAAGAAAAAAGCCTCTATTGTGTGCTATTTTTTCTGCTTTTTATAGTTGACATACATCGGCCGAAACAAGACATGTACCTGACTGTGTCTCAGATCGTGAGCTCCTTATTGCAAAATTCAATCTTAAGTTGAAGAAAGTAGGGAAAACCATTAGGCCATTCCAGTATGATCTAAATCAAATCCGTTATGATTATACAGCAGAGGTGATGAATAGATTCAAGGGATTAGATCTGATAGAGTGTCTCAAGAACTATGGATGGTGGTTTGTAACATTGTACAGGAAGCAGTGACCAAAACTATTCCAAAGAAAAAGAAATGCAAGAAGGCAAAGTGGTTATTTGAGGAGGCCTTACAAATAGCTGAGAAAGAAGGGAAGTGAAAAGTAAAGGAGAAAGGGAAAGATATACCCAACTGAATGCAGAGTTCTGGAGAATAGCAAGGAGAGATAAGAAAGCCTTCTTAAGTGAGCAGTGTAAAGATAGAGGAAAACAATAGAATGGGAAAGACTAGAGATCTCTTCAAGAAAATTGGAGACACCAAGAGACCATTTCATACAAAGATGGACACAATAAAGGACAGAAACAGCAAGGATCTAACAGAAACAGAAGAGATTAAGAAGAGGTGGCAAGAATACACAGAAGAACTATACAAAAAAGGTCTTAATGACCTGGGTAACAATGACAGTGTCACTCACCTAGAGCCAGACATCCTGGAGTATGAAGTCAAGTGGGACTTAGGAAGCTATCTGTGAACAAAGCTAGTGGAGGTGATGGAATTCCAGATGATCTATTTCAAATACTAAAAGATGATGCTGTTAAGGTGCTGCATTAAGTATGTCAACAAATTTTGAAAACAGCAGTGGGCACAGGACTGGAAAAGTCAGTTTTCATTCCAATCCCAAAGAAATGCAATGCAGAAGAATGTTCAAACACCACACAATTGTTATCATTTCACATGCTAGCAAAGTAATGCTCAAAATCCTTCAAGCTAGGTTTTAGTAGTAAGTGTACTGAGAACTTCCAGATGTACAAGCTGGATTTAGAAAAGGCAGAGGAGACAGAGATCAAACTGTCAACATCCGCTCATCATAGGAAAAGCAAGAGAATTTTAGAGAAACATCTGCTTCATTGACAATGCTAAAGCCTTTGACTGTATGGATCACAACAAACTGTGGAAAATTCTTAAAGAGATGGGAATATCAGACAATCTTACCTGTCTCCTGAGAAACCTGTATACAGATCCAGACGCAACAGTTAGAACCAGACATGGAACAATGGCAAGGTTCAAAATTTGGAAAGGTTGTATACTGTCACTCTGCTTAATTAAGTTCTATGCAGAGTATATTATGCAAAATGCCAGACTGGATGAAGCACAAGCTAGAATCAAGATTGCTGGGAGAAATATCAACAACCTCAGATATTTATGATACAACTCTAATGGCAGAAAGTGAAGAGCAACACAAGAGCCTCTTGATGAGTGAAAGAGGAGAATGAAAAAGCTGACTTAAAACTTAACATTCAAAAAACTAAGATAATGGCATCTGGTTCCATCACCTCATGGCAAATAGATGGGGAAACAATGGAAACAGTTATAGACTTTATCTTCTTGGGCTCCGAAATCACTATGGATGGTGACTGTAGCCATGAAATTAAAAGATGCTTGCTCCTTAGAAGAAAGCCTATGACACACCTAGATAGTGTATTAAAAGGCAGAGACATCACATTGCTGAAAAAGGCGCGTATAGTCAAAGCTATGTTTTTTCCAGTAGTCATGTATGGATGTGTGAGCTGGACCATAAAGAATGCTGAGTGGTGAAGAATTGATGCTTTCAAATTGTGGTTCTGAAGAAGACCCTTGAGAGTCTCTTGGACAGCAAGGACATCAAAACTAGTCAATCCTGAAGGAAGTCAAACCTTAATATTCATTGGAAGGACCACTACATTTGGCCATCTGATGGGGAGAACTGACTAACTGGAAAAGCCCCTGATGCTGGGAAAGATTGATGAGGAGAAGGGGGTGACAGAGAATGAGATTGTTGGATGGCATCATTGACTAAATGGACATAAGTTTGAGCAAACTCTGGAGCTAGTGAAGGACAGGGAAGCCTGGCATGCTGCAATCCATGGGATTGCAGAGTCAGACAGGACTTGGTGATTGAACAACAATGGATGAAAAAGAATAACCCATAAATACATTTTCTCTAGTGTAACCACCATTAATATTTTGGTGTATAGCTTCCATTTCTTTTCACATACATATCAGGCATGTGTGTTTGTATGTGTGTTAACAATGTGTATTTCTGTTTATATTTGAGATAAAATATAATACATTTTTAGTAACCAGTTTTAAGAAAACACTTATGTATTTATTGTGAATATCTTCCCATATTGTCACATTGTTGTTATGTTTTATGACTGAATACTCTACTGTATAGATGTACAACTTACTTAATTTCCCTCTGTTGATGAGCATTTAGGTTTTCCAATTTTGTCTACCATAAGGAACACTGAAATTAATTTAAAAGAACAATATTTATTTATTTATTGTTTGAACTGGGTCTTCGTGGCTTTGTGAGGGTTTTCTCCGGTTGTGGTGAGTGGGATTTACTGTTTGTCGTGGTGGTTTGGCTTCTCATTGTGGTGGCTTCTCTTGCTGTTGAGCACTGGCTCTAGGTTCATAGGCTTCAGTAGATGCCATATGTGATCTCAGTAGATGCAGCATGTGGGCTCTGGAGTGAGGGCCCAGTAGTTGTGGCTCACAGTCTCTAGTTGCTCCAAAGCATGTGGAATCTTTCCAGACCAGGGATGGAAACTGTGTTGCCTGAATTGACAGGCTGATTCTATTTTACTGTCCACCAGAGACATCCTGAAATGAAATTCTGTTTATATGCTTTGACCAGAAAGAAGTGGAATAATGCCTTTGATGTTCTGAAAGAAATTATTTTCAAGCTAGAATCCTATGTCCAGCCAATTTTTCAGTTAAATAAAAAGGTCATGTTTAGATATGTAGGAAATTGGAATTTGTATCTCTGAGACTTCCTGTCTCAGCAAGTAGCATGGAGATATACACCAGCAAGATTAAGGAGAATATGAAGGAAGAGAAAAGTGGATCCAATCCCAGTGGATAGTGAAGGAAAATCATAAGTTGATGGCTAGGCAGAATGCTTAGGGAATGCAGCAATCCACATTAGTGTGCAAAGACAGATGATTCTTGGAAAAAAAGGGTTCCTATGCAATAGATGCTGAAGATACCTATTCATTTGTTAGTAAGAAAAAATAGGAAGCTATATAAAAACAATAGGAAAAAAGAAAACAGAACACAAATACATTTTTATTTATTTTTAAAATTTATTTTAATTGGAGGTTAATTACAATATTGTATTGGTTTTGCCATACATCAACATGAATCCGCCACAGGTATACACAAATACATTTTTAGAATATGAAATAAAATATAGTTTAAAGAAGTTGATAGAGTATGAGAAAAGAGAGTACGTTTTGCCATGATGCAAAGAATATTCTTCAAATGATCTATGAGTTATGACATTGGATCCATTAAAAAAAAGAAATGCTATCATAATATACCATCTAGTCGTGTAGTGAAATGTTTTTCTCCTTCAAATGGTGTTGATTGATTAATAATCAATTTTTAGAGCATGGAAACTGTAATTATGTTTATAGAAAATTATATAGAAGAATATAAAACTAACTGTCAGTAAGGATTTAGTTTACAGAAGAAGGAATGTGGTGAAGTGGATTAAAGAATGAGGGAAGACTGGACAAAAGTATCTTCATACAACAGTGAAGAGAGTTTAGAAAGAGACTAGTGTTAGTAAAAAAAGAAATACAGATATGTGTTTATAAAATATTTAAGCTTATAAAGCTATCCTATAATTATAAAAAAATATTGGTGAAAGGTGTATGTAAGCTAAAGCCTAATCTTTTACAGAAATCACTATTTATGTCCTGAACTGACAAGAAATTGAGATATATATATATACTATTTAGAGATATGGTGGATATAGTCTAGAAGAAATAAAGACAGAAATGGTTAAAAGAGGACTGGGATCAGGGATGGAGCAGAGCGGAGCTGTCTATCAGTATTTTAAAACTATGTGCATGTGCATGATGAAAAGAAAAATATAGTATAGGGATTTGTCTGAAGTCATTATAATGGGTTGTGATACTGATGCCATTTTGTAGCCTGAATTTAAGTGAGTCTGGAGATGTTTTGTTATGAATTTTTTAAACAGCTCTTTCATATGAGAAATTGTTCTCTTAACAAATCAGAAAATGGCTGAGGGTTTCCATGAGGACAGTTTTCTTGAATTACAAAGATGGGAAAAATGGGCCTCATACTGCTTGTTCCTATTAAAGATAGTTTCCCTTCTTGGATTTTTACACTTTATTTCTGTTTATATTAGGATACTAAATATCTGTATAATGTAGTTATTTTATAGATAAACATTTTAACTCCCTAATTACTTCTGTGGGCTTCCCCGCTGGCTCAGTGGTAAAGAATCCACCTGCAGTGCAGGAGATGCAGAGATGTGGGTTCAGTCCCTGGGTCGGAAAGATCCCCTAGACTAGGAAATGGCAACCCATTCTGGTAATCTTGTTGGGAAATCCCATGGACAGAGGGACCTTGCAGTCTACAGTCTGCTGCTAAGTTGCTTCAGTCATGTCCGACTCTGTGTGACCCCATAGACGGCAGCCCACTAGGCTCCTCTGTCCCTGGGATTCTCCAGGCAAGAATACTGGAGCGGGTTGCCATTTCCTTCTCCAATGCATGCATGCATGATAAATCGCTTCAATTGTGTCTGACTCTGTGTGACCCCATGGACAGGAGTGCACCAGGCTCCTCTGTCCACAGGATACTCCAGGCAAAAATACTGGAATGGGTTGCCATTTCCTCTTCCAACAGTCTACAGTCTATGGGGTCACAAAAGAGTTGTACATGAGTGAGTGAATAAACAACATCAGCAGTTACTTCTAGATTAGACCAGTACATAAAAGCAAGATTTGGGACTTCTCTGGTCCAGTGGGAAGAATCCTTGTTCAAGAAGCTGGGGACCCTGCATAGGTTCAATCCCTGGTCAGGGAACTAGATCCCACAAGCTCAAACTAAGAGTTCACCTGCTGCAACTACAGATCCCACATGCCAACGAAAATTGAATATCCCATGTGCCACAACTAAGACCCGTGGCAGCCAAATAAATAAATAAAAGTAGCTTGTCCTTGTCATATTGTGTTCACATATTACATAATGTCTTCAAAAGACATGATACCTTTCATGTAATAATGTTTTCTTTTTAAAGAAATATTTATCAAATATATGAGCACCTTTTACTTTCTAGGCGGCATACTAGCCTCAATGTACAGTGCTCAATATAACAGACATGGGTCTTGCACTCAGGGAAGTCACATTCTTGTGGGGTTGGCAGATAAAGTTGTTGTTGTTCAGTTGGTAAGTCATGTCCAACTCTTTGCGACCCCATGGACTGCAGGACACCAGGCTTCCCTGTCCTTCACAATCTCCTGGAGTTTGCTAAAACTCTGGTCCAGTGATGCCACCCAACCCTTTCATTCTCTTTTGTCCCCTTCTCCTGCCTTCAATCTTTCCCAGCATCAGGGTTTTTCCCAGTGAGTTGGGTCTCCAAATCAGGTGGCCAAGATATTGGAGCTTAAGCTTCAGCTTCAGTCCTTTCAATGAACATTTAGGTTTGACTTCCTTCAGGATTGATTGGTTTGATCTTATTGTCTAAGGAACTCTCAAGAGTCTTCTCCAGCACCACAGTTTGAAAGCATGAATTCTTTGATTCTCAGGCTTCTCTTTTTTAAAAAAATTTATTTAATTAGAGGATAGTTATTTTACAATATTGTGTTGGTTTTTGCCATACATCAACATGAATTGGCCACAGGTATACATTCTTTTTGATCCAATTCTCACATTTGTACATGACTACTGGAAAAACCATAGCTTTGACTAGACAGACCTTTGTTGGCAAATTAAGGTCTCTGCTTTTTAACATGCTGTCTAGGTTGGTCATAGCTTTTGTTTCAAGGAGCAAGCATCTTTTAATTTCATGGCAGCAGTCACCATCTGCAGTGATTTTGGAGCTCAAGAAAATAAAGCCTGTCACTGTTTCCATTGTTTCCCCATTGATTTGCATGAAGTGATGGGACTGGACACCATTATCTTAGTTTTTTGAATGCTGAGTTTTAAGCTAGCTTCTCCAGTCTTTGATCCTCATCAAGAGGCTTTTTAGTTATGCTTCGCTTTCTGCCATTAGATTGGTATCATCTGCATAAATGGGGTTGTTGATATTTCTCCTGGCAATCTTGATTCCAACTTGTCATTCATCCAGCCTGGCATTTCACATGATGTACTCTATAAGTAAGGTGACAATATACAGCCTTGATGTACTCCTTTTCCAGTTTTGAACTAGTCCATTAATCCTTGTCTGGTTCTAGCTGTTGCTTCTTGACCTGCAAACAGGTTTCTCGGGAGGTCAGTAAGGTTGTCTAGTGTTCCCATTTCTCTAAGAATTTCCCACAGTTTGTTGTGATTCACACAGTCAAAGCCTTTAGCATTGTCAATGAAGCAGTAGTAGAAATTTCTCTGGAATTCCTTTGCTGTTTTCTGTGATCCAGCAGATGTTGGCAATTTGATCTCTGGTTCCTCTGCCTTTTCTAAATGTATCTTGTACATCTGGAATTTCTCAATTCATGTACTATTAAATCCTAGCTTGAAGGATTTTGGGCATTTCTTTGCTAGCATGTGAAATGAGTGCCATTGTACAGTAGTTTGAACCTTATTTACATTGCGCTTCTTTGGGATTGGAATGAAAACTGACCTTTTCCAGGCTTGAGGCCATAGCTGAGTTTTCCATATTTGTTGATATACTTAGTGCAGGAGCTTAACAGCATCATCTTTTAGTATTTGAAAAAAAGTGAAAGAAAGTGAAGTCACTCAGTCATGTCTGACCCTTTGCAACACCATGGACTGTAGCCTACCAGGCTCCTCCGTTGGGATTCTCCAGGCAAGAATACTGGAGTGGGTTGCCACTTCCTTCTCCAGGAGTTCTTCCCAACCCAGGGATTGAACCTGGGTCTCCTGCATTGTAGGCAGATGCTTTACCATCTGAGCCACCAGGGAAGTCCCTGGTATTTGAAATAGATCATCTGGAATTCCATCATCTCCACTAGCTTTGTTCACAGTAATACTTCCTAAGTCCCACTTGACTTCATACTCCAGGATGTTTGGCTCTAGGTGAGTGACCATACCATCTTGGTTACTCAGGTTATTAAGACCTTTTTTGTATGAAGTGAAGTGAAGTCGCTCAGTCGTGTCCGACTCTTTGTGACCCTGTGGACTGCAGCCCACCAGGCTCCTCTGTCCGTGGGATTCTCCAGGCAAGAATACTGGAGTGGATTGCCATTTCCTTCTCCCTGGGATCTTCCCAACCCAGGGATCGAACCTGGGTCTCCTGCATTGCAGGCAGACGCTTTATCCTCTGAGCCACCAGGGTATTCTCACCACATTTTCTTAATCTTTTCTGTTTCTGTTAGGTCCTTGCCATTTCTGTTCTTCATTGAGCCCATCTTTACATGAAATGTTCCCTTGGTATCTCCAATTTTCTTGAAGAGAACTCTAGTCTTTCCCATTCTATTGTTTTCCTCTATATCTTTGCATTGTAACCAATACAATATTGTAAAGTAATAATAATAAAAAAAAGACTTTCTTATTTCTCCTTGCTATTTTCTGGAACTCTGCATTCAGTTGCATATATCTTTGTCTTTCTCCTCTACCTTTCACTTCTCTTCTCTCAGCTATTTGTAAGGCCTCCTCTGTCAGCTGTTTTGCCTTCTTGCATTTCTTTTTCTTTGGGATGGTTTTGTTCCCTGCCTCCTGTACAGTGTTTTGAACCTCCATCCATAGTTGTTCAGGCACTCTGTCTACCAGGTATAATCACTTGAATCTATTTGTCACCTCCACTGTTTAATCATCAGTTCAGTTCAGTCGCTCAGTCGTGTCCGACTCTTTGCGACCCCATGAATCTCACTGTTTCCACTGTTTCCCCATCTATTTCCCATGAAGTGATGGGACCAGATGCCATGATCTTCGTTTTCTGAATGTTGAGCTTTAAGCCAACTTTTTCACTCTCCTCTTTCACTTTCATCATAGGGGATTTGTTTTGGTCATACCTGAATGGTCTAGTGTTTTTCTATAGTTTCTTCATCTTAATTGTGAATTTTGAAATAAGGAGCTCATGATGTGAGCCACAGTCAGTTCCTGGTCTTGTTTTTTCTAGCACTACTCCATCTTCAGCTCCAAAGAATATAATCAATATGTGATTTTATTATTGACCATCTAGTGATATCCATGTGTACGGGCTGTCTCTTATGTTGTTGGAAGACATGTTTGCTTTGATCTGTGTGTTCTCTTGGCAAAACTCTTTTAGCCTTTGCCCTGATTCATTTTGTACTCCAATGCCAAACTTGCCTGTTACTCCAGGTATCTCTTGACTTTCTACTTTTGCATTCTGGTCCATGTGATGAAAAGGACATCTTTTTTTTTGGCGTTATTTCTAGAAAGTCTTTTAGGTCTTCATAGAACCATTCAACCTCAGCTTCTTTGGCATTAATGGCAGATAAAAAGCAGGTACAAAATTTTTTAATGTGGGTATCAATTGTCTGTTAGTGCTAAACAACCACCTCCAAAACTTGGTAAGTTAAAACAGCAGCCTTAATTTTTCTTCACAGTCTTCAGGTTTACCAGGTGATCCTGCTTATCTAGACTGGTCTTGACTAGTCTTGCTTGATCACACTTAAAGATGGCTGGGGCAACTAGACTCTGCTTTGTGTAGTTTTTAATTTTCAAGCATCTAGCTGAGACTTCTTTTCATGATAAAGGAAGAGGAGCAAAAGAGGAAGGAGAAATGCAGAAGTGTCTTTTCAAGCCTCTGTTTACATCAAGTCTCTAAAGCAAGCCACATTGCTGAGAGTATGAATGCATGGCAAAAGGCAAGGATAAAGAGAGAGAGAGAGAGCGCGCGCGCGAGAGAGCATTAATAAGGACCAATAATGAAATCAACCCAATCCTACAATACAAAAGACATGGAGAGAAGTGCTATGCATATGTTCCATACAGGAAAGGTATAGGTGGTCAGGGAAGGCCTGTCTGAATAAATAATGAATGCACAAAATGCTCTAATTGAAACTAAAAATTATAATTAAATTAAGAGCCATTGTAGTTGTTAGTTGGCTTGGGGGGCTATTTTGGGGGGCTCTTCCAAAATGAAGCCTGTCTCCAATAATGTATCCACAGAAGATAAGCAGGAGATTGAGATGAGCCTAAGCATGTGATCTCTATAGCCAATTCTATTAAAGAGTAACAGCTGGCACCCCTTACCCTGTCTCTCAGTGGATCCATTGGGAAGACTGTATAGACCTGTTTAAAAAAAGAAGCAAGAGTCAAAAAGGTTTCCATGGCTTTACTTTGTTGTTATAGTATGTTTATGGGACTTGTGGCAGTAGTAGTGGTAACAGTACTAGTCTTACCAGTAATAGTAACAACAACAGCAAGTGTCAGACAGTGAGCACCAAATATGTGCAGAAACCATGCTGGGCATTATACACAAAATATTAATCGTTGCTGTGATCTTGTAAGGCAGGTTTAAAAAAAAAAACAACAAACAGGTTTAGGAAGGTTAAGTCTTGCTCAAAATATCATAGCTTGTAAATGATAGACCTTGATCTTTTTTATTCCAATGTCCATGATATTTCACTGGTAAGTGATAAGACAGGAGTGTACAATCATCGGGAATCTGGACTTTGAAGGCTAGGATGAAGCACTAAATAGGCAGAACTTTGTTGTCTGCTGTGTCAAGTCATCTGCTGTGGGACTTCAGTGGTTACTCACTGGTCATTTTCTTAGTATTTATCTGATATTGACAGGCCTTTGGAGAGTCTTTTATACTCTTTCTGAATTTACACCATGTATGCAAAGTGATAAATTTCAGAAATGTTTCACTGCATGCAAATTAGTTTTTCCAAGTAGCAGTAGAATGGTACAGAGTTTGTATGAGTTTTTATTATAAAACAGAATTTCATTATACCCAACACTATTGTATTTAGGGGCAGAATTGCAATTAAGTAACTGCCATTGGTTTTGCACATGTAAAAGGTATTCTTAATATTTTATCTTATTTTCTGTAACCATTATAAAATCAAATATGTAAATATGCTTTAGAGTAGTAATTGCATTTCAAATTTGAATTTGTTTTATGCAGTTATTTAATCTGTGTTTCATTAAAAAAGAATAGTTTCTATAGCAACTACCACATCATTTGATATCTTTGGAATCTCTGAGATATGGAATATTTTATTAAAAAACAAATGTACTCAGTATATCACATAGATTTCTGTACATGTTTAAATGTTTAAGAAAAACATT
>SJYT01065778.1:427361-440771 GCA_006410635.1 Cephalophus harveyi | reverse complement strand
CCAGTACTTTGGCCACCTCATGCGAAGAGTTGACTCATTGGAAAAGACTCTGATGCTGAGAGGGATTGGGGGCAGGAGGAGAAGGGGACGACCGAGGATGAGATGGCTGGATGGCATCACTGACTCGATGGATGTGAGTCTGAGTGAACTCCGAGAGATGGTGATGGACAGGGAGGCCTGGCGTGCTGCGATTCATGGGGTCGCAAAGAGTCGGACACGACTGAGCGACTGAACTGAACTGAACTGAACTATATAGCTGATTGCATTAATTGGGTACCTAGGTTAACTTTATTGGACTTACAAATTGGACTTATGAACATGCTCTCGGAACAGAACTCATTCATATGTAGGAGACTTACTGTAATATATAATGTATATATACAACTTCATGTATATATAAATGGCTTCATATTGGTAACATGTTTTAAAAGTTACTTTTTTCACTTAATTTTATGTTTTTATGATGTGTCTATATTGTTAAAAATAGATCTAGTCCATTCACTTTAACTATATATACATATGTGTGTGTGTGTTTGTGTGTGAGTATATACATATATATGCTTTTTCTTAAGATTTAACTCACAAATTAAATTCTTAAATGTCTGTGAGTGGTGTGAGGTATTGATCTACATTTATCTGTTTCCCTAAGAGCCAATTATCCTAATTCTGTTTATTGAAGAGTCAATCATTTCACCCACTGACTTATTGTTCTCTATGTGTCATATAATAAGATTACATTTATACATAGTTCTGCTTATAAGTTCATTATTTTCTCCATCAGTTATTTGTCTATTCATGTGCTGTCTCTTATACACATCTAGATGTACTTTTGGGCTGCATGGGTACAGAATTGTGCAAGGAATCCATGATTCTTATACCAAACAATAGTCTGAACCAGGACATTGTCTCTGTAAAACTTCTGAGATAGCAAAAAAAAAGTCTGCAGCAAGAGCAAAAATGCTCGTGTAGGAATACACCTGGCTTTAGCAGGAAAGCTGAACATCCTGGATATAGGTGACTTCCAGGTGACTCACTGACAAGCTGATTTTGGCTCTTGTTATTCCAGGGATAAATTAGGTTGTAAGTCATGCTTGTCTGTACGCTATTTGAGGATTATGCAAATGAAAAGAAAGATGTGTGTTTTAATTTCTTTGTAGGCTTATCACTTAATGGAGGGTAGGTAGGAGAATCTTGAATCGTTGGCAAATTATTAAAAGGTTTCCAAAACAAGAAGTAGAAATGTTTTCTTTTAGTAAACATTTTAGTAAATGTTTCTTTTAGTAAACATTCCATAGCTTAAAGCTATGTAAAATGTAACTGACTCATCCTATAACAGTTTATGAGCACTGAATCTGTTATGTAGTTTTTTAGATAAATTTTATTGACGATTATTGAAAAGCTTTTTTTCCTTGTAGATGGATGGTGACAGTTCTACCACAGATGCTTCTCAACTAGGGATTTCTGCAGACTATATTGGAGGGAGTCATTATGTTATACAGCCTCATGATGGTAAGAAAGCCACAATTAGAAACACATTCACAAGTAGGAAAAAATGAGAAAGTGGAAATTTTATTGATGTGATGTTCTAGGTTACTTTTGTATTTACAGGAAAATTTGAAATCTTTTGTCACAGTTCAGTGTTTGTCTAAAAGCTGTACTTGCTTATTTTTATTAGGAATAGTTNCATATATCAGAATTCCTGGAGAGCTGTTACAACACAGGTTGCTGAGTTCCAACACCAGAGTTCTTATTCAATAGGTCTGGGGGAGGATGGGAGACTTTGCATTTCTAACAACTTTCTAATAGATAAGGACCTAGAAGTCCAGTACCACACTTGAAGAATCATTATTTTATACTAATATTTTCATACAATTTTTTCTTGATTATATTTAATTTTAACTTTTTACTTTGAAATAATTTACATTTAAAGGTAAGTTTCATTTAGGAAACTAAACAGTATGAGGGTCTTGGGTACATCTTTCATTCAGATTTACTAATTGTTAACATTTTGCAAATACTTGCTTTATTACTGTATCCCTCTCTCTTCCTCTCTCTCTATGTAATTATTTATACATGTTTCTGTATATATTTATATTTACAAAGATATATTTGTATGTATATATTTAATCTTTGATATTATCATTACTTTCTAAACCATCTGAGAGTAAGTCACTGACCTCATGCCTCTTTTCCCCTTAAATACTTCAATGTGTATTACTTTAGAACAGGGATATTCTACCATCAACAGATGAATGGATAAAGAAGATGTGCATGTATTTCATATGGACAATGGAATACTACCTAGCCATAAAAAAGAATGAAATAATATATTATTTGTGTGAAAAGTATTATAAACCTATTATAGTACATATAGCCAATTGTGCTAGTTGAATACCTAGGCAAACTTTGTAGGATTTACAACAAATTTTCAGACTCATTCAGAAAAAAAGGGAGATAGTTCAAAGCAATCAAATCAGAAATTAAAAAGGAGAAGTTACAACTGATACTGCAGAAATACAAAGGATTACAAGAGACTATTTCAAGCAACTATATGCCAGTGAAATGGACAACCTGGAAGAAATGGACAAATTCTTAGAAAGGTACAATCTCCCAAGACTGAACCAGGAAGAAATATAAAGTATGAAGAGACCAACCACAAGTAATGAAATTGAAAAACAGTGAATAAAAATCTTCCAACAAACAAAAGTTCAGGACCACATGGCTCCACAGGCAAATTCGATCAGACATTTAGAGAAGACTTCTGAAACTCTTTCGAAAATTTGTAAAGGGAGGAACACTCCCACGCTCATTCTATGAGGCTACCATCACTCTGATGATCCAACCAGTGATTGAAGCTGTAGGATGAAAATTTAGGGAGGTGTCAGTAATCATATTTCCTGTTGCATGGACTTGAGAAACAAAAGGAACTTTGGCAGAAGGGGCAGAGGGGTAGAGAAAGGGAGAGAAAAAGGGAGGGGGAGAGAGAGAAAGAGAGTGTACAAATAAATGTATGAGGAAGAATAAATTAAAGAATGATAGAGAATCTTAATAACATTTGCACCCTTGGTTTGGATCATTCTTGAGGCCTAACTGTACCTTGTCCTTTCCAAGTTCTGAATGTTCCACTCCTACCTTTTTGTGAGACAGCCCATTATCTTTTCATAAATTTTTCTCTTTCACTTAAGTTAGTTGCAGGTAGGTTTTTGTGCCCTTTTTTTTTTTTTTTTTAGAAAAGAATAATTTTATTGCTTTGCCAGGCAAAGAGAGACATAGTGGGCTGCTGCCCCCAAAACCATGTATCTTCACTTCAGAGAGATAGTGAGAAGTTTTACAGTAATTATTCAAAGAGGAGGTTGTGATCAGCTAGTGGACATTCTTCTGATGGGTTGATGGTGAAATAAGTGGGAGTCAGCATCATCAACCTTCAGGTCCAACTCACCTGGGGTCTACATGCTTGTGGGCAGCATACAATTGTTCATTGCTAACTGCTCCCACATTGAGAGAGTTTCAATATCTGTAAAGCAAATCAAAGATATTGTTGTGTGTATCCATTTGGGGGGAACCAGGACCCTATCCCAAGGCTGCTCTTGACTGTTTGTTTCTCCCTGGTCTGGCATCCCCCTAATTAAGAACTACTTGAATCTGCCCATTGGAACTCACAGTGGGTCAAGGAGGGTGAGTGAAGGCTGTTTCCTATCATCAAAGAAATGGAGGACACAGGCTTTGTGCCCCAGAATCCCACAGGGCCCTGCACAATATCACTATGTGTCCCTATCAGGAAGGAACAGATTTTCTTCTACCCTTCTGGGTTCTTCTGGCTGGACAAAGAATTAAATCAACATAAGACAGATTCAAGAGGAAGACATCAAAGTTTAAAAACATGTATATATAGGAGGCTCAGCAATAAAGAATCTGTCTGCAGTGCAGGAGATGCAGGAGACCAGAGTTCGATCCCTGGGTCAGGAAGATCCCCTGGAGGAGGGCATGACAACCTACTGCAGCATTCTCATTGGAGAATCCCATGTGTGCCTTTGAGGTGAAGTCGCTCAGTCGTGTCCAACTCTTTGAGACCCCGTGGACTATAACCTACTAGGCTTCAAAGTCCATGGGATTCTCCAGGCAAGAATACTGGAGTGGGTTGCCATTTCCTTCTCCAGGGGATCTTCCTGACCCAGGGATCGAACCTGGGTCTCCCGCACTGGAGGCAGACGCTTTAACTTCTGAGCCACCAGGGAAGCATGTGTGCCTTTAAACTACTAAAATGCCTTTACAGTGCAAAACTTACTGTACAGGCTACTAAGTTTGTGCTGAACCATATTCCTGATGAGAGTCAGAAATGTCTATATCCTGTTCATATTCTCATATACAAAATTAATATAATTTTCAGCTTTTACCCAATTTTTATCCATCAGTAGATGAGGGAAATTTTGTATGGCCTAAATGATTTCTTCTGAAAACCTTTAGGATTCATGCGTTTCTATATATAGGCTAGAATTAATGTTATAGACCAGAGTCTCAACCAAATTCAACATTGCACTGTGTACAGAATATTTATTTTCTGGCTAAAGTCACTTTAAGTTACATAATAAAAGTTACTTTTATTATGAATCTTCATTTTCTTTCTTTTCTAACCTTTCAAAGATTAGAAATTTCAAAGATTTGGTTGATTCTTTTAGAGATCATTTTGATGAACAAAAATTCAAAATTGCAATACACACTTTGAATCACTTTTCAACAATTCTCAAGGTTATGAACAGCATTAGAAAGCATGAAGCCTTCACTAAAATGCTGATAAAACCAAGGTGTAGATGTTGACCAAAGATGATGGCTCCCACACATCATTCTTATACAACAGCCCATTTTAGGCTAGAGCGTGCATGCATGCTCAGTCACTAAGCCGTGCCTGACTCTGTGGAAACCCATGGACTGTGGCCTGCCAGCCTCCTCTGTCCATGGGATATCCCAGACAAGAATACTAGAATGAGTTGCCATTTCCTCCTCCAGGGGATCTTCCTGACCCAGGGATCAAACCTACATCCCCTGTGTCTCCTGCATTGCAGGTGGATTCTTTACCACTGAGCCATGTGGGAAGGTAAACTGCCAAATTAGGGCCTACAGGGCTAATTCTTCCTCCTGTCTATTTTCATTAATAAACGTTAATGGGACTATATCCACATTCTTCATCTAAATATTACCTATGGCTGCTTTTGGTCAATGAATGTGGATTTGAATGGTGGCAGACAGAGACTGCATGTACTCCACAAAGCCTAAAATATTTACTATCTGAGCCTTTGAAAAAAATTGCCAACACTTGGCCTTAAATATTAGCAGTACAAGTGGAGATAAACAGATGAACAGATTATATTTTTTGAGTCAGAGAAGGAACAAGCCTGGTGAGTTCTAGCAGCATAAGGGAAGGCAGGCCAGGGTGGTTAAAACATAAAATAACCCAGGTATTACCATTGGTTTTTCCTTTTCTTATTTTGTAGCAATTTACAACCATTGCTTACTAATCAGACATTAACTCACTCATTCAACAAATGTTCTTTAAGTTCCCACTCTGTCCTAGACACTACGTTAGCTGCTTCACATAAAGACACACATATCATAATAAGGGAAAACAACAATTAAGCAATTATAATAGAATCATAAGTAACTAACACTGTGCTCAGTCTTGTCTGACTCTTTGTGACCCCATCGACTGCAGCACACCACTCTTCCCTGTCTTTCACTATCTCCCAGAGCTTGCTCAAACTCATGTCCATCGAGTTGGTGATGCCATCCAACCATCTCATCCTCTGTCGTCCCCTTTTCCTCCCACCTTCAATCTTGCCCAACATCAGGGTCTTTTCAAATGAGTCAGTTCTTCACATTAGGTGGCCAAAGTATTGGAGCTTCAGCTTCAGCATCAGTCCTTCCAATGACTATTCAGGACCTATTTCCTTTAGGATGGACTGGTTGGATCTCCTTGCTGTCCAAGGGACTCTCAAGAGTCTTCTCCAACATCACAGTTCAAAAGCATTAAATCTTCGGTGCTCAGCTTTCTTTATGGTCCAACTCTCACATCCATGCATGACTACTGGTAAAACCATAGCTTTGACTAGACGGACCTTTGTTGGCAAACTAATGTCTCTGCTTTTTAATATGCTGTCTAGATTGGTCATAGGTTTTATTCCAAGGAGCAAGCATCTTTTAATTTCATGGCTGCAGTCACCATCTGCATTGATTTTGCAGCCCAAGAAAATAAAGTCTCTCACTGTTTCCATGGAGCCTGATTACCCAGGTTTCAGTGTCAGCTCTGACACTTAACTACTGTGTGATCCTTGTAAAACTGCTTAATTTCTCTGAGCCCCAGTGTCCTTATCCTTAAAGCAAAGATATCCTTATCCTTAAAGCAAGGATAATAATATTATCTATCTTAAATGTTATAAATACTTAGTTCAGCCTTTGGCCTATGGTGGCAAATTTAATAAATGTTGGTTACTATTATTAAGGCAAATGGCTTCTTTTTTTCCAGCTTTTAAACAGGCTTTATCTATTAACCTCTGGCCTCTTTCTGGGTACTTTCTACCTGTTGATTTCGACTCCCCCTTATCGATCTTGTCACTCTAGTTGCAATCGTCATGCTCTTTCCTATTACAGGACCTTTGGTCATACTGTTCCTTCCATCTGGAATGTTCCTTTTCCTGTTTGCCTGGCTAATTCCTATTTGCTCTTTAAACTCCATAGGGCATGAACTCTCTCCAGTTTTTGTTTACTGTCTTACACTCAGTGGTTAATACTGCACCTGGAGTTTGGTTGACACTCATTAATGTTTGCTGCATGAGTAAACATGAGTCTGAGTCTATCATCTCACCTTATTCAGTGATTCTTCTGTACATTAATTCACATCCTAGCTATAGCCTTTTTTCTTTCTACTCACTGGTTCTAGAGAATGCTCACACTACACACAAGATTTGTTAGGTTCTGGGCTAGGGACTCTGAAAATAAGTTTGAAAAATACGAATTTCCAGCTTTCAAGAAGCTACCCACTCATGGAGGGACACAGGCATGCAAACGGAGAAACTATAATCCAGAATGATTAAGTGGTATACTTGAGGCCTGTGCTTGAGACCATTGGTCACATTGGACTCATGAAAAACCAGAATATACACTTACTTAGGAAAGAAAAGGAAGGATTCATAGAGGAGGTAGTATCTCAATTGAGCCAAAAATAATGAGTAGCAATTTTGAAAATAGACAATTAGGGATAAAGCATTTGGCAGAAAGAATTCCAGGGTAAAAGTATGAAGGTTTTTTTTTTTCCTTTGTTGGTCCTGACTTCTACAAACCTTTTCCTTTTCTATTACCATTTTGAATATCAATTTGCATGTCCAATAACTACGAGACTGCTCAGTCTCCCATTTTCAATGTCTATACATGACATTTGTTATGTGTTGCTCTGTTTTTCCCTTTGCCCCGAATTTCCATCACACATAGTATTTCAGTGAGCTTAATTTGTCCTTCTTTGTCATATGTATACTGTTCTTCCATGTTTGCGTGGCTAAGATGTGTGTTCCTAATGATTCGTTCCATTCTAGCGTTCACTGTACTTAACACTGTACCTGGACCCTGGATTCAAAGTGCTCAACTAAATTGGGGGGAAGCCTGGCGTGCCGCAGTCCACGGGGTCGCAAAGGATAGAACACGACCGAGCGCCTGAACAACAACGAGTTGGTGGGAGGCCAGCAGTGAGTGCTGTGTTCACGTAAGCTCAAGAGAGCGGCGGAGTCTATTGTAAGAAGGTAAATTCAGTGAACCTCAATAAAACTACCGGAAATAGGAGCATCCGAGGCGGAGTCCTGAAAAGGCAAGCAAGGCGACCTTGGTCTTACACGCATCGTTTTATGGGTCCATCTATTTTGCTGTCTGCAACTGATGGTTCCCAATCTGCTAGGAATCGACCTCAGAAACCCGTCTCCATCCTGCTGATTCCAAGGATCCAGCGCGCGCGGCAACCAGTTGCGTGCCCGGCGCGACGCCCCGCCCCCCTGCCGGAAGGAGTGGGGCGGGGCCTCCGGGCGGGGAACGGGGCCTCGCGCCGGGGGAGGGGGGAGCGTGGGGCTGCCGGTTTGGGGGCCAAAAGCAAAAGGGCGGGCGCAGGGCTGCCTTCCGAGGCTCTCCTCGCTTGCGATTCGTCCACTTGGCTGAATTGGGAGTCGCGACCTCTGGCACAGGTGGGTCCCGCCCAATGGAGCGGGGAAGGGGTGTTCTGGGTAGGTTCAATGAGTGGCGTGGCCGAGGCGCTGGCTTGCAGGCCCGGGGAAGCGAGAGAGTGGCCGCCCCCACCCTGGCTGCTTGGGCCCCGGGGCGGTGGTACTTACCTTCACCCTGGCACAGGAGAAGGCCACTTGTGCCTTGCCGCAGGGCTTCCGTTACACGGTGGGTGGCACTTGCGCGACCCGGAGCCCGGAGATCAGCGCGTGGTCTGCTGGACCCAGTGCTTGGGAACAGCTTGCAGAGCTGCAGCAGCCTCGCTTTGGGACTACTGCCCAGAGGACATAGCCTCAAACTCGAGCAGACTTCCCCGCCCTGGGTCTGTCCTTCACTGTGTCCAGCTTTCAGCGAATCCCTCCCATCTCCATGCTTCGCCTGGCTGGGCAGTGCAGTGCAAGCTGGAATTCGGTTGTCTGCAGGACCTTGCAGCACCGACTCTTTCTTGCTAATGTTTTCTGCCCAGATGGTACCCTTTCTCGGCCCCTCGGGAGCAGGAAACCTAGCAAGAGGCAGGGCAGGGCATTGGGGAAGTTAGGCGAGGAGATCTTTCTCTGTTATGCAAACAATTCTGCAAAGCCCAAGGAGGCTTACTTACTTTACCACCTGCCGGGAAAACTGGAAACAACATTAATTCAATGCCTTGGTTTAATGTTAACCCTAAAGAATGCCCTTCTGAATGCCTTACCATTAAAGAGTTTAACCAGATGATAAATCATTGTCCAAAACCTTATGGGTTGAGTGAGCATTGTACACGGTCTGGCAAAAAGTCTAATCAGAAAGATTTGGGTGACTTAGCTGTGTAATCAAACACTGCAAGACAGACCTGAGCCCTCATATGGAGGAATGCTTTCATATGCCATTCCCATAGAGTTGTCTTTTAGGGTTGCCTCTTAGCTTGGTATTTTCAGGAAACACTGTATTAAAAATTCCACTTGATTTTGCATTAACTATAAGGGCAAAGGAGAAGGCAATGGCAACTCACTCCACTACTCCTGCCTGGAAAATCCCATGGATAGAGGAGCCTGGTAGGCTGCAGTCCATAGGGTTGTGAAGAGTTGGACACGACTGAGCGACTTCACTTTCATGCATTGGAGAAGGAAATGGCAACCCACTCCAGTGTTCTTGCCTGGAGAATCCCAGAAACAGCGGAGCCTGGTGGGCTGTCGTCTGTGGGGTTGCACAGAGTCGGACACAACTGTAGCGACAGCAGCAGCATAAGGGCAAAGAATTAGAAACACTGTGGAGGGACATGATGCTATCCCTCTAATTCCTTCTCATTAAGGAACTAGTGACAATGACAATGGCAACCATATATTATGCAAAACACTGTAATCTTCACAACCACAAGAGGTAAATGTGTTTATCTGTCGTGATACTTAAAGATGTTGTACTTTATCTCATAACTAGTATGATGAAAGGAATGTTCAAAGGGTGGGTGGAGTCCGGGGGTGTCTTTTGCATGTCCCCCTGTTTCTTAGAAGAATGGTGGACTGTGAGGGATCACTTTCTGGTTTTAGTATCTGTATGAAGAACCACAAACAGCTCTGTATCTCTGCTTGTCAACTTTGGAGACAGCAGTAAAATATCCAAACTGATCACTCACTCTCTGCAGTGTTTCTGGCAGCTGTGTTTTCTGCCTGCCAGGATGAGGTGGGGTGGGGTGGACGCAGGCCCTGGGTGAATACACCCCTTCTGATGGGAAGAGTCTCTTTCTGCTTGGAGCCAAAGTGAACATGGATCCACAAGCTGGGCACCATTGCGACCCTCTCTCTACAACACCACATGTCCCCTGTGCTCATATGGGCTGTGCATGCACCTGCCATTGCCCACGTGTAAAGAATTTGCAGGACAATTTACAGGCTTTGGGCAAAATCTGGTCTCGGCCACGCCCACAGGGTTTAAACAAGGAGTGGCCGCTGGGTATGAATGCGAGTGTCCTTTAGGATGGGGGACCTGATGATTTCCCAAGTGATCAACAGGGTGAGAGGGAACTTCTGCTAGACATCTGCTGAGCCGACCTCGTGGGTGAGCGTAGGACTGGCTGTTTGGCAGGACCCTGTGGAGGCTTTGGCCATATTTTTCCTCTGTTCATTCACACTGTCACTCTGAAGACAATCAGTGAATACTTCCTCTGTGCCAGGACGCTGATCCACTCAGATGAGCAGCACAGGAGGACAGTAAGTTTGAGAGGACGACAGGAATTCAACTTGATGCATGCTAAGTCCATGGCATCCTCACTCTTCCTCGTTCCTAATATCTGGTCAGTGCAAAATCTTGCCACTTCTGCGTCCTGAATATTTTTTTTGTAAACCCACTCACTTCTCTTTCCTCCCGTTACTCAGAATTTCAACCCAGCAACACTCTTTCCTTTTCTGTTAATTACAAAACTATATTAAAGGATACAAGTCTTTGCTTTACCCTCAGTCCTCAGGGGAAAAATCTCCACTCCTACCATAACCACAATAGCAACATCAACAACATACAGCAGCTTAATGAGGCGTGTATGACCCCTAATGAATAATCAAACACACGAACTTTGTTTTTCTCTCCTTCCCAAAGTGTTTTTAAAATTTTGTATTGAGATATAATTTACACACCATAAATTTGACTCCTTTTACATGTACTTTCAAGGATTTTTAGTAAATTTATTGAGTGGTGTAACCATTACTGCATCCAACGTTAGCTATTTCTATCACCTCAATAGCATCGCTGGAGAAGGCAATGGGATCCCACTCCAGTACTCTTGCCTGGAAACTCCCATGGACGGAGGAGCCTGGTAGGCTGCAGTCCATGGGGTCGCTGAGTCAGACACGACTGAGCGACTTCACTTTCACTTTTCACTTTCATGCATTGGAGAAGGAAATGGCAACCCACTCCAGTGTTCTTGCCTGGAGAATCCCAGGGATGGCGGAGCCCAATGGGCTGCCATCTGTGGGGTCGCACAGAGTCGGACACGACTGAAGCGACTTAGCAGCAGCAGCAGCAGCAGCAGCATTGCTCTCTTGCCCATGTGCACTTAGTCCCCATTACCATCCCAACCCCCTTAACAACCACTAAAAAGTGAAAGTGAAGTCACTCAGTCGTGTCCGACTCTTCGCGACCCCATGGACTGCAGCCTACCAGGCAACAACCACTAACCCACATCATTTTACATTGTTTACATTCACATGCGCCACCAGCACCATCATTTTTCCTTTTAGAAAATGTATAGCTGCCCTTGTGGATGTAAAGTAATATCTCATTTTAGATTTGATATACATTTCCTCAATGTAAAGATATTGAATATCCTTTCATCTGTCTTGTCCATTTGTAAATGTTCTTTGAAGAAATGCCTATCTAATATTTTGCCCATTTTTTCAATTATGTTATTTCCCTTCCTATAATTGAGATGTAAGAGTTTTTAAATGTATTTAGGATACAAGTGCTTTATCAGGTTTATCATTTGAATTTTTTTTTCCTATCTGTGACTTGTCTTTTCATTGTTTAAATATTTTTAGTTTTTTCATTTTTTAATGATGCCTTTTGAAAAGCAAAGGTTTTGAATTCTGCTTAAGCTCAAGTTATCATTTTTCTTTTGCAAATTGTGCTTTTTCATGTTGTATCTAAGAACTCTTTGCTTAATCCAAGGTCATGAAGATTTTCTCCTATATGTTCTTCTGAAAGTTTTATAGTTTAATCTTACATTTATTTCTAATACATTTTGACTTCTTTTGTGTGTATGGTGTGAGGTAGGCGGTCTAAAGCCACCTATTTTTTAAGCTGAAGTATGACCCACAGTACCATATTACTTGCAGGTGTGCAATATAGTGATTCGATATTTCTATACATTATGAAATTATCACCATGATAAGTCCAGTTACCACCTATCAACATACAAAGATATTATAATGTTATTGGCTATATTCCCTATGTATACATTATGGCCACATAGCTATTTATTTTGTATCCAGAAGTTTGTACCTCTTACGATCCCTTATCTGTTTCTTTCATCCCCCATTACTTCCCCCTTCTCTGGCAACAGCCAGTTTGTTTTTTGTATCTATGAGCCTGTTTCTGTTTTATTTATTCATTTGTATTGTTTTTTACATCTGACACATACCTGAAATCATATGGTATTTCTTTCTCTCTTTGACTTATCTCACTCAGCACACTACTCTCTAGGCCTATCAGTGTTATTGAAGATGGCAAGATTTCATCCTTCTTTATGGCTGAGTAATATGCCATCACTGGTCATAGCAAAATGCACTGGTCATAGCAAACACCCTCTTCCAACAACACAAGAGAAGACTCTACACATGAACATCACCAGATGGTCAACACCAAAATCAGATTGATTATATTCTATGCAGCCAAAGATGGAGCTCTATACAGTCAACAAAAACAAGACCAGGAGCTGACTATGGCTCAGATCATGACTCCTTATTACCAAATTCAGACTCAAATTGAATAAAGTAGGAAAAACCGCTAGACCATTCAGGTATGACCTAAATCAAATCCCTTATGATTATACAGTGGAAGTGAGGAATAGATTTAAGGGCCTAGATCTGATAGAGTGCCTGATGAACTATGGAATGAGGTTCGTGACATTGTATGGGAGACAGGGATCAAGACCATCCCCATGGAAAAGAAATGCAAAAAAGCAAAATGGCTGTCTGGGGAGGCTTTACAAATAGCTGTGAAAAGAAGAGAAGTGAAAAGCAAAGGAGAAAAGGAAAGATATAAGCATCTGAATGCAGAGTTCCAAAGAATAGCAAGAAGAGATAAGAAAGCCTTCTTCAGTGATCAATGCAAAGAAATAGAGGAAAACAACAGAATGGGAAAGACTAGAGATCTCTTCAAGAAAATTAGAGATACCAAGGGAATATTTCATGCAAAGATGGGCTCGATAAAGGACAGAAATGGTATGGACCTAACAGAAGCAGAAGATATTAAGAAGAGGTGGCAAGAATACACAGAAGAACTGTACAAAAAAGATCTTCACGACCCAGATAATCATGATGATGTGATCACTAATCTAGAGCCAGACATCTTGGAATGTGAAGTCAAGTGGGCCTTAGAAAGCATCACTACGAACAAAGCTAGTGGAGGTGATGGAATTCCAGTTGAGCTGTTTCAAATCCTGAAAGATGATGCTGTGAAAGTGCTGCACTCAAT
>SJYT01065778.1:413499-426902 GCA_006410635.1 Cephalophus harveyi | reverse complement strand
TTTTGAACTGTGGTGTTGGAGAAGACTCTTGAGAGTCCCTTGGACTGCAAGGAGATCCAACCAGTCCATTCTGAAGGAGATCAACCCTGGGATTTCTTTGGAAGGAATGATGCTAAAGCTGAAACTCCAGTACTTTCGCCACCTCATGCGAAGAGTTGACTCATTGGAAAAGACTCTGATGCTGGGAGGGATTGGGGGCAGGAGGAGAAGGGGACGACCGAGGATGAGATGGCTGGATGGCATCATGAACTCGATGGACGTGAGTCTGAGTGAACTCTGAGAGATGGTAATGAACAGGGAGGCCTGGCGTGCTGCGATTCATGGGGTCGCAAAGAGTCGGACACAACTGAGTGACTGAACTGAACTGAACTGAATATGCCATCATATATACATATCACATCTTCTTTGTCCATTCCTCCATCAATGAACACTTAGGTTGTTTCCATCTTTTGGATTTTGTAAGCAATGCTGAATTTGGGGGCATTTGGAGAGAGGACCTTCAGTGTCCACTCTTGAGGCAACTGGCCCTAGGAAAGTCTTGCTGGACACCGTGCAGGTGCAGAGTAGGACTCCTGTGCCTTACCCCACTGGGCCCCTGGGGAGACGTGCCAGGCCCTTGGGTACCCATTCGCCTTGTGATATGGGGGCCCTGGCGGGCAGTGGTCATCTCCGTGAGTGGACAGGGCAGTGTTCTGGGCTGGTGATGGACGGAGACATCAGTCCTGCTCAGGGGGGCATGGCGAGTCCCCTGGATCCAGGAGCACCATTCTATGTCATCTGCTGCGGCAGCCGCTGGCAATTGTGATTCAGAGTTGAACCCGAGGGAGATCGTCAGTTCCCCCATCATACCAGCTGCTTCTTAGGAACCACCACTGTGGAGGTGCCAGCCACCTTACTGGGCAGCGTGGAGAGGCCACCTTGCCTCCATGGCAGGAGGTTCCATAGGACAGTGCTGCTCCAGATCCTTGCACACACATGTGCAAGCACAACCAGCCCCAGAGGAAAGCCCGTGCCACCCCAGTCCAATTCTCCAGGCCGGGCTGTGTTCTTATGCAAATGTGCCAGAGGCCCGAGCTCTGAGCCCTGTCACCTCCTTGCAGCCCCAGGGCAGGCAGGAGAGAATGGTGCCCCTTACCCATCCGAGTGGGTGAGCTGGCTGTGAGCAATCCAGGAGGGCTACTGGTGTGGGCACTGGCAGCGGGCTGGGAGTGGGGAACCCTTTGAATCCAGTAGAGTGACCATCTCTGACCCCCCCCCACCACCACCACTGGATGCCCAACACCTGGGAAGGCCTCAGTGTGCTGGGAAACCATGGAGCTTTCCCCCAAGGCCTGCTTGCTTTGGGAGACTTTGGTTCTCTTGCCCTTCCTCTTGCATTCTCTAGAACTTTCTGGCCCAGCTGAGCAAACGGGGTTCTGCATTTGGCCCTGAGCTCCCAGGGAAAAGTCATTCCAGTTCCCTTTGCCCTGACCACACACCCGCCTGTCTGATCCCTCCAACCTGTAGTCACAGGTTTATTGTCTTTGGGGTTTGATGGTGGGTTTCTTTTGGTACTGTGCAGCTAGTGGGATCTCAGTTGCCTGTGCCTGTGCACTCAATTGGTAAGTTGTGTCCATCTCTTTGTGACCCCATGGACTGCAGCCCGCCAAGCTCCTCCATCCGTGGGATTGTCCAGGCAAGAATCCTGGAGTGGGTGGCCATTTCCCTCTCCAGGGGATCTTCCCCACCCAGAGATCAAACCCTATCTTGTGTCTCCTACATTGGCAGGCGGATTCTTTACCACCTCACTACCTGGGAAATAAATCTACCTTAGTTCTCCCTGACCACGGATCAGACCCCTGCCTCCTGCAGTGAGAGTGCAGAGTCTTAAGCACTGACCACCAGGTGAGATCTCAGGATTTGTGTTTTCTAGAGGGGACGTGGTGATATATTTTAGGGGGCAGGTCTTTGCCCACTTAGGGGTCATGGCTGGCAGGCGTGCGATCCTCAAGGATGGTGGGGAAGGAATGTGCTTGGTTACAGACTCAGCAGATGCTGAAAAGGTGGGAAGGGAAGGCTGGGGGGTGGCGCCCAGGGTTACCCAGGGAGCTATAAGCAGCATCAGTGTCTGGGGGTCCTGTTCCCCCAAGGCCCAGGGGTCCTCCCTTTGCAGAAGCATGGGGCCAGCTGCTAAGGTGGGTGGCCAACGTGTTGAGCACATGGCTGAACTGACACTCGCTGAGGCTTCCTCTCCTGAGCCTGGACTCGGGAACAGCTGGCTATGATCATACTCTGTTGCTCGGGAAGGGACATGTGTTTCTCCTGATGGAGGAGGGCCCATTGTTACAGAGGAGCAGTTGAGGCTGCAGGCATGCTTGGGGAGCTTTCACTCCTTCCCCAGACCTTTTGCAGAGACAGAGTGCTAATGAGAGGGTGCTAGGGTCCTCCCCCACCCGACTCCTAAGCTGTCACCTAGCAGGTAGGTCCTCCAGGCTTTAGAGCTGTGTTGTAACATGCTTGAGAGTGGGGGCGGGGGAGGGAGGCGGGGAAGGACCCAACAACTCCCCTTCCTGTCCCCCACAGTTTGGAATGTGAAGTTTTGCACTTAGCTGTGCCAACTGTTGGTTTAGTAAAAGTGGCTCAGAACCACTCCCTTTGTCACTGAGCCCACCTGGCCCTGGGACAGATACCTGCATCAGGTTGTTGGTGTTCAGAATCTCCCAAGGCTGCTCCCTGGAGAACTTTGGGGTTGGCCAGCGCATCATCTAGTCCCTACAGATTTAAGGTGTTACTATATCCCATGGCAGGCCTCCCTGGTGGGCTGCTGGTGGTCCCCAGCTGCCTGACACCCCCAAGAATTGTGGATGTATTGGCTCATCCCCACGGTCAGCACAGGTGGTGCTAGTGGTAAAGAATCTGCCTCCAGTGCAGGCGATGTGAGAGACGTGGGTTCGATCTCTCAGCCGGGAAGATGCCCCTGGAGGAGGGCATGGCAACCCACTCCAGTATTCTTGCCTGGAGAATCCCTGGAGAAGCCTGATGGGCTACAGTCCATGGGGTTGCACAGAGTCAGACAGGACTGAAGCAACTTAGCATGGAGTGTGAGCATCTCTACGGCAGTGGCAGCATGTGTGAGAACCAGAGAAGACAGAAGGGAGGATTTTAGGAAGGATAGCTCTAGCTTATGAATTAAATTCACATGGAAATGTTTTCTGAGGGTCACAACTAATGATCAGAATCATTAAAAAAAAATAATGCTGCATTGAAACACACAGGTGCATATATGTTTTCAAGTTAGTGTTTTTGGTTTTTAAGGTACATGCCCAGGAGTGTTATTGCTGGATCATATGGTATCTCTGGTTTTAATTTTTTAAGCAACCCCTGTACTGTTTTTCATAGTGACTGTACTGATTTATATTCCCATCAACAGTGTTGGAGGGTTCCCTTTTCTCTACATCCTTGCCAATACTTGTTGGGTTTTTGATAATAGCCATTATGACAGATAGGCAGTGGTATCTCATTGTGGTTTTGATTTGCATTTACCCTCTTCCACAGAGATTAGACCTACATCATGACACAACTCTCCTGGACTTCTCAGACTCTGTCTCTATTTTCTGTCAAACATTTCCCCAGATAAACCACTTGCACAATCTGTGCCTGTCATGGCACCTCCTTTTCAAAGGACCTGGCCTAATGCAGTTGTCAACATTACACATTGGGATATTTCTCATAGAATATACATTTCTGGCTCCTCTCAAATATGGCAATATTATGACTCTCTGGCAATAATTAGCTAGACCTGAGTAGTGGCTAGGATTTTTGGACAGATCAAGCATTCTTCGATTCACCCCTCTCACCACAGTCCCCTATTGTTTCTTATGCTTCACCTATTTATGTTTCTTGCCTAGACCCTGTGGGCATTTAATTTTGAGACCCCGATGTAAAGGAGTACCCTCTTAACTCATGCAGTCCAATATATTCTTGCACTAGTTAAACCCAGACAAAGATATATATGACAGATACAATCTCAGCTTAGAGCTTTTTCTTTGGCCTCCTTTAAACCAGAACAATATCATCATGAACAATTCCCTTTTTGTTCAAATGTCATTTTTCTCAATAAAGTCAACCCTGATCACCATGTTTAAAAGTCCTACTTCCTTCAGCACACCCCTTTATCCTGCTGCATCGCCCTGACTGCCTTCTAATATTTATTGATTATATTTATCTTTGTCCTTCCACTAGAAGATAAGCTCCATGAAAGCAGGCATTTTTGTTTGTTTTGTTCCCTGATAAATCCCAAGTGCCTAAAATAGTTTCTGGCACAAAGTTGACCCCCAATAGATATGTGTTAAGTGAACTGAGCAGGAATAATGAGAGGGAGAAATACAGTAGGCAGAGGAAACCACATATGTGAAGGCACTGAGGCATGGGGCAAGATAGATGGGGCCAGGAGATGCGTCAATAGTTTTGTCTGCCCTCAAGGAGCTCTCAGCGAATGGAAGAGAGAAGTAATTAAATGGGTAATTATTGGATATGTTGTATTGTAAGCTCATAAGGGTATGCACAAAGCGCTGTGAGAACACTGAGTAGGCAGCTCCTAACTCTTCCTAGGGGGGTTAGGAAGATTTTACAAAGGTGACATTTGAGCTAGGTCTCAGGCAGGAGAGTGATATGCTGAAATTGTTTTAAGAAAATTAATCTGGCAGTAGTATGGAAGGTGGATTGGAATATGGATAGAATGGAGGCAAGGAAACCATCTAGTCTATGGCAGTAGTCCAGGTATGAGCTGATGAAAGCATCTATAGGAATGGAAAGAGAAGAACAAATCTGAGAGACATTTGAAAGGAAAAATTGACAGACGCTAAATGGACTCGGCTTTAAGCCTTTTAAAAGGGAATGCTTCTTCCTTAGCAATAACCGTGCAAAGGTTCAGATTGACCTATTATGTAATCACTTACTCTGACTAGAATTTCTAGTGATTGCTGTTCTCCAAAAGTTTCTCTTAGGATGATTGATACTTGATGGACCTTAATTTACATTAAGATGGAGTTAGACTCTAAAGGTTGGGAAGCTCTCAAAAATATCATTTTGACCATGGAACAGCAAATTATCCTATTAAAGGAGAAATGAGGGAAGCCATGGGTTGCAGGGGAAGTTTTACAATGACCTCATAGGTGCTGTTTTTCTTTTTAAAGAATAATATATAAACATCAAAAAGAAGGATGAATATAGCAGATGGCACGTGCCTAAAGGTTAGTATTTGGAAGGATTAAGGCCCAAAATTACCTCAGACTTGTATAAACATGTATTTGCAAAGGCAGAACAATGTTAACTATGTTCTCAGAAGGAAAAAGTACATCTGTCCTGGGTTGGATAAGTTATAATTTGATATTGTTTAACAATTCCCAATGATCAAAAGAATTAATAAGAATAAGGGAAGATGCTTTAACACTTAATTTATATAAGTATACTACCACTTCTAACAAAGAAGGAGGAAGTTTTCAATCTACTAATCAATGAGCTAAATATGTCCTTGGTTAGCTTCTAGAACATATTTTCAAGTAAACGAATACCTAGAAAATTGCAAAGTTATCAACAAAGACATTCCACACAGATCTAATTTTATTAGAGGTGTTTATGAAAATATGACAGCTATAACATGTACATTGAATGAATGCAATTTCAGCAAGATTTTCAGTTCAGTTCAGTCGCTCAGTTGTGTCCGACTCTTCGCGACCCCATGAATCGCAGCACGCCAGGCCTCCCTGTTCATCACCATCTCTCGGAGTTCACTCAGACTCACATCCATCGAGTCAGTGATGCCATCCAGCCATCTCATCCTCAGTCGTCCCCTTCTCCTCCTGCCCCCAGTCCCTCCCAGCATCAGAGTCTTTTCCAATGAGTCAGCTCTTCACATGAGGTGGCGAAAGTACTGGAGTTTCAGCTTTAGCATCATTCCTTCCAAAGAAATCCCAGGGTTGATCTCCTTCAGAATGGACTGGTTGGATCTCCTTGCAGTCCAAGGGACTCTCAAGAGTCTTCTCCAACAATGATTGATATTTCTCCCGGCAATCTTGATTCCAGCTTGTGTTTCTTCTAGTCCAGCGTTTCTCATGATGTACTCTGCATATAAGTTAAATAAGCAGGGTGACAATATACAGCCTTGACGTACTCCTTTTCCTATTTTTTAACAAGTCTTTTATGATACCCTTGGGAACAAGAATTATGAATCCATATTGGTGGGTTATATAATTAATACAATTATATATTAATAACCATACTCAAAGAGCACTGATTGCAGACCATAAGCAATGGAAGAGTTTGAGATGGCCTATTGCAAACCCTACCTTTGGCTTGATCTCATCAACACTTTCATTACTTAAGTGAAGATTTAGAGCAGACACCTTACCAGATTTAAAGATGCTATGAACCTCAAAGAAAATTAATTCAATACAATGTCCACAAATGTTTATGAAATTCTCCTAAGTACTAGGAACCATGCTAGATGTTAGGGTACAAACATGAATGACCCATAGGTTTCCTGTTGAGATGTATCCAGGTCTTACTGGTAGGAAAGCATAAAAACATATAATTTCTTTTTTTTTTAATTTTTGCAATCATCAGAATTTAATTTTAGAGCATCTACATCCCTGCAAAAAGAAACTGCACACATATTAGCTGTCATTCCCCAATTCCTCCCTCCCCACTGCTCCAGCTGGAGACAAGCACTAATCTACCTTTTATCTCTTTGAATTTGCCTTTTCTGGACATTACATATAAATGGGATCATATAGCATATGGCCTTTTGTGTCTGACTTCTTTTTGTTTATATCGGAGTATAGCCAATTAACAATGTCATAATAGAAAGGCATACAATTTCAACAAAATGTATTAAGAAGGAAGACAGAGGTGTAAACAGACTGTTAGGAGAGAAGAAAGCTGCTAGTTCATTCTGAGAATCTAGGGAAGAATTCTTAGATGAGATGATATCACCACTGATTCTTAAAAGATGAAGACAGTAGGAAGAGCTTCCAAGTGAGTCTGGGAAACTATGAAAAAATAAGTACAAGAAAGTAAATAATAGGAAGTCAGGCTGAGAGGTGGCTTAGGATCAGGTAATTGGAGGCATTCAGTTCAGTTCAGTCGCTCAGTCGTGTCCGACTCTTTGCGACCCCATGAATTGCAGCACGCCAGGCCTCCCTGTTTATCACCATCTCCCGGAGTCCACTCAGACTCACGTCCATCGAGTCCATGATGCCATCCAGCCATCTCATCCTCGGTTGTCCCCTTCTCCTCCTGCCCCCAATCCCTCCCAGCATCAGAGTCTTTCCCAATGAGTCAGCTCTTCTCATGAGGTGGCCAAAGTACTGGAGTTTCAGCTTTAGCATCATTCCTTCCAAAGAAATCCCAGGGTTGATCTCCTTCAGAATGGACTGGTTGGATCTCCTTGGAGTCCAAGGGACTCGCAAGAGTCTTCTCCAACACCACAGTTCAAAAGCATCAATTCTTCGGCGCTCAGCCTTCTTCACAGTTCAACTCTCACATCCATACATGACCACAGGAGGCATTACCTAATGACCATTGGAGGCAATGACCATTGGAGGCATTACCTAATATGATAACTAAATTGGACTTTTCCCTGAAGACCCTGTGCTTAGTTACTCAGTCATGTCAAACTCTTTGTGACCCCCATGGGCTGCAACCTGTCAGGCTCCTCTGTCCATGGGATTTCCCAGGCAAGAATACTGGTGTGGATTGCCATGCCCTCCTCCAGGGGTGAAGACTCTATCCTATTTCAGAAACCTCCCTCAGTCATCAGCAAATTAACTTACATCTCTAGCTATGGACTTGGTATATGTGATTGGTTTCATCCCCCATCAGCATGAAATTCAGTTCCTTTATCAACTTTTACCACATAGTAACATGTACACATCCACTCAAAGCAAGCATTTTTGCAAGGAGTTATTGAGAAGGTTCACATCAAGCTCCGTATAGCTTCTCTGCAGTGGCATGACCTTCTTTTTTTTCCCACAAGATGAATGAATTCCTTTTAAGATTATATGCAAATGGTGTTATTTTTTTTAATATTTATGAAAGCATCACACTCAGGTTGTCATCAACTCCGAGAAAGGTACTTTTGCCAATAGATATAGTTTATCCCTAATAACAATAATGATGAGGATGATTAGAATGGTAGTACCTGACATATATAGGTCTTACTATGTACACAGTTCTAAGTACACTAAACCCATGAGATAAGTATTATTGTTATACTCATTTTACAGAACAGGAAACAGAGTCACTGAAAGTTTAAGAAACTCCCACAATTGCACATAATCAGTGGAAAAGAAAGTTTCAAGGCTTCGAGATGAGGATGATCAATAGTGTCACAGTGATGAGTCCCAGAAGGACAAGATCTAAAAGGCAACTCTTATATGTGGTTGGAAGATTAGAATTAGTGATTTTCTAAAGAACCGCTTCAGTTAGATAGTGGGATGGAAGCAAGATTGCAATCATAATGTGGCTGGTAAGAAAATAGAAGTAATGGTTATTGACCACTTATGGTTAGCTTTTCAGAATTTCTCCTTTAATGCTTTGTAGTTGAGATAAGAAAATCAATTATTTTACATAGTTACATATGTAGTGTTATTCCTATAGCCTTATAAACCTTGTTTTATATTGTTACTAACACTCTCGTTGTTGAATTTTCTAGGATGTGGTGTCACAAGTTGCCCCACCTACAAAGCAGGCTCCAGGACCTGCTGAGGGGACGGGTCACACATTGGGCCCTTCAACAGTCCAACTTCAAAAGCTTATTTCCACTAGCCATCTATTGGCACCATACAGCCTCCAAGTCTCTGAATTGTGTTTGGCAGCAACATGAAGATCATTTTGGTAAGACGTGTAGAGACAGATACTTTATTTTTAATTGTGATAAAAAAGTAACATAAAATATATCATCTTAACCATTTCAAGTGTAAACTTCAGTAAGTGTAAAGTATATTTACATCATTGTGCAATGACATACTTTTCATGTGGACTGAAAATACTTTCTGTGGAGTTGTGACAACTTCTAACCGTGTATTTCCAGGATTCTTTTACAGGTTGTGAGAAAGACAGAAATAATATGGGGTAATAGTAAAATCTCATCCCAGATAGGGGAAGGGAGCTCTGCCATGGTCCACCCCACTTTTCTCCCCGGGTCGTCTAAGGAAAAAGGAAAGAAAAAATCAAAGCCTCAGTATACAGGGGAGGGAGCTTCCCTGGTGGCTCAGTGGTAAAAAATCCACCTGACAATGCAGGAGACATGGGTTCAATCCCTGGGTCGAGAAGATGCCTTGAAGGAGGAAATGGCAAACCACTGTAGGATTCTTGCCTGAGAAATCCCGTGGACAGAGGAGCCTGACAGGTGTCGCAGAGAGGTGGACATGATTGAACGACTGAGCTTGAGTGTACTATACAGGGGAGAAAATTTCAAAGACATAGACTGGAAATTCTACAGCCAAGGAAGGTATTAGGTGGCAGAGGGGCCAAAAGCTTTACTCCTGTGTTTTAGTTTCCTGGCACTGCTATGATAAATTTACCATGAACTAGTCAGCAGAGAACAGCAGAAAAATTTATTCTTTCACAGTTCTAGAGGTAGAAAATCTGAAATGAAGTTGTTGGCAGGGCCATGTCCTCTCTGAAGGCTCTAGGAGAGAATTCTTTCTTCCCTCTCCTTGGTATTTTTTGGCTTTTGGCAACATCACTCCACTGTTTGCCTCCATCATTACATAACCTGCTTTACTGCGTCTCTTCTGTGTGTTCCAATTTCTCTGTCCTTATAAGGGCACCTTCGGTGGATTGAAGGCCCACCCAAATCCAGTATGACCTCATCCTGTCTTGATTATCTTCAAAGATGCTATTTCCAAATGAGGTCTCATTCGCAGCTATTAGAGGTGAGAACTTCAACATATCTTTGGGGGAATACAGTTCAACTCACAATACTCTGGAAAGGGCCAAAAACAACTGTGAGGACCATACTCCCAAGACACAGACCCACAATGCACCCCAAAGACTTAGACTTAATCCCAAGATCAGAGAATTCCCTTTCCTCCCCCGACTCCAGCAAGCTAATAAGTCTTTGTTAAAATAGCAGTGGATGACAGCTACAAACACTGTCTCGGACGTGAAGCACCAAGAAAAGGGGCAAGGCCAAGAGGGGAGGTAAAAACAAGATCACCAAAGGGATTTAAAGCCTCTGGTACCCATAGACAGAGCAAACATCAGACAGTGCAACTCTTGGCCAGACTGATATAAATAGTCACCATAAAGTCCTATTTACTTCAGTATCTACTGCTCTATACAGTATGTCTGGCTGTCAAAAACAAGCACAAAATTACAAAACATACATGCTAAAAGGCAAGAAATAACACAAGTTGAAGAGAAAAAGTACCATCAGAACTAGACTCACATGTGACATATGCATTGAAATTTTTAGTCAGGAAATTTAAAATAACTGTGGTTAATATTTTAAGGATTCTAAATGGAAGAAGTAGACAAAGTGGAAGACCAGATGGATACTGTCAGCAGAGTGATAGAAAAATACAAGAAAGAATCAAAAGGAAATCAAAAGCATGGTAACAGGAATGAAGAATGACTTTGTGGGGCTTCTCAGACACACCCATGAATAGAATCAGTGAATGTAAAAATAGGTCATTAGAAATTACCTAAACTGAAATGCACAGAGAAAATGAGAGTGGAAACAAACAAACAAAACATAACAGAGTATTCAGGAAATGTGGAATGGTATCAGAAGTTATATAATATACATGAATGGAATACTGAAAGAAGAAAGAAAGAACTAAGTGGAAGAAATATTTGATGAAATAATTTCTGGAAGCTTTCCAAAATGCATGACAAACACCAAACCACATATCCAAGAAGCTTAGAGAAGCTTAGGATACATTTTAAAAACCCATGCACACACAAACACAACCCCACACTTAGGCAAAAGAGCAAAAACAAAGAGCAAATCTTGAAGGCAGTCAGGGGAGAGAAAAATACTTTACCTACAGAGAAAGACAGATGAGAATTATGTAAAGTTCTCATGGGAAACTATACAAGCAGGAACACAACGGAGTGACAATTTTAAGACATTAAAAAAACTGCCACCTATGATTCTATATCCAGCAGTCCTTCAAAAGTGATAGAGAAATAGACTTTCTCATATAACTTCTCAAAATATTGTAAAAGAATTTCTTCTGGCAGAAGAAAAATGATATAGATAACAAACTTGGATCTACATAAAAATAAAGAGTGTTAGAAAGGAATGAAGATAAAAAACAAACTTTGCTCCTTCTGAATTACATGAAATTTTAACTATTTAGATGGTAATAGCAATGTGTTCGGAGAAGGCAATGGCACCCCACTCCAGTACTCTTGCCTGGAAAATCCCATGGACAGAGGAGCCTGGTGGGCTGCAGTCCATAGGGTCACTAAGAGTCAGACACGACTGAGCGACTTCACTTTCACTCTTCACTTTCATGCATTGGAGAAGGAAATGGCAACCCACTCCAGTGTGCTTGCCTGGAGAATCCCAGGGACGGGGGAGCCTGATGGCCTGCCGTCTATGGGGTCGCACAGAGTCAGACATGAATGACTGAAGCGACTTAGCAGTAGCAGTAGCAGCAATGTGTTTGGTGTTCATAGCACATATAAAAGTGAAATAAGTGACAATAATATGACAGGATAGGAGGGAAAAATTAGGAATATTCTATTTATAATACCAAGTTCTAACTAGGATGACGAGGAATCAGAGCTCTCTTTCATAGCTAGTGGTATGCAAAATACTATACAGCTTTGAGTGACACTTTAGATTTATCTAAAAGTGGGCTTAGATTATTTAAAATGTACATTGTAAACATTTGGAAGAATAATTTTAAAATGTTTTTTAAAATAGTGTGAATAATAAGTCGATGGAATCATAAATATACAATGAAAATCAGAAAGATAGAGAAGAAGAAAAAAGAAAGGAAGTAAGGAATAAATACAACTATAGAAAGCAGCAAGAAGGCAGATTTAAAGTCGACAACATTGGTAATCTCTTCAAATATAAATTGTTAAAATACAAAAATTGTCAAAATGAATCAAAAAATGTTCACCTATATGTTGTCTACAAGAAACACGCCTTAAATGTAAAGACTCAGGATAAAAGTTAAGGGATGAGGTGGGGACAGAGGATATATGGATCTCTCTGAACCTTTGTCTCAGTTTTGCTGTGAACCTAAAACTACTCTAAAAAATTATAGTCTACTTAAATATTTTTCTTTAACTTAAGTTGTTGTTCAGTTGCTCAATCATGTCTGACTCTCTGCAACCCCATGAACTACAGCACACCAGATTTCCCCTGTCCTTTACCATCACCACATCCTGGAGCTTGCTCCAACTCCCGTCCACTGAGTTGATGATGCCATCCAACCATCTTGTCCTCTGTCATTGTCTTCTCCTCCTGCCTTCAGTCTTTCCCAGCATCAGGGTCTTATTCAGTGAGTCAGCTCTTCCCATCAGATGGTCAAAGTATTAGAGCTTCAGCTTCAGTATCAGTCCATCCAATGAATATTCAGGGTTGACTTCCTTTAGGATTGACTGGTTTGATCTCCTTGCAGTCCAAGGGATGCTCAAGAGTCTTCTCCAACACCACAGTTCATCCAACACCACAGTTCATCCAACACCACAGTTCAAAAGCATCAATTCTTCAACACTCAGCTTTCTTTATAGTCCAACTCTCACATCCATACATGGCTACTGGAAAAACCATAGCTTTGACTAGGCAAAGTAATATCTCTGCTTTTTAATATGCTGTCTAGGTTGGTCAGAGCTTTTCTTCCAAGGATAAAGTGTTTTTTTTAATTTCGTGGCTGCAGTGACCATCCACAGTGATTTTGGAACCCAGGAGAAGAAAGTCTTTCACTGTTTCCATTGTTTACCCGTCTATTTGCCATGAAGTGATGAGACCAGATGACATGATCTTTGTTTTTTGAATGTTGAGTTTTAAGCCAGCTTTTTCACTCCTCTTTCACTTTCAGCAAGAGGCTCTTTAGTTCCTCTTTGTTTTCTGCCATAAGTGTGGTGTCATCTACATATCTGAGATTATTGATATTTTCCCCTGAAATCTTGATTCCAGCTTGTGCTTCATCCAGCTTGGCCTTTTGCATGATGTATTCTGCATATAAGTTGAATAAGCAGGGTGACAATATACAGCCTTGACGTACTCCTTTTCCTATTTGGAACCAGTCTGTTGTGCCATGTCCAGTTCTAACTGCTGCTTCCTGACCTGCATATAGATTTCTCAAGAGGCAGGTCAGGTGGTCTGATATTCCCATCTCTTTCAGAATTTTCCACAGTTTATTGTGATCCACACAGTCAAAGGCTTTGGCATAGTC
>SJYT01065778.1:396269-411210 GCA_006410635.1 Cephalophus harveyi | reverse complement strand
CACACACACACACACACACACACACACACACACACACACACACACACACACACACACACACACACACACACACACACACACACACACACACAGAGTTTTACATATCATTCCATGGATCCTAAGTCAAGTATTCCAACTTCAGGTTACTACCAAATAATAGCCCTATTTCAAAGTATCAGCAGTTGTTATATCATTTCTTATTTGTTGTTCACTTGCTGTGTCATGTTAGACTCTTAGTGACCCCATGGACTGCAGCACACCAGGCGTGCCTGTTCTTCACTCTCCCAGAGTTTGCTTAAACTCATTTTCATTGAGTCGGTGATGCCACCCAACAATCTCATCCTCTGTTGCTCCCTTCTCCTCCCAACTTCAATCTTTCCCAGCATCAGGGTTTTTTCCAAAGAGTCAGCTCTTCGCATCATGTGGTCAAAGTATTGGAGCTTCAGCTACAGCATCAGTCCTTCCAACCAAGATTGAGGGTTGATTTCCTTTAGGATTGACTGGTTTGACCTCCTAGCAATCTGAGGGATTCTCAAGGGTCTTCCCCAATACCACAATTTGAAAGCATCAGTTCTTTGGTGCTTAGCCTTCTTTATGGTCCAACTCTCACATCTGTATATGACTACTGGAAAACCCATAGTTTTGACTATATGGACCTTTGTAGGCAAAGTGATGTTTCTGCTTTTTAATTCACTGTGAATGTTTGTCATAGCTTTTCTTCCATGGAGGAAGTGTCTTTTAATTTCATGGCTGCAGTCACTGTCCACAGTGATTTTGGAGCCCATGAAAATAAAATCTATCACTGCTTCCTCTTTTTCCCCTTTCATTTGCTATGAAGTGATGGGACCAGATGCCATGATCTTAGGTTTTTGAATGTTGAGTTTCAAACCAGCTTTTTCACTCTCCTCTTTCACCCGCATCAAGAGTCTCTTTAGTTCCTCTTCCCTTTCTGCTATTAGAGTGATATCATCTGCATATCTGAGGTTGTTGATGTTTCTCCCAGAAATCTTGATTCCAGCGTGTGATTCGTCCAGCTCAGCATTTCACACAATGTAATATGTATATAAGTTAAATAAGCAGGGTGACAGTATACAGCCTTGACACTCTCCTTTACCAGTTTTGAACCAATCCGTTGTTTCACGTAAGTTTCCAGCTGTTGCTTCTTGACCTGCATACAGGTTTCTCAGGAGGCAGGTAAAGTGATCTGGTATTCTAATCTCTTTAAGGATTTTCCACAGTTTTTTGTGATTCATACAGTCAAAGGCTTTAGCATAGTCAATGAAGCAGAAGTAGATGTTTTTCTGGAACTCCCTTGTTTTCTCCATGGTCCAAAGCATGTTGGTAATTTGACCTCTGGTTCCCCTGCCTTTTCTAAATCTAGTTTGTACATCTGGGAGTTCTGCTGAGGCCTAGCTTGAAGAATTTTGAGCATTACCTTGCTAACATGTGAAATGAGTGAAATTATGTGGTAGTTTGAACATTCTTTGAATTGGAATGAAAACTGACCTTTTCCAGTCCTGTGGCCACTGCTGAGTGTTCCGAATTTGCTGGCATATTGAGTGCAGCACTTTAACAGCATTGTCTTAAGGATTTGCAAGAGCTCAGCTGGAATTCCATCACCTCCACTAGCTTTGTTTGTAGTAATGCTTCCTAAGGCCCACTTGACTTCATACTCCAGGATGTCTGGCTCTAAGTGAGTGACCACACCATCATGGTTATCTGGGTCATTAAGACCTTTTTTGTATAGTTCTTCTGTGTATTCTTGGCACCCCTTCTTAATATCTTCTGCTTCTGTCAGGTCCTTACCTTTTTCTGTCCTTTAATCATGCTATCCTTATGTTAAATATTCCCTTGGTATCTCTAATTTTCATGAAGAGATCTCTAATCTTTCCCATTCTATTGTTTTCATCTGTTTCTTTGCATTATTCACTTAAGAAGGCTTTCTTATCTCTCCTTGTTGTTTTCTGGAACTCTAAATTCAGTTGGGTATATTTTTCCCTTTCTCCTTTGCCTTTTGCTTTTCTTCTTTCCTCAGCTATTTGTAAAGCCTCCTCAGATAACCACTTTGACTTGTTGCATTACTTTTTCTTTGTGATGGTTTCAGTCACTGACTCTCATACATAGTTACAAACCTCTGTCCATAGTTCTTCAGGCACTCTGTCTATCAGATTTAATCTGTTGAATCTATTCCTCACCTCCATTGTATAATCATAAGGGTTTGATTAAGGTCATACCTAAATGGTCTGGTGGTTTTCCTTACTTTCTTCAGTTTAAGCCTCAATTTTGTAATAAGGATCTCATGATCTGAGCTACAGTCAGCTCCACGTCTTGTTTTTACTGACTCTATAGAGCTTCTCTATCTTTGACTGCAAAGAACATAATCAATCTGAATTTGGTATTGATCTCCACATATGTCTATGTACGGAGTGGTCTCCTGTGTTGTTGGCAGAGGGTGTTTGCTATGAGCAGTGCATTCTGTTGGCAAAACTCTCTTAGCCTTTGCACTGCTTCATTTTGAACTCTAAGGTCCAACTTGCCTGTGATTCCAGGTATCTCTTGACTTCCTAATTTTACATTCCAATTCCCTTTGATGAAAAATACATTTTAGGGGGATGTTAGTTCTAGAAGGTGTTGTAGGTATTCATAAAACCAGTCAACTTCAGCTTCTTTGGCATTAGTGATTGAGGCATAGACTTGGATCACTGTGATGTTGAATGGTTTGTCGTGGAAACAGACTGAAATCATTCTGTCGTTTATGAGATTGTACCCAAGTACTGCATTTGAAACTCTTTTGTTGACTATGATGGCTGCTCCATTTCTTCTAAGGGATTCTTGCCCACAGTAGAAGATACAATGGTCATCTGAGTTAAATTTGCCCATTCCTGTCCATTTTAGTTCACTGATTCCTAAGATTTTGATGTGCTTGCCATCTCCTGCTTGACCACATTCAATTTACCTTGATTCATAGACCTAACCTTCCTGGTTGCTATGCAATATTGTTATTTACAGCATCGGACTTTACTTTCACCACCAGACACATCCACAACTGAGCATCATTTCTGGTTTGGCCCAGCCTCTTCATTCTTTCTGGAGCTATTAGTAATTGCCCTCCACTCTTCCCCAGTAGCTTGTTGGACATCTCCTGACCTGGGGGGCTCATCTTTCAGTGTCATATCTTTTTGCCTTATCATATTGTCCATGGAGTTCTTGAGGCAAGAATACTGGAGTGGTTTGCCATGTCCTCCTCCAGTGGACCACATTTTGTCAGAATTCTCCACTATGACCTGTCCATCTTGGATGGCCCTGCACAGCATAGCTCATTGAGTTAGACAAGCCCCTTCACCTCAACAAGGCTATGATCCATGAATGGGTGGTACAGTTTAGTGACTTCCCTGGTGGCTCAGAGGTTAAAGTGTCTGCCTAGAATTCAGGAGACCCAGGTTTGATCCCTCGGTTGGGAAGATCCCCTGGAGAAGGAAATGGCAACCCACTCCAGTACTCTTGCCTGGAGAATCCCATGGAGGGAGGAGCCTGGTAGGCTATAGTCCATGGGGTTGCAAAGAGTTGGACATGACTGAGCGACTTCACTTCTAACAATTGGACAGAGGTTAAGCTAAAAACCTTTAGCCAATAAGGTTTCCACCCTTTGCCATTTCAACTGTATGTGGATTGGGGCACACAAAGTTTAGGCTTTTCATAAGTTTGCCTTGGCTTTCAGTTTTTGCCACACTTTACATGTTTCCATTGTGCTGGCAGAGGGCCTTACATTCCTCCAGGGACATGTAGATAACTAAGGCCTGTTCTAGTCTCTCCTAAGTATGCACACAGCCCTGCATGTGTATACAGCCTTGCTGAACACTGGGCATGTGAGGGGGCTTTCCCAGGACCACTATAGCTGTCTCCTTCCCTTGATCCCCTTCATAGATTCTTGATTGTTCTGCTGGTCTATTCCTTGCCCTAACCAGTATGCCAGCTGGCTTTCCTGGTTTTCCTGTCCTGCTACACCTACTGCTGATGGAGCTGCTGGGGGTAAAGTAGGGGTAAAAGCACCTCAAGCTAAAGCACTCAGATCCCTACTGTTCTTACCCAAGATTCAATCATCTTTCTTGACTAAATGCTTTTTAATTTGCTGGAGGCCTTTGGTCAATTTCCAGGGTCCAAAAATGATTGTTATTGATAATTTTGTCCAGTTTTATCATTGTTATTGGGGCAGAAGATTTTCCAAGCTCCTTAACCTGCCTTTTCTCAAGTCTCCACCTCAGATTCCTAAGACTACATTTTGAGTAACACTAGCATAGGACTTTGGGGTTGGACAACTTGAATTCTTGTCCTACCTCCACACCTAATGATTATATGATCTTACAAATTAATTTAACATCTCTGAGCTTTAGTTTCCCTTCCTTAAAAAGAGAATTGCAACATTGTACAAAGTCAATTTGAGGAGTGTAGATATACTGCATTTTTAAACTGTTGATTAGTTTCTTAGTAAGGATATACCACAGTTTATTCAGCTGTCCCTTCACTGCCCCACTGATAGACAATCTTATTTTCTATTTTGCTATTATAAACAAAACTATTATGAATATCCTTGTGCATACCTCCTTGCATGTGACAGTTTCCATAAGGTAAGTACTGAGATGTGAATTTCTGAGTCAAGAAAGTAGTATACATATTTTTTTATTATTTTCATAGAAACTTCCAGATTACCATTCAGTGAGTCATCATCAATTTATATTCACATTACCAATGTTTGAGAGCATGCATTTCCCCACATCATTTGAAAACACATGTTTTAATCGAACTTTAAAAAATTTGTTACTCTGATGAATAAAAAATGATATCTTAATACCCATTTCTCTGATTACTCCTGAAGTTAGAGGAGTGCATGCATTTACTGTTCACTGCTGGTGACTTTCCTATTGATATCCTTCAGTTGTTTTTCTACTGAGTTTTTATCCTAATGATTATAAGGATTTATTCAATATACTGGGTATTAATCCTTTTATGTTAAAATATTTTTCCTGTTGTATTTTAACTTGTTTACACTTTGCAAAACAGAAGTTTTTTGTTTTCACATACACAAATTATCTTTTATGCTTTATGTGTCATATTAAAATACTTTTCCAATCAAATTTGTCAATATATAATAGTTTTATGTTTTATATTTTACTGTATCCATAATTTACTGTTGAAGCTGATGTGAATCTAGAATCAATTTTTTCAAATATTCATTTTTCTAAAACTAATGATTGAAAAATCTATCATTTTACCACTATTGCAAAATGCCACCTTTAACATATACCATATTTCCATATACACTTAGGTCTATTTTGGGACTATTCTGTTCCCTTGATTTCTTAGTCCATTTTGCACGAATATCGTACTTTTTAAATGACTGTAGCTTTATAATATATTTTTATACCTAGTAAGACTTCCCTTCAAAGCCTTTCTTTTTCTTGTCAAAATTATTACTTTGTTAATTCTTGGAATTAGTCTGTCCAGTACATGAAAAATTTCACAGGGATTTGGGTTAGAAGTACATGGAGTTTAATTTATGGAAGAATTTCTGTCTTTTCATTTTTGAATCTGCCCAACTGTGAGCATATTTTTCCATTCAAGTTTCCTTTAAGTCCTTCAGAATTTCTCCATAGTTATCTTCTACATTTTCATTTATTCCCAGATACTTTATAGTTTTTATTCCTGCTATAAATTTGAACTCATTTTAATTTACCCTGTCTAAATGAATAATCTGATAAAGTATTTGATATTTTTTGGTAATTTTTTCTTTTGATACATCTTCAAACTAACAAGAAAGTTGTAAGCATAGTACAAGGACCTCCTTTATATCCTCTAGCCATGTTCATTTTCCAAATTTAGAACTCTTATCTGTTTTGAGTTTTATCTTGGAAACCTGGTGACAGTATGAGGTATAGACTCGATTTTATAGTTTTCCAAATGATTATCAGTTGTCCCAACACCATTTACTTAAAAAGTCATATTTTCCACAGTGATTATATGTGTCAGTTTTTACTAACCACATTTCTATGTGCATTCATGTATATTTTTTGACTTTTTATACTCTTCTGTTGTTTTGTCTGCCTATTCCTATACCAACATCACACTATTTTAATTGTAGAAGTTCCATGCTATATTTTAATAGTAGGGGGCCAGTATCCCTCACATTGCTCTCGCTCATTTGTTGGTAGAAGACTTCTTGAATGGAGTTTTCTGAATCCAGATTTTTTAGTTTTCCTAAATATTTTATTCATTTTTATAGAATAAATAACGTAATAAATGCTAATAAAAGAATGTGGTCTTTTCCCTAGAACTGCAATATGCTAACAATGTGATGCGCTTTGATTATGTCTGGCTTCGAGACCACTGCCGCTCAGCGTCTTGCTACAACTCTAAGACTCACCAGCGCAGCCTAGACACTGCCAGCGTGGATTTATGTATCCAGCCAAAGACCATTCATCTGGATGAGACCACACTCTTTTTCACTTGTGAGTGGACAGAAGACATGGTCTTCTTTGGGTACTTCTTTAAAGAACAATTGTTTTATAAAAAATGGTTTGCCCCTTTACAAAGTAGGATATTCTTTTAGTTACTCTTCCTTTTTCCTTTCTTTGGCAGCATTTCTTTTGTGTACCTTTTATTTTTCTTCTTAAATTAAATTGTTATAATCTACAGCTGACATCATAGTTTTGAAAAATATTTTTCCACCTTTATTGAGATATATTTGACATATCTGTATATATTGTGAAATGATGACCACAGTAAGCTTAGTTAACACATTCATCACCTCACATAATTAGCACATTTGCATGTGTGGCTAGAGTATTAATGATTTACTATCTTAGTAACTTTCAAGTATACAATACAGCATTGTTAAGTATATCACTGTGCTATACATTAGATCTCCAGAACTTATTCATCTTATAACATAAAAATTGTAGCGTTGATGAACATCTCCCATTTCTTCAAACCCATAGCCTCAGGCAACCATCAATCTACTCTCTGTAGACAGTATTTATCTTTCTCTGTCTGACTTCACGTAATACACTCAAGGTCTATCTATCAATGTTGTTGCAAATGCAGGAATGCCTTCATTTTATGGCTGAATAATATTCCACTGTATTTATATACCACATTTTGTTTATCTATTTATGCATTGAGGAACATATAGGTTGTTTCCACGTCTTGGCTATTATAAATTGTGCAGCTACAAACATTAGGATGCATGTATCTTTTTGAAACAATGATTTTATTTCCTTTGGATATATGCTCAGAAAAGGGATTATTGGGTGATATGGTTCTTTCATTTTTAATTTTTTTCCAAAGTGGCTACACCAATTTAGACTCCCATCGACAGTATAGGAGAAGTCCCTTCTCTCCACACCCTCACCAACATTTGTTGTATGCTGTCTTTCTTTTTTTGAGGAGGGTAGTGACATTTGAGTTTATTTTTTTTCTTTATTTTTAATTTGAAGATAATTAAATGTTGTGTTAATTTCTGCCTATGTTATCTTTTTGATAATAGCCATTCTGACAGGTTTGAGGTGGTATCTCTGATTTGCATTTCCCTGATGATTAGAGATATTTAGCATCTTTTCAACTAGCATCATCTATAATGGTGAGGCTGAACACATTTAACATTTCACTTTCATTCTTATTTAACACAGTTCTGGAACTTCTAGTCATTACAATAAGGCAAGAAAAGAAATAAAATTCATATGTATTAGAATGAAAGAAATAAAACTATATATTTATGGTTTTGATGGAGGGATAGATATGTAGACCAATAGAACAGAAAAAGAAACCGAGAAATAGAATCACACAAATATAGTAAACTGATTTTTGACAAATGTGCAAGAGCCAGTCAATGAAGGAGGATAATCTTTTTAAGTAATGATGCTAAGATAATTGGACACTCATAGGCAAAAGTAAAAAAAAAAATAACTTCAACCAAAATTTCACACTTTATACAAAAATCAACTCAAAATAGATCATGGACTTAAATGTAAACATAAAGCTACAAAACTTCTAGAAAAGAATATAGGAGAACATCTTCAAAACCTTGACCTAGGTACTGACTAGCACTAGAACTCAATAACTTTCAAAACTCAATATAAGAAAAACAATCCAATTAGACAATGAATAAAAGACATGCACAGACGTTTCACTGAATGGGATATACAAATGGCAGATAAACATTTGCAAATATGTTCAGCATTAAAAGCCATTAGAGAAACAAAAGTTATTAGCACAGTAAAATTTCACTATATACCTAGCAGAATGACTAAAATTAAAAAAAAAAATAGTGATAACACAAAATGCTATAAAAGATTTGGAAAAATTCTATCCGTTATACACTGCTGCTGAGAGTATAAAATGGTATGGCTACTTTAGGCTTCCCTGATGGCTCAGTTGGTAAGGAATCTGCCTTCAATGCAGTAGACCTGGGTTCCATCTCTGGGATGGGAAGATCCCCTGGAGAAGGACACGGCTACCCACACCAGTATTCTGGCCTGGAGAATTCCATGGACTGTATAGTCCATGGGGTCACAAAGAGTTGGACACGACTAAACAACTTTCACACACACACACACTCTGGAAAACAGTTTGCCCATTTATTAAAAAAGAAAAAAAAGATTAAACATGCAAGTAACCATGTGTGTGTACTCAGTCACTCAATTTGTGTCTGACTCTTTGTGACCCTATGGACTGTAGCCTGCCAGGCTCCTCTGTCCATAGAATTTCTTAGGCAAGAATACTGGAGTGGGTTGCCATTTCTTATTCCAGGGGATCTTCTTGACCCAGGGATTGAACCTGGGTCTCCTGCATTGGCAGGCAGATTCTTTATCACTGAGCCACCTGGGAAGCCTCCTGGGAAGCACGCACTATACAAACAGCAATTGAATTGATAGGCATTTATTCCAGAGAAATGAAAACTTATGTTCACACAAAAACGTGTACATTAATGTTCACAGCAGCCTTATTTGTAACAGCTAAGAACTGGAAACCACTTTAATATCCTCCAATGTGTGAGGTGTTAAACAAATCATCCACATAATGAAAAACTATTCAGTAATAAAAAAAGAATGAAAGATTGATATGCATGATAACTTGGGGAAAGCACAAAGGAATAACAGTGAAGGAAAAATGTAACTGCATGATTCCTTTTATGTAACATTCATGAAATAACAGAATTATAGAGATAGTGAACAGATTAGCAGTTGCCAGGAAGAGAGGAGGAATGGTGTGGCTTTAAAGAGGTAACATGAAGGAGTCTTGTGGTAATGGCACACTGGAATATTTTGACTATAGTAGTGGTTACATAAAGCTGCACATGTAATAACACTGCATTGAGCACACATGCGCACACACACAGAAATAATTATGTATATAACTCATGAGATCTGAATGAGCTCTATGGATTGTATCAATATCACTTTCTAGGTTTTGATATTGTACTGTGGTTGTACAGATGTTAAACATTGGAGAAGGCTCAGGGAAGGGTGCATGCGACCTCTTTTATATATTTCTTTGTGACTTTCTGTGAATCTCTATTTCAAAATAACAAAAAGCATTTGAAGAAGAAATATTTATTTGAGTACATTTTACTACTGATTTTTCTACAACAACAACAACAACAACAAAAATACCATAAATAACACTTAACTTTTCCATCATCTTCATACTCGAAGATGATGCTGTTAAAATGCTGCACTCAATATGCCAGCAAATTTGGAAAACTCAGCAGTGGCCACAGGACTGGAAAATGTCAGTTTTCATTCCAATCCCAAAGAAAGGGAATGCTTAAGAATGTTCAAACTACTGCACGATTTCACTCATCTCACACACTAGCAAAGTAAAGCTCAAAATTATACAAACCAAGCTTCAACAGTATGTCAGCTGTGAACTTCCAGATGTTCAAGCTGGATTTAGAAAAGTCAGAGGAACCAGAGATCAAATTGCCAACATCCATTGGATTATCAAAAAAGCAAGAGAGTTCCAGAAAATCATCTACTTCTGTTTTGTTGACTATGCCAAAGCCTTTGATTGTGTGATCACCACAAACTGTTGAAAATTCTTCAAGAGATGGGAATACCAGACCAGGTAACCTGCCTCCTGAGAAATCTGTATGCAGGTCAAAAAGCAAGACTTAGAACTGGACATGGAACAACAGACTGGTTCCAAATAGGGAAAGGAGTACATCAAGGCTGTATATTGTCACCCTGCTTATTTAACTTATATGCAGGGTACATCTTGAGAAACACTGGGCCGGAGGAAGCACAAGCTGGAATCAAGATTACTGGGAGAAATATCAATAACCTCAGATATGCAGATGACACCACCCTTATGGAACAAAGCAAAGAAGAACTAAAGAGCCTCTTGATGAAAATGAAAGAGGAGAGTGAAAAAGTTGGCTTAAATTTCAACACTCAGAAAACGAAGATCATGGCATCTGGTCCCATCACTTCATGACAAATAGATGGGGGAACAATGGAAACAGTGAGAGACTTTATTTTGGGGGTCTCCAAAATCACTGCAGATGGTGATTGCAGCCATGAAATTAAAAAACGCTTGCTCTTTGGAAGAAAAGCTATGACTAACCTAGACATCATATTAAAAAGCAGAGACATTACTTTGTCAACAAATGTTCATCTAGGGGGTCTGTCCTAAGATGGTGGAGGAATAGGATGGGGAGACCATGTTCTCCCCCACAAATTCATTGAAAGAACATTTGAACACTGAACAAATTCCACAAAACAACTTCTGAATGCTGGCAGAGGACATCAGGTACCCAGAAAGGCAGCCCATTGTCTTTGAAAGGAGGTAGGAAAAAATTTTAAAAGAGGTAGGGATGGAGATCCATCCCAGGAAGGGAGTCTTAAAAAAGAGAGAAGTTTCCAAACACCAGGAAACACTCTCACTGGCAGGTCAGTGGCGAGTCTTGGAATCTCAGAGGGCAACATAACCGGGAGGAAAAATAAATAAATAAAGCCCACAGATTACGTGCCTAATGGCAACTCTCAGTGGAGAAGCAGCCCAGACACTTGCATCCTCCACTAGCAAGAGGGGGCTGGACAGGGAGGCACAGGCTGCATTGCTTATGGTAAGGACCAAGCCTGAATCCCCCGAGGGCAATCTAAGGGAGCTGCCTTGAGATAGCAACCCAGACTTTTCCACCATCCCATGAAAAGCCCTAACCTAAGACACTGTCAGGCCTGCTCACAGAGCAAAGGACTGAGCAGAGCTAGCTGGCTGTGGACCGGCCCATCCCCTGTAGGAGACAGGCAGGCGAGGGCAGCCAGAGCTGAAAGGGGGCAATCGCGGCCCCAGACAGGCATCCTCTACTAAACTGCAAGCAGGCTTCATTGCTAACCAAGACTTTTTGGATTTCTGGATGGTCGACATCTGCCAGGAGGGTCACAGCCAGAGATCAGCTCCCCAGAAGAGACACACCCAGAAAACCGAGCGTCTGGGAAGGGGGAAGGGATAAGTTGCAGGCTTCAACTGGGGGTGACTACGTGTGCCAAGCACCTGGTCACCTGAGCTGCTTGGACCTGGGATGGCGCAAAACACAGGCCCAATGAAGTCTGCACCTTTGTGGAGTATCAGAGGACCTGAACCTGAGGAGCTTAGACCTGGGAAGTGCAGCCAAACCAGGGCCCGCATCAGGCAGTTCCCAGCAGAGCAACCTAGAGTCTGAGTGGTGTACACTGGGAAAGCACACACGCTGTGAGCGCGGACAAATCCAGTGCGGCTGAAACATTGCTAGCACTCCCCACACATGCCAGTAATATTTGTTTGCAGTGTTCCTCCCTCCCCACAGCACTACTGAACAAGTGAGCCTAAAAAAGTGACCACCAGCACTCCTTTGTGTCAGGGCAGAAATCAGACACTGAAGAGACCAGGAAACAGAAGAGCTAACATAAACAGAGGGAACTGCTTTGTAAGTGACAGGTGCAATAGATTAAGATGCTGTACTTACTTAGCACCGACTACATAGGAAGTGGCCTATAGATCTTGAGAAGTATAAGCCAGCTCAAGGAACTATCTGAAAATGAACTGACCCCACACTATCCACAACAGCTCCAGAGAAAGTCCTAGATATATTTTTACTATTATCATTTTTTTTAATTTTTAACTTTTTTATTTTTAAGTCATCTATTACTCCTTTAATTTTCATTTTTATAACCTACCATTACCTTGCAAAAAGAGACTCTATTTTTAAAGCAAACTTCATATATATATTTTATAATTTTTGTGACTTTGTTTTTTTTTTTTTAATATTGTACTTTTGAGAATCTAACCTCTACTCTAGATTTTTAATCTTTGCTTTTTGGTATTTATTATCAATTTTGTACCTTTAAGAACCCAATCTTCAGTACCCATTTTTTCTTGGGAGTGAGATTACTGGCTTGATTGCTCTCTCCCACTTTTGACTCTCCTTTTTCTCCACCAGGTCACTTCCATCTCCTCCTTTGCCCTTCTCTTCTCTACCCAACTCTGTGAATCTCTTTGTGTGTTCTGGGCTGTGGTGAACACTTAGGAAACTGATTACTGGCTGGATCTGTTTCTCTCCTTTTGATTCCCCCTTTTATCCTACTGGCCACCTCTGTCTCCTTCCTCTTCTCTTCTCTGTGTAACTCCATGAACATCTGTGAGGGTTCTAGACTGTGGAGAGCACATTGGGAAGTGATTACTGGCTAGCTTACTCTCCCCTTTTGATTCCTCCTCTTCTCCTCCTGGTCACCTCTATCTCCCTCCTCGCTCTTCTCTTCTCCATGTAACTCTGTGAACCTCTCTGGGTGTCTCTTACTGTGGAGAAACTTTTCATTATTAACCTAGATGTTTTATCATCGGTGCTGTATAGATGGAGAAGTCTTGACGCTACTGTAAGAATAAGACTGAAAACCAGAGGCAGGAGGCTTAAGCCCAAAACCTGAAAACACCAGAGAACTCCTGACTCCAGGGAACATTAATCGATAGGAGCTCATCAGAAGCCTCCATACCTACACTGAAACCAATCACCACCAAAGGGCCAACAAGTTCCAGAGCAAGACATACCATGCAAATTCTCCAGCAACACAGGAACATAGCCCTGAGCTTCAATATACAGACTGCTCAAAGTCACACCAAACTCACTGACATCTCAAAACTCACTACTGCACACTACCTTGCACTCCAGAGAAAAGTAATCCAGCTCCACCCACCAGAAGACTGACACAAGCTTCCCTAACCAGGAAACCTCTACAAGGCACCCGTCCAACCCCACACACAGCAAGGAACCTCCACAATAAAGAAGAACCACAAACTGCCAAAATACAGAAAGTCCACCCCAAACACAGCAATATAAACAAGATGAAAAGGCAGAGAAATACTCAGTAGTTAAAGGAACAGGATGAATGCTCACCAAACAGAAAAAAAAGAGGAAGAAATAGGGAATCTACCGGATAAAGAATTCTGAATAATGATAGTGAAACTGATCCAAAATCTTGAAAACAAAATAGAGTTACAGATAAATAGCCTGGAGACAAGGATTGAGAGGATGCAAGAAATGTTTAACAAGGACCTAGAAGAAATAAAAAAGAGTCAATATATAGTGAATAATGCAACAAATGAGATCAAAAACACTCTGGAGGGAACCAACAGTAGAATAACGGAGGCAGAAGATAGGATAAATGAGGTAGAAAATAGAATGGTAGCAATAAATGAAGCAGAGAGGAAAAAAGAAAAAAGAATTAAAAGAAATGAGAACAACCTCAGAGACCTCTGAGACAATGTTAAACACACCAACGTTCAAATCATACTTATCTGGAGTCCCAGACGAAGAAGACAAAAAGAAAAACCACGAGAAAATACTTGAGGAGATAACAGTTGAAAACTTCCCTAACATGGGGAAGGAAATAGTCACCGAAGTCCAAGAAACCCAGAGAGTCCCAAACAGGATAAACCCAAGGCAAAACACCCCAAGACACATATTAAACACATTAACAAAGATCAAACACAAAGAACAGACATTAAAAGCAGCAAGGGAAAAACAACAAATAACACACAAGGGGATTCCCATAAGGATAACAGCTGATCTTTCAAGAGAAACTCTTCAGGCCAGACGGGAATGGCAGGACATACTTAAAGCGATGAAAGAGAAAAACCTACAACCCAGATTACTGTACCCAGCAAGGATCTCATTCAAATATGAAGGAGAAATCAAAAGCTTTACAGACAAGCAAAAGCTGAGAGAATTCACCATCACCAAACCAGCTCTCCAACAAATGCTAAAGGATCTTCTCTAGACAGGAAGCACAGAAAGGGTTTATAAACTCAAACCCCAAACAACAAAGTAAATGGCAACGGGATCATACTTATCAATAATTGCCTTAAATGTAAATGCATTGAATGCCCCAACCAAAAGAAAAAGACTGGATGAATGGACACAAAAACAAGACCCCTATATATGTTGTCTACAAGAGTCCCACCTCAAAACAAGGGACACATACAGACTGAAAGTGAAGGGCTGGAAAAAGATACTCCATGCAAATAGAGACCAAAAGAAAGCACGAGTAGCAATACTCATATCAGATAAAATAGACTTTTAAAATAAAGGCCATGAAAAGAGACAAAGAAGGACACTACATAATGATCAAAGGATCAATCCAAGAAGATATAACAATTAAAATATATATCCACCCAACATAGGAGCACCGCAATGTGTAAGGCAAATGCCAAGAAGTATGAAAGGGGAAATTAACAATAACACAATAATAGTGGGAGACTTTAATACCCCACTCACACCTATGGATAGATCAACTAAACAGAAAATTAACAAGGAAACACAAACTTTAAATGATACAATAGACCAGTTAGACCTAATTGATATCTATAGGACATTTCACCCCAAAACAATGAATTTCACCTTTTTCTCAAGTGC
>SJYT01065778.1:358148-377679 GCA_006410635.1 Cephalophus harveyi | reverse complement strand
TTATGCATCTGCCTCATTCTCTTGGCAAATGGGCATTATTATTTGTCAAGTTGCCCAGGGGAAAAACCTACAGTCATTCTAGATTTTTGCCTATTTTTCATCCTCCACATCTAATCATTTATTTCTTAGATGTATTCTCTTTTCTATAAGCTCAAGTTCTCAGTATTTTTCTCTCCAGTTTCAGTTATCCACGTAGTTTTTCATGGTTTTGTCATCTTGCTTCTCACCAGTTAATCTCGCATCTTAGTTTAAAATCCTGTGATTCTCTGTGCTAAGCCAACAGGAACTTATCACTCTCTTCCTTGAATATACCTTGCTGTTCTACATTGATATGTTTGGTCATTCCTTTTTCCTTCCTGAAATGCCCTCTCCTCACCTCAATCTCATTCCAGCCCAAGTCTTGCTCATTCTTTAAAACTAAGCAAAATCATTCTCATACACTTCTCAAAAAATTTATCTATACAACATCCCACTATGATAATTTCCTCTCTTTATGGCTCCACTGTCTTGTATACAACTTTATTACAGTGCCTATCATATTTTTCAGTACTTACTTGGTTCATTCTTCTAGATAGACTATGGTCTTCTTTAAAAGAGAGACTATATCTTATTCATGCCTGTATTGCCCAAGTCTGACACATATAGGTTTCAGTACATATTAAATATGTTTAGAAGGAACCCTTAGTGGCATTAATATGGCAAAGTACACAAAAAAGTACAACTGGAAGACAATTGGGAAATGCGATTTATTTCTTAATGAAAAGAAAATGACACAAGTAGAATCAGTAATCATTTTATATATTTTTTCTAGAAGTTTGATGTATTCTCTTTTCTCCAGTGAACAGAGTAATTTAATTTTTCCCTTCTTTAGCATTCAAGTGTTTCACTGTCTTAAGCATGAAGGAACAGGTGGCAGGACACTGCTAGTTGATGGATTCTATGCAGCAGAACAGGTACTTCAAAAGGCACCTGAGGAATTTGAACTCCTCAGTAAAGTGCCATTGAAGCATGAATATATTGAAAATGTTGGAGAATGTCAAAACCACATGATTGGGGTTGGACCAGTCTTAAATATCTACCCATGGAATAAAGAGCTCTATTTGATCAGGTGAGTACCAAAGAACTATCCCTCAATGTAATATATTTGCCAGATATTAGTTTTCTAATGTAATGAAAATCCATAAGATCCTATATCTGTCACATTTTAATATTGGTATTCCATAGCTTTTTATTAGTACAATTTCTATTCTTATTAAAATTCCCATGGAATAATAAATAGGCCAACAGCCAAGGAACACTAGATTAGAGGGGCAGATATTTCACATGGCATTTAAAAATGAAAACACTTTTAAAACAAACAAACAAAAACAGTTATTAAATTGTGCTCAGTGATCAAGCAGCTAGAGTGCCTAAAGGCATGATAGCCACAAAATTTGACTCTTTTCCAGATTTATGCATTTCTCTTGACCTGTGTATATTGCCACCTAGTATCTTGTACAGTCATAAAGCACATCATATCCAAAACTGAACTTGTCATCTCCACTCATTTCAAGCCTGCTCCTTCACACACAATTGTGAAGATAAAAATAAATTGTTGCCCCTTTATTGTATTAGGAACTACATAAATCACTTCCCTGGGATAAGCTCCACTGGAAAACTCTCCCTCTGTTGTTTCTTGTATCTCAATTGCCTAGAACAATGAGTAGGTGCTCAGTATTTTCCCCAACATTTTATTATGGCCACTTTTAAATACAAAAAGTTGAAAGCATTTACAAGGAAAACTTGTATACCTACCACCAAGTTTCTACCATTAAGATATTACTATACTTGCTTTGGGCTTCCCTGGTAGCTCAGCTGATAAAGAATCCACCTGCAATGCAGGAGACCCTGGCTTGATTACTGGGTAGGGAAGATCCCCTAGAGGAGGGATAGGCTACCCACTTCAGTATTCTTGCCCGGAGAATCCCCATGGACAGAGGAACCTGGCAGGCTACAGTCCATGGCGTTGCAAAGAGTCAGACATGACTGAGTGACTAAGAACAGTGCAGCCCATACTTGCTTTGTTACCTATCTATCTTTCTATCCTTCTGTTTATAAATTAATCTTATTTATGATACATTGCACAGAACATTAAAGGTATATGTCTCCCAATATACTTCAACATTTATAACTTTAAGTCTAAAATTCACTATTTGTTTACAGATGTTTAATTTTGATATAAAATATACATACAATGTTGGTATAAATATTGAATATACACTTGCTGAGTTTTTAAAACTGCATACACCTATGTAACCCAAATGCCTATCAAGATATAGACTATTACCATCACTACAGAAAGTACCTTTATACCTCTTTGTCAGCCCAACCCTACACACACACACACAGAGGAAACATCTGTTTTTATTTTTTACCACCATAGATTTGTTTTGCCTGTTCTAGAAATTCACATCCTGGAATAAATCCATTCTTTTATGAATAAACACCCGAGCTGTTTCCTGTTTGGGATTATTACAAATAAAGCTGCCATCAATGTTCATGTAAAACTATCTTTGTAGATATGTGTTTTCATTTCATACATATAAATACCTAAGAGTGGAACTGCTGGATCATAGAGTATGTGACTTTTTAGTTTCATTAGCAACTACTAATGTGTTCTGTTTTACAGTTATCAACAATGTACGAAAGTTGTAGCTTCTCCACATCCTTGCTAATACTTGGTGTTTTCAGTCATTAATTGTAGCCATTATATTGGATATCTCCTTGGTGTTCTAATGCGGTTTTTTGTTTTTTTTTTTTGGTGACTGATGATGTTGAGCATATTTCCATGTGCATATTGGCCATTCATATATCTTCTTTTGCTAAGTAACTAGTTAGATCTTTTGCCCACTTTTTCACTGGATTGTCTTTTCATTATTGAGTTGTCTCAGCCTTTCCTATCCATTTTGATATTTTTTTTTCTCATTCACCAATATGTAGGAGTCACTCAGTTTCCAGATTTTTTTCATAGGAAATTGTTCTCTGTGTAACTGTAGATTTGTTTCTATCGTTGACCAGAACCTCCAGCACTATTTGTAATAGTTACAAACTGGAAATTACTTACACATCTATCAATAGAATGGATGAATGGGTGAAAGCCTCTCAGTTGTGTCTGAAAGTCCCTCAGTCATGTCCAACTCTTTGTGACCCCATGGACTATACATCCCATGGAATTCTCCAGGCCAGAATACTGGAGTGGGTAGCCGTTCCCTTCTCCAGAGGATCTTCCCAACCCAGGGATCGAACCCAGGTCTTTCACACTACAGGCAGATTCTTTATTAGCTGAGCCACAAGGGAAACCTTGAATGGATGAATACATTGTGGTATAGTCCCACAATAAAATCCTGTTCAACATGAAGGATGAATGAACTATTGACATGCAGTACAATAATGATAAATCTTCTAAATATAACATTAAATGAAAGAAGCCAGACACAAAAGAGTACATACTATAGTATTCCATTTATATAAAGTTTTATAAATAAGCAAAACTAACCTGTGGTGACAGAAGTCATGATGGTATAACAGTTATCCTTGGTTGAGGTGAGAGACATGCCATGTGGCATGGCCAAAAAATATATAAAAACAAACAAAACATAATATTCTAAGATGGTAGAAACCAGCTAGAACTTTCTTCCATCCCCTACCCTCAGATTTTTCAAAGGAAAAAAATATATGGTCAACAGGCAATGGAACTCTTCTCTAAAACCTTATAGTCTTGAGAGAACATTAGCTTATTATTGCCACATCATCATGGGACAAGTAATGAATATAGGGAAAGCCTTATATAAAACTGCCCCATCAGTAACAGATGTTTTAACATGTTTTGGGGAAAATCTTTCTTTCTCACAATTTCACCTTAGGTACAACAACTATGACCGGGCTGTCATAAATACTGTACCTTATGACGTTGTCCATCGTTGGTATACTGCACACCGTACTTTAACCAGAGAGTTGAGGAGACCTGAGAATGAGTTTTGGGTCAAACTCAAGCCTGGCAAGGTGGGTGCCAAGCTCAATAGATGTCACTTAAGCAGTGAAGAATGAGGACTTATTGAATATCTGAGTCAAAATGTTACAAAGGGAAAAAAAAGAAGAGAGTCCTGGGTATTGGCCCTGGTCCTACCACTCACTTACTGAATTACCCAGAAGCAGGCTCCCCCGAGTACCTACCCATCAGTGATTCTATTTGTATGATGAAGGAGTTGAACTTGATAGTCCCTAAGGGCCATCTGGCTTCATGATTCCTTTTTTTGTTTTGTTTTGCTCTTCATATTTCCTCTGGATAAAGAATATCTCTAGCTTAGCATAAGACAGTGAAACAGTTTAACTCTTTGAGAGGGAGAGAATTAAAAGAAAAGAACAAAAGAAACCAATGATCTGGTTTGCTTTGATAAAAGAATAATTACTCAAGAAATATAACCTCTTCAGATACAGGGCCTGTTACCTACTGTTGCCTTTGTTATTTCCATTTAGCCTAATACAGAGCTATGCACTTCCTAGTCATCAAATGTTTAAAGAAAGAAAGAAAGTGAAGCCACTCAGTCGTGTCTGACTCTCTGTGACTCCATGGACTATAACCCACCAGGCTCCTCCATCCATGGAATTTTCTAGGCAAGAGTACTGGAGTCAAATCTTTACTTAATCTCAAAAGAAAAAAAAAATCTCATTTAATGTAATCAGAGAACAACCTAAAGTTTTTATTTTAAATGATCTCTTCTGATATATGATTCCTGTGGTCCGCACTTGTTCTGAGTATTTTTCCTCTCTCTTTTTTTTTCCCCATTCACAGGTCCTATTTATAGACAACTGGCGTGTCCTACATGGCAGGGAATCCTTCACAGGCTATCGCCAACTCTGTGGCTGCTATTTAACAAGGGATGATGTATTAAGCACTGCTCGTCTCTTGGGCCTTCAGGCTTAAAATTGATGGCATTGAGATTATGAACATACCTGACACACTGGCTATCAGAATTTCATTTCATATCAGCAGAATAATATTATGTCAATACCGACTTCAAATTGTCTCCTCATGTCATCACATGAAGCTAAAGCCTCCCCTTTTTCTAGTAAGGAAAACCTTAGAGATAGGCCATCTCGTATGGAATCTCTCTTCCCCAGGTTACAACACGGACTCATTTAGTTGTTAGATCTTTTGATGTAATTTTGGTCAATCTTCTTCAGAAATATAATCATCACATTGATGAGAATCAATAATAGTCACTAGGTAAAAATTTGTTTCAACAGGATCTGTCAGAAAGAAGAGCATTATAGGAATAACAGAGTCTAACTAGAGCAGAAATTTGCAACATTTTTTGGACTTGAGACATCCAAACACGTAAACGTTATTGAGGACACCAAAAGGTGCTTAGATGTGGGTTATATCTATTGCTAATAATTATATTAGATATGAAGACTTAGAAATGTTTAAAATTTAAGAATAAAAAAGCATACATCCATCAGAGAGATGACTTCATCACATGTCATATAGCCTCTGGAAAAGTATTATGTACATTCATTAGATAATTAAATGGAAAAGGCAATATCATCTTAATATTATTAAAACTATTTTTATTAATAATACATAGACCCACTAAAGGAATCTCAGGGACTGTTCCAGGTGTCTTTAGACTACACTTTTGAGAACCAGTGGCCCAGAGCAGCAGTCCCCAAGCTTTTTGGCACCAGGGGCTGGTTACATGGAAGACAATTTTTCCAAGAACTGGGCCAGGGTGGCGGGAGTGGGGGCTGTGTAGTTTTGAGACAATTCAAGTACAGCAATGAGGAAAGAATGTAAATACTTAGGAAGTTTCGCTCACTCACCCACTGCTCACCTGCTGTTATGTGGCCTGGTTCCTCACCTGGTTAGGGACCCCTTGGTTTAACTGAAACCTTAAATTTTTCTCTGTGGTCTCCTAGAACTATAGATATTGTAGGAATTGCTTCATAGCACAAACTCAATAATAAAGTGGGAACTGAATACATAGTATTTTATCTTGTGAGAAGAATTATCTCTTCTAAATCATCTCTCGAGGAGCAAAACTAAGAAATCACCATAGTTCCTATAGAAAAAACCCATCAGTTTGGTAATTCTGTGAGGGATAATTGCACAAAGGTTTTAGAGATTTCTGAGGTTCCATATGATAATTCACACATGCACACACATACACACATGCACACAAAGCACAGTAAGTGGAGATTACTATCCAAACTTGCATTTTAATTTTTGAAGGAATTTAAGATGCAATATTTCCCTCCATTTCTGCTGCTCTCTTTTTCTGTCTTAAAATATTATACATGTCAACTGCCAAGATTTGACTGGGTTAAGTATTCTTTGTTTTTTATTTTTAATGATTTTCCTTTATATGTGGAGAGAGAGAGGGAAAAAGAGACAGAAGGATAGGTGAGAGATTTACTTTCTCTTGGCTTTCATTGAAAATGAAGTTGTACAATAACCACATTGACTGCTATAGAATGATGTAAGACAATCCAGGCCAGGATGTATGTAAAAGGAAAAAAGCATTATTAGTGAGGATAGAAGTCACAAATCAAAGTCAGTATCCTCTGACAGGGAATAGAGCCTAATCCGATGCTTACAGAAGGTTCTTAGTTCACATTTAACAATTTATACATTATTTTTTTGACCCATCCAGGGCACAAAACTTATGTTCTCAAATATTTTTGCATTTTAATTGTACTACATACGAATCCTTAGGGGTTTCCATAAAAAGTGTTTTCCTCTTAGGTCAAAGGATTGATGATTAAGTTCATGTATTAAAGAGTATTTGTTGTTGTTTAGTCACTAAGTGGTGTCTGACTCTTTGCAACCCCACAGACTGTAGCCCACCAGGCTCCTCTGTCCATGTGGTTCTCCAGGAATACTGGAGTGGGTTGCCATGCTCTCCTCCAGGGAATCTTCCTGACCCAGGGAACAAACTCACGTATCTTATGTGTCCTGCACTGGCAGGTGGATCCTTTACCACTGTGCCATCTGGGAAGCCCTTTACTGTAATTATGAAATCTTCCACATCTGTTACAATCTGTCCCCCACTCACAAGACATCTAGTCTAAATCATTATAATAGTAATAGTGTAAAGTATCTACTTTGCTCTGCTGGCAAAGATTCCATTTTTCTGTTCTCCAGAACAAGTATATGATATCAATTATATGAGGAATCTTAAAAAAAGAAAAAAGAAAGAACTTACTTACAAAACAGAAACAGACTTACATAGAAAACAAAATTATGGTTACCAAAGGGGAAAGGGAGGAGGAATAAGTTGGAAGTATGAGATTAACAGATACATACTACCATATATGAGCTTACTAACTGCACGGGGAACTATATTCCATATCTTGCAATATAATGGGAAAGAATCCAAACCAAATAGCATTGCAAAGTCTTTGAAAATAGAACTACATTAAGACCACAAACCATACAGGGCTAGTCACAACATGTGGCTGGGACACAAATGAGTGGGGGGAAAAATAAACAGAGCCTTGGGGACCTGTGGGCATATAACAAAAGGGTTGAGATTTTTCTCATTGGTGTGCTATAGGACAGGAGAAAGAAGGTGGGACTGGAAAGTATTCAAAGAAAAAATGGCCAAAAATTTTCTGTGTGGCAATAGACATAAACCTACAGATGGAAGTTGAGTGAATCCTAAATAGAATAAGCCCAAAGAAATCCACATCAAGATACACTACCGTCAAACTTCTGAAAACTAAAGGCCTAGAAAAAAGTCTTGAAAGCAGCAAGAGAGGAAACAATATCTTCCACGTATGAGGAAAACAGAGTTACGTGGATTTCACATCAGAAACCACTGAGGCCAGAGGAACTGGCATGACACTTCTCAGGTGGTGAAAGAAAAGAATCAGAATTGGTGGCTCAGACGGTAAAGAATCCACCTGCAATGTGGGAGACCTGGGTTTGTTCCTTGGGTTGGGAAGATACCCTGGAGGAGGGCATGGCAACCCATTCCAGTATTCTTGCCTGGAGAAACCCCATGGACCTATGAGCTGGACAGGCTACAGTCCATGAGGTTGCAGAAAGTTGGGCACAACTGAGTGACTAAGCACAGCACAGCACATACATGATGATCAAGTGAGATTTATTCTGTGAATATAATGTTGGTTCAATACATGGAAATCAATTAATGTACCATATTTATAGAATGTGGAGAAGGTGCTCATGATCATCTCATAGATGTATGTGGGGGAAGGGAGGGCATTTGACAACATCCAACACCTGTTGCATAAAAATGAATTCAACAAAATCCAACACCCGTTTCATAAAAATGAATTCAACAAAATAGGAATAGAAGGGAATTTCCTCAACCTGATAGAGAGCACCTAATGGAAAAATCACAAATAGCACCATACTTAATGGTAAAAGAGTAGATGGCTTCCCTCTAGCATCAGGAACAAGACAAGGATGTCTGTTATTGTCACTTCTATTCAATATTGTATTCAAAGCTCTAGTCAGGGCACTTAGGCAGGAAAAATAAAGGGATCTGGACTAGAAAGGAATGAGGAAAACTATCTCTTTGTATATTAAAAACAGTAAAGAATCCCCCAAAAATCCACAACAACCTATTCAAATATGCAATGAGCTCAGCAAAGTTGCAGAATCCAAGACCAATGTGCAATAATCAATTATGCTTCTTTCTATATGCTAGCAATGAGCAAATAAAAATGAGTTTAGAAAAGTAATTCATTTTACAGTATTGTCAAAAGTAATAAAATACTGAGAAATAAATTTAACAAAAAATGTGCAAGTCTTGTACTCTAAGAACTGCAAAATGTTGCTGAAAGAAATGAAAGAGGCCCCAAGGAAATGTAAACCCATCCCATGTAAGTGGATTGAACATATAATATTGTTAAGATGGCCATAATCCCACCAGCAATATACAGATTCAGTGCTATGCCTGTTAGAATCTAACCTGGCTTATTTGTAAAAACTGAAAAGCTGGTCCTAAAATTCATATGGAAATGCAAGGAAGGCAGATAGCCAAAACAATCTTGAGAAAGAAGAACAAAGTTGGAGAACACACACTTCCTAATTTAAGAACTTCCAACAAGACTATAGCAATTCTAAAAAGTGTGGTGCTGACATAATGGCAGTCATATAGGCCAATGTTTCAGTATTTCAAATAAAAAATAAATCCATATGTCTGTAAATAGTTGATTTTCAATAAGGGTACCAAGATCAGAATGACTAAACTCCTCAAAAAATGCTGGTGAGATGAGAGGACATCCATAAACAAAAGAATTAATTTGGACCCCTAATCTCACATTATGTAAAAGAAAATTAACACTAAATGGATCACAGACTGAAATGCAAAGGGCTGAAACTATAAAATGCTTGTAATAAAACATGTAAGTCTCCATGACTTTGAATTAGGCAATGATTACTTAAATATGACAGCAAAAACACAAGCACAAAAGAAAAAATAAATTTGACACTATCCAAATCAACTTTTGTGGATCAAAGAATTCTATCTAGAAATTGAGAACCATAATTGAAAGAGATTCATGTAACCCAATGTGAATTGCAGCACTATTTACAATAACTAGGACACGGAAGCAACCTAGATGTCTATTAACAGATGAATGGATAAAGAAGTTGTGGTACATATATACAGTGGAATATTACTCAGCCATTAAAAAGAACACATTTGAGTCAGTCCTAATGAGATGGATGAACCTAGGGACTATTACACAATGAAGTAAATCAGAAAGAAAAAAATAAATATTATATATTAATGCATGCATATGGAATCTAGAAAGATGGTACTGATGAGCCTATTTGCAGGCCAGCAATAAAGATGCACCAGGACTAAGGGAAAGGAGCAGTGACCCTCACAAGAGACTGAGCCAGACATTCCTTTGAGTGTCTGAGGGTCTTCTGCAGAAGCATAAGTCAGCAGTGACCTGCTGTGGGGACAGAGGATCTCCATTTTTTTCATTCAAAAAACTAAGATCATGGCAGCCAGTCCCATCACTTCATGGCAAATAGATGGGGAAACAATGGAAACAGTGACAGGCTTTATTTTCTTGGACTCCAAAATCATTGCAAATGGTGACTGCTATATTTTCATGGTGCAGCCATGAAATTAAAAGACTCTTGCTCCTTGGAAGAAAATCTATGACAAACTTATATGGTGTATTAAAAAGCAGAGACATTACTTTGCCAACAAAGTTCTGTCTAGTCAATCTATGGTTTTTCCACTAGTCATGTATGGATGTGAGAGTTGGACTATAAAGAAAGCTGAGCACCAAAGAATTGATGCCTTTGAACTGTGGTGTTAGAGAAGACTCTTGAGAGTCCCTTGGACTGCAAGATCCAACCAGTCCATCCTAAAGGAAATGAACCCTGAATATTCAGTGGAAGCACTGATGCTGAAGCTGAAGCTCCAGTATTTTGACCACCTGATGCAAAGAGCTGACTCATTGGAAAAGACCCTGATGCTGGGAAAGATTGAAGGCAGGAGAAGAAGGGGATGGCAGAGGATGAGATGGTTGGATGGCATCGCTGACTCAATGGACATGAGTTGGAGCAAACTCCAGGATATGGTGAAGGACAGGGAAGCCTGTTGTACTGCAGTTCATGGAGTCGCAAAGAGTGGGACACCACTGAGCGACTGAACAATGACAAATGGAAATGCAAACATAGAGAACAGACTTGTGTACACAGTGGGGGAAGGAGAGGGTGGGATGAATTGAGATAGTAGCATAGAAATATATACATTACCACATGTAAAACAGATAGCTAGTGGAAATTTACTGTATATCAAAGGGAGCTCAAATCTGGTGCTCTGTACAACCTAGAGGGGTGAGATGGAAGTGGAAAGGACGATCAGAGGATCAAGAGGGAGGACATATGTATACTTATGACTGATTCATGTTGATGTGTGGTAGAAGCCAACACAACATTGTAAAGCAATTCTCCTCCAATTAAAAATAAAGAAAAATTACAATTAAGAACTGAGGCTAAATTATGGTTATAAAGTAGATAGTGTGTAGTCTGTAATATCTCTATATACAGACAATGTAGATATAGAAAAAACGGAAAAAGAGGGAAAGTCAGGAGAGGGTATGAAAAGTAGAAAAATCTGTTTTTAACATTTTTTTTACCCAAAGTTTAAACTTTTTACTTTGTATTGGGATATAACTGAGTAACAATTGTGTGGTAGTTTCAGGTGAACAATAAAGGAACTCAGCCATACATATACATGTATCCATTCTCCCCAAACTCCCCTCTTATCCAGGCTGCCACATGACATTGAGCAGTTCCCTGTGCTATACTGTTGGTCCTTGGTGCTGATCCATTTTAAATATAGCAGTGTGTACATGACCTTCCCAAAGTTCCCAACTATCCCTTCCCCTTGGCAACCATAAGTTAATTTTCTAAGTCTGTGAGTCTCTTTCTGTTTTGTAAGTAAGTTCGTTTGTGTCATTTCTTTTTAGATCCCACCTATAAGGGATGTCATACAATATTTCTCCTTTCTGTCTGACTTAAAAATAAGATATTGAAAAGACAGTCCACAAGATGGGAGAAACATTTGCAAATCTGATAAGGGTGTACTTTCCAGAATGCATAAAGAACCATTACCAGTTAACAATAAAAAGATAAGCAACCTAATTAAACAACAGGCAAAGGACTTGAATAGGCATTCCTCCAAAGCAGATGTGCAAATGTCCAAGAAGCACAAGAAAACATGCTCAACTTCTTTAGCCATTCAGTTCAGCTCAGTCACTCAGTCATGTCCAACTCTTTGCGACCCCATGAACCACAGCACACCAGGCCTCCCTGTCCATCACCAACTCCCAGAGTCCACCCAAACCCATGCCCATTGAGTCAGTGATGCCATCCAGCCATCTCATCCTCTGTCATCCCCTTCTCCTCCTGCCCCCAATCCCTCCCAGCATCAGGGTCTTTTCAAATGAGTCAGCTCTTCACATGAGGTGGCCAAAGTATTGGAGTTTCAGCTTCAACATCAGTCCTTCAAATGAACACCCAAGACTGATCTCCTTTAGGATGGACTGGTTGGATCTCCTTGCAGTCCAAGGGACTCTCAAGAGTCTTCTCCAACACCACACTTCAGAAGCATCAAGTCTTCGGTGCTCAGCTTTCTTCACAGTCCAACTCTCACATCCATACATGACCACTGGAAAAACCATAGCCTTGACTAGACGGACCTTTGTTGACAAAGTAATGTCTCTTCTTTTTAATATGCTGTCTAGGTTGGTCATAACTTTCCTTTCAAGGAGTAAGCGTCTTTTAATTTCATGGCTGCAGTCACCATCTGCAGTGATTTTGGAGCCCCCCCAAAAAGAGTCAACAATTGTTTTCACTGTTTCCCCATATATTTGCCATGAATTGATGGGACCAGATGCCATAATCTTAGTTTTCTGAATGTTGAGCTTTAAGCCAACTTTTTCATGCTTTTCTTTCACTTTCAAGAGGCTCTTTAGTTCTTCACTTTCTGCCATAAGGCTGGTGTCATCTGCATATGTGAGGTTATTCATATTTAGCCATTAAAGAAATGCAAATAAAAATCACCATGAGATACCACTTCACACCCACTACAATGGTTATTACAAGCGAAACAAACAAAAAATAGCAAGTTTTGGAGAAGATGTGGACAAACTGGGACCCTCATTCACTGCTTGTTGGGAATGCAAAAATGGCAGACCACTGTGGAAATCAGTGAGGTGGGCAGTTCCTCAATAAAAGAAACATAGAGTTACCATCATGTTGTTGTTCAGTCACCCAGTCGTGTCTGACTCTTTGTGATCCCCATGGATTGCAGCACAACAGGCCTCCCTGTCCCTGACCATCTCCTGAAGTTTTCCCAAGTTCATGTCCATTGCACTGGTGATGCCATCCAGACATCTCATCCTCTGATGCCCTCTTCTCCTTCTACCCTCAATCTTTCCAAGCATCAGGGGCTTTTCCAATGAGTTGACTGTTCCATCAGATGACCAAAATACTGGAGCTTTAGCATCAGTTCTTCCAACAAGTATTCAGGATTGATTTCCTTAAGATTTATTGGTTTGATCTCCTAGCTGTCCAAGGGACTTTCCGGAGTCTTCTCCACCATCCACCTGCTGAGTGGATACAAAACATGTGTGGTCTAGCCAAACAGTAGAGTACTATTCAGCCAGGAAAAGGAAAGAAGTACTGATTTGTGCTACCACGGGCATGGACCCTACACTCAGTGACAGCAGTCAGACACAGAAGGCCATTTATTGTATGCCTCCATCTCTGGGAAGTCTCCAGAATAGGAAAGGGCTATGGACTGGAAGCTGATGAGAGGTTGCCTGAGGTTTATGGGGGTAGGGTAGGAGAAACTGCAGGAGGGGCAGTGGGAAGTGACTGCCTGGCTGGTACAGGGGTTTCTCTTTGTGGTGGTTCCAATGTTTTAGAACTAGACACAGTGATGATGGTGGCCCAGCACCTCCAGTGTATACTTGGTGCCACTGGGTGGTCTGCTGCCTTCTCTGTACAAAAGTCCCATCCAGTGGAAAGGGAGAGTTCCAATAAAGAGAGGGTCCAATGGGCAGGGTGAGCAGGATTCTGCAAGCACCATTTCTTTACAAGCCAGGCCTGCGAGGGGTGGGGTGAGGTGGGGGGCATGGGAAAACAGTGACCTCAGGGGGTCTACCTGTCACAGAGGTGTGCCCAACCAGTGAGGGGCCAGCCTGTGGTTGCAAAAAGAACACAATATTATAGAGTACTTGAAACTGTCAATAGTTGTCAAACTCTTTCTTCAGACCTAATCCTTGACAACCACTGCTCTGGTCTCCATCTCTTAAAAAACTACATTTCCCATGTGTCTTGTAAGTAGATTCATTAAGTCTGTCAGCTTTTGAGGCTGGCTGCTATCACTAAACATACTGCTTTTGAGGTTCATCAAGATTGTTGTGTGTTTCAATAGTTATATTCTATTGTTGAGTAGTATTCCATTGTGTGGACGTACCACAGTTTGTTCAAACCTTGGCCTATTGGAGGACATTTTGGTTGTTTCCAGGTTTTTGGCAATGTTGAATAAAGCAGATATGAACATTCATGGATAAGTTTTTATATGGACATAAAGTTTCATTTCTCTAAAGTATATACACAGGAGTTGGCCGACTGGATCATAGGAAAAGGTTTTTCAGGTCTGTTCGCAATTAGCCTCATTCTCATGCCCTAGAGGCAACCACTGTTCTTATGTTTTTCACCACATGTTGGTTTTGCCTGTTTTAGAACTTCAAGTAATGGAATCATACGTGTAAGTACTTTCAGTGAAGCCTCTTTTGAAAGACACTGGAACCCTGTGTGCCCTGTTCCCAGCTTCCTGGATGTGGTCCACTGATCAGTGGGCTAGCAGTCACTCTGTACAACACAGCCTTTATGAAGTTAAACCGAGGACAGCCCAGCCTACAATTATACCCACAGTAATCCACCTTGCTACAGCAGAAGCATCCATGAAGTACACATAGGGGACACCTCCATACCTCTTATCACTGATAACTAGTAGGTAGTGTACTGCTGGGGCCCATAAGGTGTCTCCTACATGAGAGCACTTCTCCAAGGTCAGGAAATGTAACTGACCTACTTAATACATAGAAATAAACACTGAGATTCAGGCAAAGTGAAGAGAAAGATAAATTGTGTTCCACATGAAGAACAAGACAAAATATCAGAAAAAGAACTGAACAAACTGGACATAAACAATCTATCCAGTAAAGATTTCAAGGTAATGATCATAAAGATGCTCAATGAGTTTGAGAGAAGAATTGATGAACATAGTGAGAATTTTAACAGAGTAAAAAACTATAAAGCAGAACCAAATAAAGATGAAAAATACCATAACTGAAATGTTAAAATACTCTAGAAGGAATCAGCAGAAGAGTAAATGATACAGAGTCTCAGGTCTCCCACATGGCAGGCAGATTCTTTACCAGCTGTGCCACCAGGGAAGCCCAAGAATACTGGAGTGGATAGTCTATCCCTATCCAGTGGATCTTCCCAGCCCAGGAATCAAGCCCAGTCTCTTGGATTGTAGGCAGATTCTTTACCAGTGAAGCCACCAGGAAAACCTAATTAAAATATGCTAGAAGGAATCAACAAAAGAGTAGATCAAACAGAGGAATGGATCTGTGAGCTGGAAGGCATAGCAGTGGAAATCATCTAACTGAAGAGAAACAGAAAAAAAAGGAATTTGATAAAATGAAGATAGTTTAAAAGAACCCTGGGACAACATCAAGTGTTCTAACATTCACATCATATGGATCTCAAAGGACAAGAAATAGAGTTTCAGCTATACAAAATGCATTAGTTCTTGAGATTTATTATAGTGCATATAGCCTATAATTAAAAATACTGTACTGTATACTTTAAATTTTACTAAAAGGGTAGATCTTCTGCTAAACATCATCACAAGATAATAATAACAACAATAATAAAGAAAGTAGGAAAAAACTCTAAATCAAATCCCTTATGATTATAGAGAGGGATTAGATCTGGTAGACAGAGTGCCTGAAGAACTATGCATGGAGCTTCATGACATTGTACAGGAGGTGGTGACCAAAACCATCCCCCCAAAAAAGAAACATAAGAAGGCAAAGTGGTTGTCTGAGAAGGCCCTACAAACAGGTGAGAAAAAGAAGAGAAGCAAAAGGAAAAGGAGGAGAAAGATACACCCAACTGAATGCAGAGTTCCAGAGAACAGCAAGAAGAGATAAGAAAGCCTTTTTAGTGAACAGTGCAAAGAAATAGAGGGAAACAATACAATGGGAAAGACTAGAGATCTCTTCAAGAAAATTAGAGATACCAAGGAAATATTTCATGGAAAGATGGGCACAGTAAAGGACAGAAACTATATGGACTTAACAGAAGCAGAAGAGATTTAGAAGAGGTGGCAAGAATACACAGAAGAACTTTACAAAAAAGGCCTTAATGACCTGGATAACCACGATGGTGTGATCACTCAGATAGAGCCAGGTGTCCTGGATTGTGAAATCAAGTAGGCCTTAGGGAGCATTACTACAAACAAAGCTGGTGGAGGTGATGGAATTCCAGTTGAACTATTTCAAATCCTAAAGGATGGTGCTGTTAACATGCTGCACTTACTATGCTGCCAGCAAATCTGGAAAACTCAGCAGTGGCCACAGGACTGGAAAAAGTCAGTTTTTATTCCAATCCCAAAGAAGGGCAATGGCAAAGAATGTTCAAATTACCATACAATTGCACTCATTTCACATGCTAGCAAGATTATGCTCAAAATCCTTCAAGCTAGGCTTCAGCAGTACACAAACCGAGAGTTTCCAGATGTACAAACTGGATTTAGAAAAGGCAGAGGAACCAGAGATCAAATTGCCAACATCTACTGGATCATAGAAAAAGTGAGGGAATTCCAAGAAAAAATCTACTTCTGCTTCATTGACTATGCCAAAGCATTTGACTGCGTGGATCACAACAAACTGTGAAAAATTCTAACAGAGATGGGAATACCAGACCACCAGACCTTCCTCCTGAGAAACCTATATGCAGGACAAGAAGCAGCAGTTAGTACTGGACATGGAACAATGGACTAGTTCTAAATTGGAAAAGGAGTACGTCAAGGCGGTATATTTTCACCCTGCTTATTTAATTTCTATGCAGAGTACATCATGCGAAATGCCATGCTGGATAAGTCACAAGCTGGAATCAAGATTGCCAGGAGAAATATAAACAACTTCAGATATGTAGACGATACCACTTTAATGGCAGAAAGCAAAGAGAAATTAAAAAGTCTCTTGATGAAAGTGAAAGAGAAGAGTGAAAAATCTGGCTTAAAACTGAACATTCAAAAAACTAAGATCATGGTACCTAGTCCCATCATTTCATGCCAATAGATGGGGAAGCAATGGATACAGTGACAGATTTTATTTTCTTGGGCTCCACTGTGGATGATGACTACAGCCATGAAATTAAAAGACACTTGTTGCTTGGACAAAAAGCTATGACACACCTAGACAGTATATTAAAAAGTAGAGACATCATTTTGCCGACAAAGGTCCTATGTATGGTCAAAGCTGTGGGTTTTTTCAGTAGTCATGTACAGATGTGAGAGGTGGATCCTAAAGAAGGTGAGTGTGGAAGAATTGATGCTTTTGAACTGTGGTGTTGCAGAAGACTCTTGAGAGTCCCTTGGACTGCAAGGAGATCAAACCAGTCTATCCTAAAGGAAATCAATACTGAATATTCATTAGAAGGACTGATGCTGAAGCTGAAGATCCAATACTTTGACCACCTGATGCGAAGAGCCAACTCATTGGAAAAGATCCTGATGTTAGGAAAGATGGAGGGTAGGAGGAGAAGAGGACAAAACAGGATTAGATGGTTGAATGGTATCATCAACTCAATGGACATGAGTTTGAGCAGATTCTGGGAGATACTGAAGGACAGGGAAGCCTCACATGCTGCTGTCCATGCAGTTGCAAAATGTCAGATGTGACTGACTGAACAGCAACATAGCTTCTGGGGCCTTACTGTAAACTGAAAACTCATGGTCTAAATGAGACAATTGAAAACTAATATATTAACAATAATACATTTCCATCCATATTACCCAGTACTTTTGGGCATTTCTGTATTTAATGTATAGAATCATGTCTTTACACCTGGAAACTAGGTAAATTGCACATTGTGTTTCATTTTATTTTGTGGCAGTTTTGATTTTGTAAATAGCATAAGGACTAGATTCTTTGGCTATCCAGATTTCATCTCTTTTCTTGGTTTCTTCCCTTAGCTGCATGCTCTAAAGCTGCAGTCAGATCAGGGCAAAATATGCTATTCAAGGATGGATAGGTGTGCATAAAGTGATGGAAAGAGGAACCAGAAGAACTGTCATGATTGTGGTTTTCTTCTTCTTCCTGGTCCTGTAGCTTTTTCTTGCCCAACTTGGAATTTATACACCCGGAAACGTCTTTCATTTCTTGGACAAAGTTCATTTTGGAAGTAAAGATGCATAATAGAAAGATAAGGTCTCCAGAGACACCACACAGGAAATACAGGCCCATTTTCTCAGGGATGCCTGTGAAGAAAACAATAAACAATAAACCCATACTCTATAATGGGGCCAAAATGAGAAATACTAAAACAAACAAAGAATAAATGCCAAATGACAAACCAATTCTTTAATGTCTTGGTGATTTTTATATTCCTGAATGCTGTGGAATGAATTGTGTCCCCTCCCCCAACAACAACAACCTCAATATGATGCTATTTGGAGATGACACCTTTGGAAAAGAAGTTTACAAAAGGCCATGATGGTGGGGCCTTCATGATGGGGTTCAATTCAGTTCAGTTGCTCAGTCGTGTCCAACTCTTTGTGACCCCATGAATCGCAGCACGCCAGGCCTCCCTGTCCATCACCAACTCCCAGAGTTCACTCAGACTCACATCCATCGAGTCAGTGATGCCATCAAGCCATCTCATCCTCTGTCGTCCCCTTCTTCTCCTGCCCCCAATCCCTCCCAGCATCAGAGTCTTTTCCAATGAGTCAACTCTTTGCATGAGGTGGCCAAAGTACTGGAGTAGACATGCATACAGATTTCTGACCTGCATACAGATTTCTCAAGATGGGGTTAGTGCCCTTATAAGGAGAGACAGCATAAGGATATCTCTTTCCCCCTCCCTCCCTTTCTTGTCTCTGTCTCTCTCTCTCCCATTTAAGGACATACAGTGAGAAAGCAGTTGTCTACAATATAGGAAGAGAGTTTCCACCAGAAACCTCCTATGCTGGCACCTTAATCTGAATCTTCTCGTTCCCAGATCTGTGAGAAAATAAATTTTTGTTGTTTAAGCCAACTTGTCTATGTTGTTTTGTTTTGGAAGCCTGAGCAGACTAAGACATTGAATAAGAATTGGACTGGAATTTTGTGTTCATTTAATCATTATAAATGTGAAGCCCAAGCATGTTTTAGTGGGGTTTTTTTCCTAACGTCTCAAGCAAAAGATAGTAGTTGTATATGCATTTTCCATTGTCAAACTTGTAAATACAGAGAATAAAATGTTACACTTCCTATTCCTACCTTCAAACAAGGGGCTTATTTCACACCAGTTCTGTATTAATGCAACATACTGCACCAGAGGAAACACATCCAGTGAAAAAATTCCCTTGGAAACTCTGTATTGGTTGAGATGATAAGCTAGTTATCATCATATAACAATCTCTATCTCCTTGTATTTAATGTTATGACTTTTACTCTCTTAAAATAACAATGTTGCTTTAACTATCACTATTTCTTCCCTTACTATCAATTCAGAAAGAAGAATTTATCTTTTTATGACCTTTACCTATCACTAGCTGTCTTTTTGGGTGTTTAAAAATTATTTATTATGACAGGGGAAACTGCTAATGAGAGTTTACTTGGAAAAAAGCAGTTAACATTATATACAATATTATCTTTTGTTTGTTTGTTTTTTAAATGACTATTTTTTAGAGCAATGTTATGGGCA
>SJYT01065778.1:327665-354510 GCA_006410635.1 Cephalophus harveyi | reverse complement strand
AACAGACTAAAGATGAAAAAATGCCAGTCCCCAAAGTATAAAACAACAGGATGGTTAAAGATACAACAGAAAAATGCAAGCCATAAAATGTTGGTACAACTCTATTAACATCAACACAATAGATATTAAGGGATTAAAACTTACTGAAAATTTAAAAGGTCACAACATTCAAATGAAAAGGTCAATATGCCAGGATGATATAACATCATAGGCAAGTTATAACATAGCTTCAACACCCATAATCAAAAATTTACAGGAGTAAAGAAGAAATGTGAAAATTCAGCACTATATTACCTCCTTTAGGAACTAATGGAGAAAGCAAGGTGGCTCAGATGGTAAAGAATCCACCTACAATGCAGGAGACCCGGGTTAGATCCATGGGTCTGGAAGATCTCCTAGAAAAGAGAATGCCAACCCATTCCAGTATTCTTGCCTGGAGAATCCCATGGACAGAAGGGCCTGTTGTGCTACAGTCCATGCAGTCACAAAGAGCCAGACATGACTGCGGGACTAACATTTCACTTTTTTTTTTTTCCCAGTGAAAACAGTCATAAATGCAATGAAGATATGAAATATTGGTTTAACACAATTAATAATATTGATCTAACAGTCATAAACAGAAAATTTCACCCATTACTATAGAAAGAAAAATAGTCACCCATGTGCCACAGACCTCAAGAAATGAGGTTAAATGTATGTTTGTGAGAGTAATGTGTATAAGATGGAGCATTCATACTTCTTTTCCTAACGACCATATAGAAAGTATGTCAACCCTATAGGAAATAGGTCTCAAGAGAGTGGCAACCTATTCTTTCTCACCAGTTTGTTGGCCTGCTTTGGCATATTGGAGAGGCAGTGCCATCTAGGAGCATCTATAAGAGACCTGCTCAAAAAGTTATCCTTCTACACATACTTTCACCAAAAAGAACTACAGCACTTAGCATAATTTGAAAACTGCATTGGACTGATAATATATCTACATTCTTAACTATTTTTGCATCAACAGATCTCTGGTGAATCCAATGTAAGTTGCTAATGAGCACAAGATTTCTTTGGGGAGAGGTGATAAAATGTTCTAAAATGTGACCATGGTAATGGTTACAGAACTCTGTGCATATACTAAAAACCATTAATTGTATGCTTAATAGGATGAATTTTATGATATGTAAACTATACCTTCAAAAGTCTGCAAAAAAAAAAAAAAGAAATAAAACTTGTTGGAGGAAGTTTGCCATTTGAGAATGAGTCAAAGATTAACGAAGTTTGTATTTAGACTCTGATATTATATATTAACTCTATAATTTAAATATATATAGTTATGGTACAAAATCTGACTCCCTGAGACTGTATGTATGGAAGATGCTCTCCACCATCAGATGTTCTAAGCAAACTTTCCAATAGACTTAGACAATAAAGCATCATTTCAAATATTAAATTCCATTTTTATGAGACTATTTTTCCATCTAAAACTGCCTAATCTTAGTTTAGATTAAATTCCCATGATTGTGTCAGAATGAAAGAGATATTTTATAGGAAGGCAGTATGTAGGAGATCAGGTTAGACCCAAGTTTTTAAGAGGGGAAAGGATGAAGAAAGGAATATTTAGTATTAAATAAGACTATTTAGCTATTCTGTTTCTAATCATTCACCTGTAGGCATACTATGCAGAGTGTCTTCTGATACTTGCCATATATATAATCAGAGAGTGTAAATGGGTCCAGTGAGCTATGGTCAATTTTTTGCAGCAGCTTTATAGGCACTGAAATGCAAAACATCAAAGAGTTGAAAATTGGCATGGGAATTGCAATTACTTACTGTTCATACAACTGGAATGGTTAAAAAGTTGATATTTGGCATACTTTCATTTAAAATAATATATTGTGAGAGACTAAATTAAAGTAGTGTTAATCTAAGTATTAAAGTGACAGCCTTATCATACCTATTTATTTCCATGGAATAAATCCTGAGTATTGAATCAAGTAATGGTCTAAGCATTGTCACAGAACAGAGGAAGGAATAAATGAACTAAGGAGATTTCAAAGCACAGAAGCAAGAAGTGTACACTAAAGTACTAAGAATGCTTGAAATGGAAGGTAATGTAGACTTTGGATTAAAGCAATTTCAAAATAAGGATTTACCAAACACCAAAGAAGATGAAGCCATTGTTTTAATGTATGGAATGGCTCCTTCCTCTCAGTTTAGAAAAATGTTGGCATATTTTAAATCAAAAATAAAGATACCTGTAATCTCACATCCCCCTAGAACTATCTCTGAGTTTTCATCTTACTGTTCCTCATAACATTATAGACACAGCTGATTAATTCTTCCTTTCCATCAGTCTTCTCCCTTTTTGCTTTCACACCACGTTCTTCTCATCTTCTTCATACTTTATCTCTTCTTAGTTCCCTTTGAATTAATCCTGGAATGTGAAATCAAGTGGGCCTTAGGAAGTATCACTACAAACAAAGCTAGTGGAGCTGATGGAATTCCAGTTGAACTATTTCAATTCCTAAAAGATGATGCTGTTAAAGTGCTGCACTCAAAATGCCAGCAAATTTGGAAAACTCAGCAGTGGCCACAGGACTGGAAAAGTCAGTTTTCATTACAATCTCAAAGAAGAGCAATAGCAAAGAATATTCAAACTACCACACAGTTGCACTCATTTCTCATGCTAGCAAAGTAATGCTCAAAATTATCCAAGCCACACTTAAACAGTATGTCAACCATGAACTACGAGATGTTCAAGCTGGATTTAGAAAAGGTAGAGGAACCAGAGATCAAATTGCCAATATCCGTTGGATCATCAAAAAAGCATGAGAATTCCAGAAAAACAGCTACACTGCTTTATTGATTATGCCAAAGCCTTTGACTGTGTGGATCACAACAAACTCTGGAAAATTCTTCAAGAGATGAAAATAATAGGCTACCTTATCTGCCTCCTAAGAAATTTGTATGCAGGTCAAGAAACAACAGTTAGAACCAGACATGGAACAACAGACTGGTTCCAAATTGGGAAAGGAGTACATCAAGGCTGTATATTGTCACCTTGCTTATTTAACTTATATGCAGAGCACATCATGAGAAATGCCAGATTCGATGAAGCATAATCTGGAACCAAGATTGCCGGGAGAAATTTCAATAACCTCAGATATGCAGATGACACCACCCTTATGACATAAAGCAAAGAACTAAAGAGCCTCTTGGTGAAAGTGAAAGAGGAGAGTTTAAAAGCTGACTTAAAGCTCAACATTCAGAAAACTAAGATCATGACATCCAGTCCCATCACTTCATGGCAAATAGATGGGAAAACAGTGGAAACAGTGACAGACTTTATTTTGGGGGCTCCAAAATCACTGCAGATGGTGGCTGCAGCCATGAAATTCAAAGATGCTTCCTCCTTGGAAGAAAAGCTATGACCAACCTAGACAGCATATTAAAAAGCAGAGACATTACTTTGCTGACAAAGGTCTGTCTAATCAATGCTATGGTTTTTCTAGTAGTCATGTACGGATATGAGAGTTGGACCATAAAAAAGGCTGAGCACCAAAGAATCGATGTTTTTGAAATGTGGTGTTGGAGAAGACCCCTGAGAGTCCCTTGGACTACAAGGAGATCCATCCAGTCAATCCTAAAGGAAATTAGTCCTGAACATTCACTGGAAGGTCTGATGCCGAAACTGAAACTCCAGTACTTTGGCCACCTGATGCGAAGAACTGACTCATTGGAAAAGACACTGATGCTGGGAAAGATTGAAGGCAGGAGGAAAAGGAGAGGACAGAGGATGAGATGGTTGGATGGCATCACTGACTCAATGGACATGAGTTTGAGCAAACTTCGGGAGTTGGTGATGGACAGGGAAGCCTGGAGTGCTGCAGTCCATGGGGTCGCAAAGAGTTGGACATGACTGAGCAACTGAACTGAACTGAACTGAGTCCCCTTTGAAATTTTCTTCTTCTCTGCAAGTCTCTTAAGTGATAACATTCCTTTGGACTTTGTTCTAACCCCTCTTCAAACTATACACAGCAGTTATCCTGCTATGTCAACTTTTTGTTTGGAGATTTCTCCATCCTACAAATATTAGTAGGATAAGTATCATTGACCTTTTAGGAAGAATATAAGCATATTTTAAATACAAATGACAGCTATGCTGTTTTGGCTACTCAAAGCCTTAACCTCTTTATGCAGTGAGTTAATATGACTGCAGTATTAGCCCACATTATAGGTTTCTGTGGGAAGAAAATTTTACCTCCTATCACAGGGGATGAAAATTCAAGTGCTGACTTTCCCAATCTCCCTTACAACTAGGGATTTGGAACATGATCTAAGCTCGCCGAGTCAGATGTGTCTGTGCCACCTGGACTTGGAAGCTAATGACTTTAAAACTTTTCTCTCTTTAGTGGCAGCAGCTATTTAATGGAATAAGCATTTTTCTTACCATAAAGTTCCAAAGTACAGTTTGGGGGCATTTTTCTTAGATATATAGCTAAGCCAGGTTATACATTCCTCTCAGCAACTTCTATGAGATATCCACTGCCCTTTTAATAAACTCCTTTTATGCTAAAAGAGCTTAGATTGACCTCTACTGCAGGTATCTAACCATCCCGACTGACTCAGCTCCTAATACCTTCAGTACTGGCCCCACACTCAAATCAACACACTCATATATATATGCCAACTTATCATTTTCTCCTGAATATCTCACAGGCATGGACTCAAAGTCACTTAATACCTGTATAATCTTGAACATGTTACTTTTTCTTTCTGAATCTGTTTTCTTTTCTATAGAATGGGAATAAAAGCAAGGGAGAAAGGGAAAGGTACATCCAACTAAACACAGAGTTCCAAAGAATAGCAGGGAGAGACAAGAAGGCCTTCTTCAATGAACGGTGCATAAAAGTAGAGGAAAACAACAGAAGGGGAAAGACTAGAGATCTCTTTAGAAAAATTGGAAATATCAAGGGAACATTTTGCCCAAAGATGGCCACAGTAAAGGACAGAAATGGTAGAGACCTAGTAGATGCAGAAGAGATCAAGAAGAGATGAAAAGAATACATGGAAGAACTGTACAAAAGAGACTTTAATGAACTGGATAACTATGATGGTGTGGTCAGTCACCCAGAACCAGACATTCTGGAGTGTGAAGTCAAGTGAGCCTTCAGAAACACTGCTGTCAATAAAGCTATTTGATGAGATAGAATTTCAGTAGAGCTATTCAAAACCCTAAAGGATGATGCTGTCAATGTGTTGCACTCAATATATCAGCAAATCTGGAAGACCCAGCAGTGGCCGCAGGACTGAAAAGGTCAATTCTCATCCCAATTCCCAAGAAGGGTAGTACCAAAGAATGTGCTAGCCATCAGACAATTGCACTCATCTCCCATGCTAGTAAAGTGAAAGTGAAAGTCACTCAGTCATGTGACTCTTTGCCACCCCATGGACTATACAGTCCATGAAATTCTCCAGGCCAGAATACTGGAGTGGGTAGCCTATCCCTTCTCCAAAAGATCTTCCTGACCCAGGAACTGAACCAGGGTATCCTGCATTGCAGGTGGATTCTTTACCAATTGAGCTATCAGGGAAGCCCCCCATGCTAGTAAGGTCATGCTTAAAATCTTGCATGCTAGGTTTCAGCATTATGGGAACCAAGAACTTTCAGATGTCCAAGCTGGGTTTAGAAAAGGCAGAGGAATGAGAGATGAAATTGCCAACATCCATTGGATCATAGAGAGCTACGGAATTCCAGAAAAACATCTACCTCTGTTTCATCGACTATGCTAAAGCCTTTGACTGTGTGGATCATAACTTACTGTGGAAAGCTCTTAAAGAGATGGGAACACCAGACCATCTTACTTGTCTACTGAGAAACCTGTATGTGAGTCAAGAAGCAACATTTAGAACCCTGTATGGAACAACTGACTGGTTCAGGATTGAAAAAGGAGTATGACAGGGCTGTATGATGTCACTCTGTTTACTTAACCTATATGCTGAGCACATCATGAGAAACGCTGGGCTGGATGAGTTATAAGAGGCAGGAGAAACATCAACAACCTCAGGTATGTGGATGATACCACTCTAATGGCAGAAAGTAAAGAGGAACTAAAGAGGCTCTTGATGAGGGTGAAGGAGGAGAATGAACGAACCAGCTTAAAGCTAAATATTAAAAAAACTAAGATCATGGCATCAGGCCCCATTACTTCATGGCAAATAGAAAGGGAAAAGGTGGGCTTCCCAGGTGGCACTAGTGATAAAGAATCTACCTGCCAATGCAGAAAATTTAAGAGATGCTGGCTTAATCCCTGGGTTGGGAAGATCTCCTGGAGAAGGAAATGGCAGCCCACCCCAGTATTCTCACCTGGGAAATCCCATGGACAGAGGAGCCTGGCAGGCTACAGTCCATGGGATCGCAAGTGTCAGACATGACTGAGCATCTGAGCACACCATGGCATCTGGCCCCCTTACTTCATGGCAAATAGAAAGGGAAAAAGGTGGAAGTAACAACAGATTTCCTCTTCTTGGGCTCTAAAATCACTGTGAATGGTGACTGCAACCCTGAAATCAGAAGATGTTTGCTTCTTGACAAGAAAGCTATGACAAACCTAGACAGCGTGTTGAAAAGCAGAGACATTACTCTGCCGACAAAGGTCTGTAAAGTCAAGGCTATGGTCTTCCCAGTGGTCACATAACGGTTGCGAGAGCTGGACCATAAAGAAGGCAGAGTGCCAAAGAATTGATGCCTTCGAACTGTGGTGCTAGAGAAGACTCCTGAGAGTCCCTTGGAGAGCAAGGAGATCAAACTAGTCAATCCTAAATGAAATCAACCCTGAATATTAGTGGAAGGACTGATGCTGAAGCTGATGCTCCAGTATTTTGGTCATCTGATGCGAACAGACAACTCACTGGGAAAGTCCCTGACAATGGGAAAGATTGAGGACAGAAGGAAAAGAGGATGTCAGAGGATGAGATGGCTGGATGGCATCACAAATGCAATGGACATGAACTTGGGCAAACTTCGAGAGACGGTGAGGGACAGGGAGGCCTGTTGTGCTGCAGTCCATGGGGGTTGCAAAGAGACAGGGCAACTGAACAACAACAATGCCTCACAGGATTATTGTAATGACCAAATGAGAAACATGGATATAAAAAAATTGGAAACTGAAAAGTGCTATACAGATTTTAGCTATTATTGTAATTGTAGGATGCGAGTTATAATATTGTAGCTTTCCACAGTAATTTATTAAGTGGTAAGGACCACATATATAGGAAACTTGCAGCTGTTTCTTCACTCCTGGGAAACAAGGTTCACCAAAAGTAGCTGTATCTGCAAACAATGTACAGTTTTCTCTCTTTTGACACTGTCTCAAGACTACTTGTAGAGCGTCAGGAGCTAAGCACTCTGTTGGTTATGATTAAAACAAACAAATGATTTGAGTTGGAGAAGAAAAAAAGAGGTGAAATGCCTAGAAGAACCAGAATAGGTATTTCTGCAATGCAGGCTTGAGAGTTTTTTAAAATATGCAAAATACTTTAAGATCTCAAGGAAATAGAACTAAAAGGGTGGTCTTGCAGTCAAAATAATCTGTTCAGGATGCCTTCACTGGGGTGAATGAACCTGGATACTGTTATCCTCTTTGTCATTTTATTTGAGATATAAATAATCATGGAAGGAACATCTATTACCTTGGTCTGACTTGGCTAGCATGCCCATTCCTTGGCTAGTGAAGAGCATTGTCCCCTTAGACTATAGTCAATGTTAATAATTTCCTAACAGGAATTTCAGGATGTTAGTAAGATGGGAAAATAGATCTTAGGTAAACACTACAAATGCACACTATTATTGGATGGAAAGAGCATCATACTGCCAGGCTTTAACAGCACACCAGGTCCAGAATTGTCTTTAACTTAGAAAGAAGCTGACATCTTGTCTTATCTTCCCTAGAAAACCATACCATAAGGTCTCCCAAGTTCTTGGCAGATATCAAATACTGCCGAGTATTGGGTCTTACTTTCTCTGAAATGCATGAAAGAGATTTGTCATTTTTGTACTTGAGAAAAAAATGCAATACAACTTTTGTTTGCCAAGAGTTATAAAGATTTAAAATTTTCTCCAAGTTCCTAACAGCTCAAATTCTTTTTACTGCTCTAAATATGTAGTTTGCAATGTATTATTTTACATTTTCATTATCTATGAGTAGTTGGCAATTAAAGATATTAGTACAGCTTAATGACTTTGAAAAATACAAATTTACAAATACTAAATTTCTTCTGTCTTTTATGGAAGAAGTAATTGAAGTGTAGATGAGGGAGCCAAGTTAGAGGTATCTTATACTCTATCACTGGGCTCCCCTGGTGGGTTAGACGGTAAAGAATCCACCTGCAATGCAGGAGACTTGGGTTCAATCCTTGGGTTGGGAAGATCTCCTGGAGGGGGGCATGGCAACCCACTCCAGTATTCTTGCCTGGAGAATCCTCATGGACAGAGGAGCCTGGCAGGCTCTAGTCCATGGGATCGCAGAGAGTCGGACATGACTGAGTGACTAAGCACGAGCATGCACTATCACTAGAGCAGAGTTTCTCAACCTTGGAAGTATTTACTTTAAAAGTTGGATAATTCTCAGTTGCAGGGGGCTGTCCTGTACATTGTATAATGTTTAACAGCATCCTTGACCTCTACCCACTAGACGTCAGGAACAACTGACCCCAGTTGTGATAACCAAACATGTTTCCAGACACAGTGTCTTTGTGTAAGAGGTTAAAATCACAGCTGATTGACAATCACTGGACAGAGGTTAAGCTAAATAATCCTGTGCATAATTATGTTTAGTAAGAATAAGGTTTACCTGAACTATGCCAAGGTTTATGAGAATCAACAAAGGTTATTCAAAGCTTTTTTTATCTGAAGCGTTCAAGAGGCATGTCTTCTACAGAACCATGAATATACCAGAAAGCAATTCAATGCAGCAATAATCACAGAGCAACAGCACTGAAATTATGGCAGTGGAAATTGCACACAGACCCTATTTATTGGTACCAAAGTTACAGCTTACTTCAGCAATAATGTGATACAGTGTTGCATTATTAACTGAGAATATGTCAATGTAAGAGAGTTTTCCAATCAAATTCTTAAGGATGTTAATTTTTGTGACATACACTTCGGGATAAACTGGAGTAGGTAGAGGCTACTGAGTTTGCAGATTTTAAAACTAACCATTGTTTAATTTTATACCTATGCTGTCTCTGGAAAACATATAAGGCATAGCTTTCAAAAGCAACATTTCTGTGGCTCTTCACTAACTAATCATGATTATATTCTTATTCATAAAATAGTTGCAACCAGTTGAGAATGTTCATATTATACACTCAGTGCTAGTCTCATGGTATTGCTTATATTTTAATACCATGGTGATCTGGAATATATTAATCAATCATTTAAAGTTCAGAGAATTTGGAAATTTCTACTGTAGATTTCTGTGTCTTCTATTTCCAACATACCTATGACAGGTCCGTTTTTATTCATTACATCATGTTCTTGTTTTACTTCCATGAATTTGCCATAATTTGCAGAGAAAATTGTCAAGACAGATTTATTTCTGCATCAAAGCCTCAGTGTACCATTCTCACACACTGTCTTTGTTCGGTAGTTCACTAGGAAACAAAGTTGATACTTTAGATTCCCTTTCAAATTCAATATTATATTCCAATATGTATATTTTTAAACTGTTTTGAAGCACTGATAGTTTAAACCTCCTTAAAATGAGGAGAAATATATAATAAAGTCATCTGAACTTGTAGAAATCAGCTGTCAGAAGAATTGCAATCCAAATTTGGGATTCCATGAAAAATTTTTAAACGAGAGGAGGGTTAAAGTAGAAGTAGCTCTTACTTTTGGGTAAATTTCAAATCTTGAGTTATAGAATAGAAATAGGCCTCTATCACAAAGAAGTATTTCGTGTTTCCGGGTTAATACAGCTTAAGGTATTATACAGTGTTTTAAAATTGCTAAACATGAAAACAAAGACGCAACACTTAGAAATGAGCCCACAAACTATATAGGTCCCATCCTTTTTGGTAAATTCCCTCTTGATTTTAAACACCACTGTAAAACTTGCCTGGTCTACATTTATAAGATACTATAAGATACTTGTATATGCCAGGACATGGATCTTGTCCAAACATTTGACTATTCACAGATATCTGACACCAGCGTTTGTCCTTGCACTCATCCAGGAGTTTCTTGTGAAGAAGGAAAAGAGAGAAATTACTGAATAGAAGTTCACATAAATGTGTTACCATTTCCACTAATGAATTTTACAAAATTTTAAAAAGTTGAATTCTTTAACTTTCCAATAAAATGTTTCTTTTTCCCCTGACACATAGATGTTCTATTCATTGAACTTTGAGAAGAGAATATATATACAGTGATGGAGTAGACATAAAAAGTAAGGCCTTGAATTACAGCTCTGTTACCTGTCTCTTATACACATCTCAGCAGTGCTTCCTAAATTCCTTCCCAGGTGGTGAACAGAGTCTTATGCTTAAGGTTTATGACTCAGGAGCCTCCTGTAAAACAGGGGGGTTTTGCTTGTGCCCTTGTCTTCTGCCCACAGAGAGGCTAAGCCAGGAAGCGCCCATGTGCGCCGGCTCTCTAGGATTACGTCTGTTAGACATAAAAAGTAAGGCCTTGAATTACAGCTCTGTTACTTACTTGCTATGTGACTACCAGCAAATTGCCTCTGCAAAATTATATTTGCTTGTATATTAAATGGAGATACTAATTCCTGGCACAAGTTAAGCAAAGGGCTATTTTTAAATCTAATTTCTACATAAATGAAAGCTTTTAATATATGAAAAATATGACAAATTGAATACTCTCTGGTTCCCTGAAATAGAAAAAGCAGGTGGCCAAACAATTAATGTGGTTAGTTACAATGGGAAGGAGAGAAAAAGCTCTTAAAAGTGGTGGGGAAAAAATGAGAGAGAGCCTAGTATCATGAGAGCCAAAGGAACTGCGTGTTTAAAGAAAGGTAGAATGGTAGACTCTGTCAGATGACACCAATAAGTCACATTAGATAAAGACATAAAAGGGTCCACTGGTGATCATTGCTGATCTCAGTGGAGCTAGTGGTGGCAGGAATAAGACTGAGTTGCTACCAAGAAAGTAGAGATGGAAAATGTATTCTTTCAAGCATATAAGGATGAATGATGGGTCATCAGGAAGCTGCCCGTACATTAGTCTCTTGGTGCTGTTGTTTTTAGTTGCTAAGTCATATCCAATTCTTTATGAGCCCACAGAATGTAGCCTGCCAGGCTCCTCTGTCCATAGAATTCTCCAGGCAAGAATACTGGAGTGAGTTGCCATTTCCTCCTCCAGGGGATCCACCCCAACCCAGGGATCGAACCCAAGTCTCTTGCATTGGCAGGCAGATTCTTTTCCCTAAGCCATCTGGGAAGCCCATATTAGTCTCTAGGGAAAACTAGAATGTTCTCAATTGATTCCAGGTATATTTTAGTTTGTATTAGATCATAACCTCCTAGGAAGCTTCTCAAATGATAGAGCACTTAATCCAGCACCCGTCTAGGTCACCAATGACCTCTATTACTGAATAGCTGTATAACCTTGGGAGAATCAGTTTGCTTATCTGATTCTCAGTTTCCTCATCTATAAAATGATATTGAAAAGTAGTACCTACTTCACTAGGTTATGTGTACTAAAGGAAAGAATTCACATATTGTGCCAAGCAATATGCCTGGCACATAGCAAGTACTCAAAGAATATTCAGTTCAGTTCAGTTCAGTCATCCAGTGGTGTCCGACTCTTTGCGACCCCATGAATCACAGCACGCCAGGCCTCCCTGTCCATCACCAACTCCCAGAGTTCACTCAGACTCACGTCCATTGAGTCAGTGATACCATCCAGCCATCTCATCCTCTGTCATCCCCTTCTCCTGCTTCCAAATCCTCCCAGCATCAGAGTCTTTTCCAATGAGTCAACTCTTCGCATGAGGTGGCCAAAGTACTGGAGTTTCAGCTTTAGCAACATTCCTTCCAAAGAAATCCCAGGGCTGATCTCCTTCAGAATGGATTGGTTGGATCTCCCTGCAGTCCAAGGGACTCTCAAGAGTCTTCTCCAACACCACAGTTTAAAAGCATCAATTCTTTGGCTCTCAGCCTTCTTCACAGTCCAACTCTCACATCCATACATGACCACAGGAAAAACCATAACCTTGACTAGTAGCACTTTCACAGCATCATCTTTCAGGATTTGAAACAGCTCAACTGGAATTCCATCACCTCCACTAGCTTTGTTCGTAGTGATGCTTTCTAAGGCCCACTTGACTTCACATTCCAAGATGTCTGGCTCTAGATGAGTGATCACATCATCATGATTATCTGGGTCGTGAAGATCTTTTTTGTACAGTTCTTCTGTGTATTCTTGCCACCTCTTCTTAATATCTTCTGCTTCTGTTAGGTCCATACCATTTCTGTCCTTTATCGAGCCCATCTTTGCATGAAATGTTCCCTGGGCATCTCTAATTTTCTTGAAGAGATCTCTAGTCTTTCCCATTCTGTTCTTTTCCTCTATTTCTTTGCATTGATCACTGAAGAAGGCTTTCTTATCTCTTCTTGCTATTCTCTGGAATTCTGCATTCAGATGCTTATATCATCTTAAAGAATGTTACCTGTTACTATATAAGAAGGGAAGGGAAATGGCCAAATTAAGAATATGTAACTGAAATCAAAGCTCTTCTAATCTAAATGGTGTAATCAAGCTATGCGTGATTAATTTCTTTTCTATTTTACTCATGTTTCCATGGTAATTACATATTCAATCTATCCTTTCCTCAAATAAAATTAGATATGTTTGCTTTTGAATGCAGAGTTACCTGGACCCTTGCTTTCTGAGAAGTTGGGTCTTACCTGTCTAGCTGTGACTGACACACAGGTGGCATTTTCACTGGTCTTACCAATTAGAGTTGGACAAATGTTTTCATCAGGGACTTTATGACCATAAAAAGCAGAAAGGATGCTGATAGATGTCTTTTGTGTGTAAGTGAGTCCCAATTTCTCTCCTTCACATGTATGAGCTGTATGGTTCTTCAAGACTTTCTTAAGGTAGCCTGAAGGAATGTTAGAGACAAACAATGGAGCAAGCGTATTATTCCCAAAGGATTTTTTGTAGGGTGAAGGGCCTCTAATTTCATCTTGGCTAGCCCTCCACACAGTTACTGCATGTCTTTAACAGAATCCCAGCAATTGGCCATCTAGCATCTGCTTAAGCACTTTTAGTAACAGAAGATTTGAAATATGGCTGTTGGATAGTTGTATTAAAATTTCTTCTCATGTTAACTGAAACCCTGACCACCCTGCTGTAACTTTTACTTAATGATCCTACTTCTATCACATGGAGTTATATAGAATTGGTCTGAGGTCTCTTTCCCATGATGCTTCATTAGATGTTTAAGAATAGTGACTTTCTTAGACTTTCTTGAATCACAAACCAAATTTCCTCAACTTTTCTTTCTTCTAAATGGTCTTCAAATTTCTCACCATATTCGGAAATCTCATATGAATCCCATCTAGTTTGTCAATAAACTTCTTAAGGTTCTGGAAAAAATATGTGATGAGTCTGAATAAATAAAGTGCAATGTAGTTTCTGGAAGCTACTGTTTTCTTCTATTTTGAAACCCAGGATATTATTCCATGATCTCATGTCTTATGAAGCTGTATCAGACACTTTTAATAAAATGCACAATATTTATTTCTCCTTTATTTACTAACAAAAGCCCTATTTTTGTGTGTGTGAGTGGCAGTAATTTCCCCAGTCTCAAGTAAAATATTTACATTTATTTGAATCATCTTCAACTTCCTTTATCATTGTTTTATACTTCTCAGTGTAAAGGTCATCATCTTCTTGGTTAGATTTATTCATAAGTATTTTATTTTCTTTTATGTGATTTTTAAAATAGTTTTTTTTTCTCTTTATTTCTGATATTTCACTATTTAGTGTAAAGAAATGCAAGAGATTTCTGTACATTAATCTTGTATCCTGCTACCTTGGTGAATTCATTTATTAGTTCTAACAGCTTTTAAATGGAGACTTTAGGGTTCTTTATATAGAATATCATGTCGTCTGCAAATAGTGACAGTTTTACTTCCTCCCTTCCAATTTGGATACCTTTAATATTTTTCTTGTCTGATTGCTATGGCTAGGGCTTCCAATACTATGTTGAATAGCAGTAGTAAGAGTGGACATCCTTATCTTCTTCGTCAGTTTAGCAGGAAAGATTTTCAACTTTTCATTGTTGAGTATTATTTGGGTTTGTCATAAATGGTTTTTGTTATGTTGAGATGTTTTCCCTCTATACCCAGCTTGAAGAGACTTTTTATCATGAATGGATGTTGAATTTTGTCAAATGCTTTTCTGTGTCTATTGAGATTATCATGTGATTTTTTTTACTCTCCCTTTGTTAATGTGGATTATATTGACTGATTTGCTAATATTGAACCATCCTTGTGTTTCTGAAGTTCAATTTGATCATGGTGTATGATCCTCTGTGTGTGTGTGTGTATTCCTTTCTCTTGCAATTACTTAATATCTCTGTGTCTGAAGTTGCTCTTCTACCAAAAGGGAATAATAATAGTATGAGTTTGGTTCTGGACACTAATGGCTTTGAGTTATGATCATATTTTCTAGAGTTGGAATAAGAACTTTATTATACTTTCAACAACAACAAAAATACAGTCTACAAAAATGAAACAAATAAAAAAGGTATCAGCATCAAATTGGCATCAAACTGTTGACTCACCTAAATAACAGTAATGATGTTTCCAGTATTAAATCATGAGCCAGCATCTTATTTCAGGATAAACTGAAGAACAATTAACTACTTAGGATCTCACAAGCTCTAGCAACACTGTGGATAATATAAATCATCATATTGTTTAAAAGTGTAGATTTGGCTTTTACACTTACTTGTTCTCAGGGTCAACCATAGTTTCCCTGTCTATATAGTAAGGAAAGAATATATTTTCCTGACACCTAGGCCAGGGCTGATGTTCATCAGTGTCACTCTATCTAATGTCCCCAAGAGTCCTCTAGAGGGAAGCAGAGGGAAGGACTGTCAAGAGCTGTGGCTACGTAAACAAAATGGAAAGAAATATTTGTAGTGAATTTTGTTAATGTAGGTATGGGTGCATGCTCAGTAACTCAATCATGTTTGACTCTTTTGTGACCCCCTGGACTGTAGAACCCACCAAGCTTCTCTGTCCATGGGAGTCTCCAGGCAAGAATATTGGAGTCAGTTGCCATTTCCTCCTCCAGGGGATCTTCCCAACCCAGGGAATAAACCCGCATATCTGATGTCTCCTGCATGGGCAGGTGGACTCTTTAGGACTGCACCACCTAGGAAGCCCTTAATATAGGTGTAAAACCCTTCACATCTATTACAATCTGTCCTCCACTCACAAGACAGCTAGTCTAAATCATTATTTTAATAGTGTTGAGTATCTACTTTGCTCTGCTGGCAAAGACTCCATTTTTCTGTTCTCCAGAAAAGTATTTATTCTTGAACCCATTTCTTTCTCTGAAATACGTTTCTATAACCTGGTCTCTGGGGATGTTTGCAATGTCAACAGGAAGAGGCCTACCTCTGAAACATTCACAAAATCCAAACAATACTTTGACCTCTGAAGAAAAGAGGTAGTCGGTATCCTTTTCAGAAGACCTCATAGGCCATTTATTCTTGACTTCCTTTTCTTGCTTTAGCAGTTCCCTGACAATATACAATTTCCTGCTATGTATAAACACAAAGCTCTCATGTCCACAGAACAGCAAGAAATGCTTGAAGAAAGTTTTTTTTTTCTTTTTCAAGTGCCTCCCTTTGGTATATAATGAGGAAACTCTCAACTTCTATTCTCTTCTCACCTCAATTTTCTTATTCTCCCTTACATTTCCTTCCAAACTCAGCTTCATTCTGTGTGCTCTAAGAAGCCTTTGACTCAGTGCAGCCCCCTTCCTCTTTACTGGTGCTGATGAGATGGTATGAGGAAGTATCAACTCACATGTGTTTTCTATACTCATTCTACAACAGTAATAATATCTAAATAACTAAATGCAACAACTAATAATAATAAATAAATAAACATGTGCAGGGTAGGGAGGGAGCATGTCCTAGTATCAAAAGGAAAGAAAAGAGAGGGTCAGAAATTATCAACTCACCTGGAAATTCTGGGACTGCTTCCTGCACAATTGCCAAACAAAGACAACTCAGCACTGATCCAAAATGCAAGCCTTTGCAGCTCAGAAATTGTCCCAGAATAGCCATGTGGGGTCGTGCTTCCTCATTTGCCTGCATCCAGCTCAGAATGGCACTGGAATCCAGAGTCACTAGCCTCAAGCTTCTAAAAGACCCTCATTGTCTATAAACAAAGAGTCCACTCTTTGTCTCATGTGTGTGTGTGTGTGTGTGTGTGTGTGTGTGTGTGTATCTGTGTGTGAAAGAGAGAGAGACAGAGAGAGAGAAAGAGATACATAGCTAGAGAGAAAAATGAAAAGAATAAAAAAAGCAAAAAGAAAGACTATTTCACACACTTATACAAAATGAATCACTTTAATTGGTCATCTGAAGGGTCAACCAAGCCTAAGGAGGTATTGTGCATTGAACAAGTTTATGATTTTAGCTTTCACTAGAAAAATGAGGTCACTTAAATAATATTACCAAAAAAAAAAAAAAGAAAAGTATTGTAATGACAAGAAGGAAAAGATGTACTTCTCTGCTTCCCCTAACCCCATCTACTTTATATACCATGAGGGTTGATATGTAATGCAAAATTCTTGTCTATAGCCTAGCATTGTAGCACTGCAGTCAATGAAGCCTAAGCATTATCATAGAGGGAATATATACACGAAGAATATTCAAGAGCTCACCTCCAGTTCAAGGATCTCATACAAATATTACTTGAGTTTTATTGCTATGTGTGAAAATATTTTTTATAAAGTTGTTTGTATATGTATAGATTATTAGTTCCTCACTATAAAATGTCTAAAGTATTATATTATTATAATAAAGAATATAGAATATAATATAAATATAAAGTATAATAAAGAAGAATATTTATTATATATTATAATGAAGAAGAGTATTAACTAAATGTTAAGCATAAGATAGGGGCTAAGGAAAATCTCTGAGGAAAAAGTGTTTGTAATATTAAGAAAACATGATGAGAGAAGATAGAGATGTGAAAATAAGATGTGTCCATCTACCCTCAGTGGGTATTCAGCAGAAAGACAGATAGCCAAAGCTTCTACATATAATAATACCAGTGTGATGATCTGAAAACTTTGAGACAGTTGCTAAGAAAGGAAGAAAATTCCTGACCTTTTAAAAAGAAACTTCATCTCAATCGTTGGCCCTTGAATCCTAGGTAGGCCTGGAGAAACATTGTTAGTTTTTTTGAACATTAGAGAGCTTAATCAAGATTTTTAAATTCCATAAATCATTGTATATATAAAAGAAAAATATTTGCAGCAAAGGGTAAGAAGGGGAATGAGATGCTGAGTTCTCAGTCCTAGTACAAGAGCATTTGGAAACCTATTAGGCAAAGGCCATAGGGGAAAGAGGAGCAAAGAATATTTTGAATTTGAATTCAAAGTAAAACATGGTTCTACCATCTGTAAAATATTGATAAGACTTACTTTCAGCTCTGGCAACATAACAGACTAATATGATGATCATACTGTGTATAAAAACAAGACAACTATATGCTGGCTAAATGCTCTTTAACACTAAAGGTGAAACTTGAGGACATTATGCTAAATAAAATAAACCATTCAGAAAGACAAATATGGCATGATTTAATTTATATGAGGTATTAAAGTAGTAAAATTTGTAGAATCAAAGAGAGCAATGGTAGTTAGCAGATATTTAGCAGATATTCAGGAGAGTGGCCATTGCCACTGTTCAGTCTCTCAGTCGTGTCTGACTCTTTGCGACCCCATGGACTGCAGCAGCAAAATAGCCTTCCCTGTCTTTCACCATCTCCCAGAGCTTGCTTAAACTCGTGTCCATCAAGTCTGTGATGCCATCCAACCATCTCATCCTTTGTTGTCCCCTTCTCTTCCTGTCTTCAATCTTTGCCAGCATCAGGGTCTTTTCCGATGAGTCAGCTCTTCGCATCAGGTGGCCAAAGTATTGGAGTTTCAGCTTCAGCATCAGTCCTCCCAATGAATATTCAGGACTGAATATTTCTTTTAGGATTCACTGGCTTGATCTCTTGCAGTACAAGGAACTCTCAAGAGTCTTCTCCAACACCACAGTTCAAAAGCATCAATTCTTAGGTGCTCAACTTTCTTTATAGTCCAGCTCTCACATCCATACATGACTAGTGGAAAAACCATAGATTGACTAGACAGAACTTTGCTGGCAAAGTAATGTCTCTGCTTTTTAATGCACCATATAGGTTTGTCATAGATTTTCTTCCAAGGAGCAAGTGTCTTTTGATTTCATGGCTACAGTCACTGTCCACAGTGATTTTGGAGACCAAGAAAATAAAGTCTGTCACTATTTCCATTGTTTCCCCTTCTATCTGCCTTGAAGTGATGGGACCAGATGCCATGATCTTTGTTTTTTGAATGTTGGGATTTAAGCCAATTTTTTTTACTCTCTTCTTTCACCTTCATCAAAAGGTTCTTAAGCACCTTTTGCTTTCTGTCAGAGTGGTGTCATCTATATATCTGAGGTTATTGATATTTCTCCCAGCTATCTTTACTCTGGCTTGTGATTCATCCAGCCTGGAATTTCACATCATGTACTCTGCATATAAGTTAAATGAGCAGGGTGGCAATATACAGTCTTGAGGTATTCCTTTCTCAATTTTGAACCAATCCATTGTGCCATGTCTGGTGCAAACTGTTGCTTCTTGACTTGTATGCAGGAGACAGGTAAGGTGGTCTTGGATTACCATGCTAAGAATATTCCATAGTTTGCTGTGATCCACACAATCAAAAACAACACCCAGTTGTGGATGTGACTGGTGATGGAAGTAAAGTCTGATGCTGTAAAGAGCAATATTGCATAGGAACCTGGAATGTTAGGTCCATGAATCAAGGCAAATTGGAAGGGGTTAAACAGGAGAGGGCAAGAGTGAACATCGACATTTTAGGAATCAGCGAACTAAAATGGACTGGAATGGGTGAATTTAACTCAGATAACCATTATGTCTATTACTGTGAGCAAGAATCTCTTAGAAGAAATGGAGTAGCCATCATAGTAAACAAAAAAATCTGAATGCAGTACTTGGAAGCAATCTCAAAAATGACATAATGACCTCTGTTCGTTTCCAAGGCAAACCATTCAATATCACAGTAATCCAAGTCTATGCCCCGACCAGTAATTCTGAAGAAGTTGAAGTTGAACAGTTCTGTGAAGACCTACAAGACCTTCTAGAACTAACACCCAAAAAAGGTGTCCTTTTCATTATAGGGGACTGGAATGCAAAAGTGGGAAGTCAAGAGATACCTGGAGTAACAGGCAAGTTTGACCTTGGAATACAAAACAAAGCAGGTCAAAGGCTGACAGAGTTTGTCAAGAGAACGCACTGGTCATAGCAAACACCCTCTTCCAACAACACAAGAGACAACTCTACACATGGACATCACCAGATGGTCAATACCAAAATCAGATTGATTATATTCTTTGCAGCCAAAGATGGAGAAGCTCTATACAGTCAGTGAAAACAAGACCAGGAGCTGACTGTGTCTCAGATCATGAACTCCTTATTGCCAAATTCAGACTTAAATTGAAGAAAGTAGAGAAAACCACTAGAACATTCAGGGATGACCTAAATCAAATCCCTTATGATTATACAGTGGAAGTGACAAATAGATTCAAGGGATTAGATCTGATAGAGTGCCTGAAGAACTATGGGCCGAGATTTGTGACATTGTACAAGAGGCAGAGATCAAGACCATCCCCAAGAAAAAGAAATGCAAAAAGGAAAATGGCTGCCTGAGGAGGCCTTACAAATAGCTGAGAAAAGAAGAGAAGCTAAAGGCAAAGGAGAAAAGGAAAGACACACACAGTTGAATGCAGGCTTCTAAAGAATAACAAGGAGAGATAAGACACCCTTCCTCAGTGATCAATGCAAAGAAATAGAGGAAAACAATAGAATGGGAAAGACTAGAGATCTCTTCAAGAAAATTAGAGATACCAAGGGAACATTTCATGCAAATATGGGCACAATAATGGACAGAAATATATGGACCTAACAGAAGCAGAAAATATTAAAAAGAGGTGGCAGTAATACACAGAGGAACTATACAAAAAAGATTTTCATGACCCAGATAATCACGATGGTGTGATCACTAATCTAGAGCCAGACATCCTGGAATGTGAAGTCAAGTGGGCCTTAGGAAGCATCACTATGAACAAAGCTAATGGAGGTGATGGAATTCCAGTTGAGCTATTTCAAATCCTGAAAGATGATGCTGTGAAAGTGCTGCACTCAATATGCCAGCAAATTTGGAAAACTCAGCAGTGGCCAAAGACTGCAAAAGTCAGTTTTCATTCCAATCCCAAAGAAAGGCAATGCCAAAGAATGCTCAAACTACCACACAATTGCACTCATCTCACATGTTAGTAAAGTAATGCTCAAAATTATCCAAGCCATACTTCAACAGTATGTCAACCGTGAACCTCCAGATGTTCAAGCTGGATTCAGAAAAGGCAGAGGAACCAGAGATCTAATTGCCAACATTCATTGGATCATTGGAAAAGCAAGAGAGTTCCAGAAAAACATCTATTTCTGCTTTATTGACTATGCCAAAGACTTTGACTGTGGATCACAACAAACTGTGGGAAATTCTTAAAGAGAAGGGAATACCAGACCACCTCATCTGCCTCCTGAGAAATCTGTATGCAAGTCAAGAAGCAATCATTAGAACTGGGCATGGAACAACAGACTGGTTCCAAATCAGGAAAGGAGTATGTCAAGGCTGTATACCATCACCCTGTTTATTAAACTTCTATGCAGAGTACATCATGCTATATGCGGGGCTGGATAAATCACAAGCTGAAATCAAGATTGAAGGGAGAAATATCAATAACCTCAGATATACAGGTGACACCACCCTTATGGCATAAAGCAATGAAGAACTAAAGAGCCTCTTGATGAATGTGAACGAGGATAGTGAAAAAGTTGGCTTAAAATTCAACATTCAGAAAACTAAGATCATGGCATCCTGTCCCATCAGTTCATGGAAAATAGATGGGGAAACAATGGAAACAGTGACAGACTTTATTTTGGGGGGCTCCAAAACAACTGCAGATGGTGACTGAAGCCACAAAATTCAAAGACATTGCTCCTTGGAAGAAAAGCTATGACAAACCTAGACAGCATATTAAAAACAGAGACATTACTTTGCCAACAAAGGTCCATCTAGTCAAAGCTATGTTTTTTCCAATAGTCATGTATGGATGTGAGAATTGGACCATAAAGAAAGCTGAGTGCCAAAGAATCGATGCTTTTGAACTGTGGTGTTGGATAAGACTGTTGAAAGTCCCTTGGACTGCAAGGAGATCCAACCAGTCCATCCTAAAGAACAGTCCTGGGTGTTCATTGGAAGGACTGATTTTGAAGCTGAAACTCCAATACTTTGGCCACCTGATGCAAAGAGCTGACTCATTTGAAAAGACCCTGATGCTGGGAAAGATTGAGGGCAGGAGGAGAAGACGATGACAGAGGATGAGATGGTTGGATGGCATCACCGACTCAATGGACATGCGTTTGGGTGGACTCCGAGAGTTGGTGATAGACAGGGAGGCCTGGTGTGCTGTGGTTCATGGGGTCACAAAGAGTCAGACACGACTGAGTGACTGAACTGAAATGAATTGAGAATGTGTAATCCATAATTGGAGAAGGAAATGGCAACCCACTCCAGTGTTCTTGCCTGGAGAATCCCAGGGACGGGGGAGCCTGGTGGACTGCCGTCTATGGGGTCACACAGAGTCGGACACGACTGAAGTGACTTAGCAATCCATAATTATTTGAACCAATCTCTTGTAAATAGGCCTATATATTGTTTGCAATTTTTCAGTATTATAAACAATGCTGAAATGGAAGAAACAAAAAAAAAAAAAAAGAAAGCTGAGTGCCAAAGAATTGATGCTTTTGAACCATGGTGTTGGAGAAGACTCTTGAGAGTCTCTTGGACAGCTAGGAGATCCAACTAGTCAGTCCTAAAAGAAATCATTACTGAATATTCGTTGAAAGAACTGATGTTAAAGTTGAAACTCCAATACTTTGGCCACCTGATGGGAAGAACTGACTCATTAGAAAAGACCCGGATGCTGGGAATGATTGAAGGTGGGAGGAGAAGGGGACAACAGAAGATGACATGATTGGATGGCATCACCAATTCAATGGACATGAGTTTGAGTAAACTCCAGAGTTGGTTATGGACAGGGAAGCCTGGTGTGCTCCAATCCATGGGGTCACAAAGAGTCAGACACGACTGAACAACTGAACACTGTTTTTCTGGAATACTGGCTGGAAGGGGGACGTTGAAAGTTATTAGTCATTGCACATTCAGTTTCAGATAAGCAAGATTAATTAATTCAAGATCTGCTGTATAACATTGTATCTACAGGCAATGATAATATATTGTACACTAAAAAATGTAATAGGGCTTCCCTGGTGGCTCAGCTGGTAAAGAATCTGCCTGTAATTCAGGAGACCTGGGTTTGATCCTTAGGTTGGGAAGATCCCCTGGAAAAAGGAATGGCAACCCACTCCAGTATTCTTGCCTGGAGAATCCCTTGGACAGAGGATTCTGACGGGTTACAGTCCATAGCAGTCGCTAAGAGTTGAACACAACTTAGTGACTAATACACAGACAAATATTTTAAGAGAATAGATCTAATTTTAAGGTTTATCAAAATAAAATAAAAATTCAAAAAGACTTGCTATCTAAGCATGCTGACAAAGAAAGATTGAAAGTAAATGAAATATAAATATATACTACACAGAAGATCTAAGAAAGCTAAGGTAGTTATTTTGATATTAAAAAAATAATAGTTATGTTGGATATTTTGAAATCACTTTATAGAAAATTGAAAATATCCTCAACATCTTTATTCATTATGTAATTGCAAATTAAAAATCATAATGAGATTTCACTATATATCCACCAAAATGGCTGAAACTAACCAGTTGACAACATCAAATTTTGGCAAGGATATGGAACCACTAAAACCCCTATACATAGTGGGAGTGTAATATGGTACAAATACTTTGAAAAATGGTTTTTCAGTTTTTCATAAAGCTAGATATATACCTATCCTACTACCCAACACTACCGCTTTTAGAAATTACCCAAGGAAAATGAAAAAATATGAGTATGTGGTAACTTGAACACAAATGTTTATAGCAGTTTCTTTCATAATAATAAAGAACTGAAAAGAAGCCAGATGTTCATCAACAGTTGAATGTATAAATCAACAGCAGTTTATTAATATAGCTATAAAACATTTGGTGATAAAAGGAATGAACATAGATACACACATCAAATATAAGTGCTTCTTAAAAGAGGCTTCACTGAAAGTGCTTACATGTATGATTCTATAATTTAAGTTCTAAAACAAGCAAAATCAACCTGTGGTGAAAAGCATAAGAACAATGGTTGCCCCTAGGGCATGAGAATGAGGCTAATTGTGAGGAGACCTGAAGAACCTTTTCGTATGATCCAGTTGTCCAACTCCTGGGTATATACCTTAGATAAATGAAACTTATATGTTCATATAAAAGCTTATCCATGAATGCTCATATCTGCTTTGTTCAAAATTGCCAAAAACCTGGAAACAACCAAAATGTCCTCCAATAGGCCGAGGGTTAAACAAACTGTGGTACATCCACACAATGGAATACTACTCAACAATAGAACATAACTATTGAAACACACAACAGTCTTGATGAATCTCAAAAGCAGTATGTTTAGTGATAGCAGCCAGCCTCAAAAGCTGATAGACTTAATGAATCTACTTACAAGACATATGGGAAAAGTTTTTTCAGTCACCAAAAAAGTAGTTTTTTAAGAGATGGAGACCAGAGCAGTGGTTGTCAAGGATTAGGTTTGAAGAAAGAGTTTGACAGCTATTGAGAGTTTAAAGTACTCTATAATATCGCATTCTTTTTGTATGGCTAAGGGGCCTGCAGGTGCCTTGAGTGGACACAAATTTATCCTCAAGCGCATGCCCTGGATGACAGCCAGCAGTGTCATAAGAAATTGCGACTGAGATGACTTCCCCAAAGGCCCTGGCAATTTAACAGTTTCTTCTGCCTCCCATCTCCTTTCTTTTGTGGGTCCGTTAGATAGAACTTCCACAGAGCTTACCAAAACTCTGCTGGTTTATTTATTTTATTTGGTTTTGAATTGACCAATTTGGCCCTATCCAGGGAACCCCAGAAACACTTAACCTATGGGCCTTAATAAAAGCTGTAAGTCCCAGTTCCTGCTGCCTTCTCTCTGCCTGTTCCCTGCCCTGACCTCCTGTGTGGCCCTCCAGGCGTGCTTTGTACCTCCTCCAGGACTTATGAGTAATAACTTCTCCATTTCACTTTCCCTTGTGGTATTTGTTGAATTTTTGCTTCCCATCCAACTCTCCACCCAGGGGTCTATTTAACCAACATTCTTTTTACAAAAATCAAGCACTTAAACAGGGACTGCTGTACCAGACCAGGGACTTGCTGGATTGGTAGAGCTGTTCCATGTCCTGAATGTGGTGGTGAATGCACACATGTATACATGTGCTAAATTCATAGAACTGGTCTCCAAAAGAGGTTGATTTTATTGCATAATATATGAAAACCAAAAACAAAAAAGAAATATCACAGTGCCATGGACTGCATATAGAACTAACCTTACTACTTAGTAAGTTTTTATTTTAGCACAGGTATACTTTTATATGGGCTTCCCTGGTGGCTCACTGGTAAAGAATCGCCCACCAATGCAAGAGAAGCAGATTCGATCCCTGGGTCCAAAAGATCCCTTGGAGAAGGAAATGGCAACCCACTCCAGTATACCAGCCTGGGAAATTTCATGGACAGAGGAGCCTGGCAGGCTATAGTCCATGGGGTCGCTAAAGAGTCAGACATGACTGACTGAGTGAGTAAGCAACGTGTTTTTATATATTTTAAAAAGATCTTTTCTGTTCTATATTATGTATATCATATATATGTAATTTCCTCTAATTCTTCTAACCATTACTCTGAAATGGTGGGCAGGTATTATGTTCTCATTATTTAAAATGAAATTAAAGGTCAGTAAAAGGCTAGTTCCTTATCAGGGAAGCAGCAGTCAGCATAAAGCTTCTTACTAATCAAATCCAAACTACCTAAGACATAAAGAAATAGCATTAATTTTAAAACGTGGGTCTCAGACGTGATGACTGACTATACCAGCTTTCTAGGCTAAAGCTCCATTTCCATGGTGATATGCAAATTGAGTGGCCGGAGGCGGAGCCTGGGCCCGCGAAAGTCACATATGCAAAATTAGGGTGGTGGCACGGGCCCTGGCCACAGCCTGCCATTACTAGGTGACAGCTTGCTCCCGCAGGTTGCAAGCAGGGCATCTTCTGGCATCTCTAAAGGCACACGACCAAAAAGTCAACTGGTGACCCTGAGTGACCCTGATTCCGAGTTTGCATACAGGCGGGTTGTGTCCCACTCCAGTCCCCATCCCGCTGCAGTCTTGTGGTCTAGGCCTCTGCCCCCATGGGCATCTAGGCCCTATTTCCATGGGAACCCCTGTCAAGCACGCTGTCCACCATCCTTGCATCCCATGCCACCGGGCGGTCAGTCACCTTGGCACCTTCGCTCGACCATGACGCCACCCTCTCTGTCTTGAGCATCACCGCCAGGACCCCGGTCCCTCTGGGGACTTAGCCTGGCTCCTACTTGCTCAGAGCCAACGGGGGAGCCTTCCTTTCCTCGGCCTTCACCCCAGACCCCACTCCACCGCACCCCCACTGCAGCCAGCCTCTCCCACCAAGGCCACGGCATGTGCTGTCACCGTGGGCGACAGCTCCTCTCTGCCTGCCATCCCCGACTCCACCCATACCCACAACACTCCCACTCTGCTCCAGTCAGACCCCCGACCCCCACCTCTCCAAAGAGGGGTGTCCCTCCACCACTTCCCAGGCCAAGTGACTGAAGCACACACAGGGATGTCCTGAAACACTTTGATTGATTTGACATGGCTGGGCCTGAGGCACCGGGCTGTGCGGTTGGTCAGTGAGCAGACCTGCCGCCCGACAGCCGGGGGGAGGCTGGTCTGGGGGTCGGGCACACGGGACCTGGGACCTGGGACCCACGACCCAGGGTTGAGCAGCTAGTGCCAGGCTGGGGCCACCAGGGAGATGGGTGTCATCCCCAAAGAGCCGCTGAGCAGAGCTTTGTGGTGGACCGCCATGCCCACCAACTCTAGGGTGATGCACCTCTGACCACTGTCCTGGGCCTCGTTGCCTGCCAGCTCCAGGACCTTGGCAGTCAGGTGCTACATGATGGCTGCTAGGAAGATGGGTGCAGATGAGCTCAGGCACTGGGCATAGTGGCCTTCCCGCAGGAGGCGCTCCATGTGGCTCATGGACAAGGACAGCTCGGCACGGGCGGTGCGGGAGTGGCAACCAGACGACCTTCGACGGCCCCTTTCCCTGGGCATGCTGACCGTTGAGCCCACTTTCCCTGAGGCCATGCTTTGCGGTGCAGTGGGATGAGGTGTGGTGGGATGATACACGGTGAGATGAGATGCGGTAAGATGAGTCAGCTGGTCCCAACCTCTCAAGACAACCGGTAC